>QLTV01003443.1:671026-728479 GCA_003457575.1 Thermophis baileyi
TTTTTTTTCCCCTTTCTTTTTTAAATTGTTTTTATATGTTTTATTTTTTTATGATGTAAGCCGCCCAGAGTCCTTCGGGAGTTGGGCGGCATATAAATTTTATAAAATAAATAAATAAATAAAATAAATAAATAGGTTGCAGGAGCTGGAATGAGTTCCAGGAGCTCATGTCATTGCACGGTGCTCGGGTCTCAAATCTGGGCTGTCGGCTTTCCGGCTGACAAGTCCAGCGTCTTAACCGCTGAGCCATTAGTAAGAAAACTAATTAAACCATCTATAAGAGGTAACTTTCCAGCCCTACTTAAAATAACTTCCAGAGATGAAGAACCCACAATCTCCACAGGTTTACCTTTAACTTTACCAATATTGTACAGATCTTATTCTCAGCAAGTTTTCCTTATGTTGAAATGAAATGAAAATACTGCAACATGTATCTGTTGTCTTTGTGGCATTGGAAAACAGTTCCTGATTATCCCAAAGGTGCTTTTTTCAAAAGGCAACTGGACTTTCTGGTTTTTCTTGGAAGATGTTTCACTTCTCATCCAAGAAGCTTCTTCTGCTCTGACTGGATGGTAGGGAATGGAAGGATTTATATTCCTTGCAGACAGCTGGCCATTTGCATTCTTTTATCTGTGTCATCAGGGTCACCTGAGTGGTGCAAATGGGGGTGTGGAGAGGTTTGCACCACTCAAGTGACCTTGAAGACATAGATAAACCTCCAGGTGGCCTTAACGACTCTCTTAAAGAATGCAAATGACCAGCTGTCTGCAAGGAGTATAAATCCTTTCATTCACCACCATCCAGCCAGAGCTGAAGAAGCTTCTTGAATGAGAAGTGAAACATCTTTAAAGAAAAACAAGAAAGTTTAGCTGCCTCTTGAAAAAAAGCATATTTGGGACAACCATGACCTGGATGACTGAGAATCTCCATAGACAGTTGCTGATTATCTTCCTTATAGCACTATAATGGTATGGGGAAATGACTTTGGGAGACTGGGCCTAGGGAACATTTAGATAAAAGATAACATAGTCTTCACCAGTTAATGAATGGGAAAGAGGCTGAGAATAGACCCTTCCTAAGTTCTCGAGTTATAAAGGAAATGAGAGAATTATACTTTCAGACTTGCAAGATTTTGTAATTGTAGCCTTTCAAAAAAGTAGACTTAGCTCATTAGCTCATGTATCCTCTCTGGTCTACCTGATAAGGCTGACAGGCACTTGTTTTGATACCTGAATACTGCTATCATGTCTCTTCTCCATCTTTCTTTCTCCACCCTGAAAGTCCTCTATTCCTTCAGTCTGTCCTCATAAGGCATGAGCTCCTTATCTTACTTGCCTCCTCTGGACTTGCTGTAACTAACGTTGTATCCTTCTGGAAGGTGTACCTCCAAATATGGTAGCACCAGTGCAGAGTAAAGAGAGGAACAAGTATTTCACCTGATTTTGCTACCGTTGCTCCTAATGCAACTTGGTGTGTTAGCCCTACGAGTAACTGTCTCACATTTCTGGCTTATGTTCAGATTGTTTTTAATGACCCACACTCAAGTTTTTCAGTGTAGTATTTCTGACTCCTCCCAACTTCTATGTGGGGTGGAATCTGGAGTGGAGAGGAGTGAAAAGGCTGGCTATCTTTGAATCACTGATGGGGAGGAAACATCTGAAAGGAGATTTTCCCTAAAACTTTGCAGTGTTTATCTAGTAACTGTGTAGTGAGTGCTTTAGTTTGGTGAGATTCCTGTCTATAGACAAGCAGCAATAAACATACCATTCTGATCAGCTCCTGGTGTTGTTTTCTGGTTCCTTGCAGCTGGCAGTATGTGGGCTCTACATTTTTCTGCTGTATTGAAGGACATCTCATTTCTTTCCACTCAGTCTTCCAACGTGTCCAGTTTCAATGGCAATTTCATTCTTTCATCCTGGATGTTAGCTAGAGCTCTCTATGTTATCCATAAATTTGGCAAGCAACCCATGAATCCCATTATCTTGATCATTAATAAAATGTTGAATAATACTGTCCCCAAGACTGATGCCAGTGGAAACCCACTGGCTATTACTTAGCAGCTCAGTGTAGACCCATTAATGCTGACACTTTGAGTGTGATCAGCCATCCAGTTGTGAATCTACCTTGCTGTAGTGACATCCAGACTAGAGTTTAAGTTCTTCTTTCCCCTGCACTGATGAGATTACCTAACCTGGTAGAGGCTGTCCTTGACTTACAACCATTTGTTTAGTGACCGTTCAAAGTTACAATGCTGAAAAAGCTACCGATGACCAGTCTTCACACTTACAGCTGTTGCAGCATCTCCTCAGTCACATGATCATGATTTAGGAGCTTGGTAACCAGCATGTGCTTACAATGGTTGCAGCATTCTGGAGTCACATGATTTCTATTTGTGACCTTCCCAGATAGCTTCTGACAAGCAAAGCCAATGGGGAAGCCAGCAGGGAAGGTCAAAAATGGCAATCATGTGATGTCTCATTTAATATCCATAGCAAAAAGTTGTAAAATTGGGTGTGGTCATGTGATGCTTCACTTAGTGACTGCACTGCTTAACAATGAATTTCCCAGTCCCAGTTGTGGTCATAAATTGTAGACTACCTGGAATGAAAATCTTGCAGGAAATCAGACAAACTCAGCAAACACCCATCAATTATCCTGATCTTCTTCAGCCCAGGGTCTATTTGAGTAGATAAACCCTCTACTCAGTTTATCTTTGCATGCTTTCCTCAAAGACTGTCACTCATGTCCGTTATTATTTAAGACATGCATATTTGGGCACAGAGTTTCTTCAATGACAGGCCCTTCTCTGCAGTTTGTTTATGTATCCAGAATGAGTTGCAGATAAAACCCACTATTCTGGGTTTGGGAAATTCTGTTTTTCCCAGATTATTCTGTTTTCTCCTGAAAGACCCAATCCAGCTGTTCTAAGAAGTGATCAAGTAGGAATACTGCAGGTTAAAAATGGAACATTCCAAGCAACACTGGATTGTTTTTTCCATGAATTTGTGATCTTTGTCCATCCCTGATCTCGACTACAGGACGTTGCTGAGCTGAGAACTTGAGTGAAGAGAACTTCTTTTTCTACAGTAGACTCTCAACTGGAAAAGCATCAAGGTTCTTCTTCCCCTTCCCCCTTTTAGGCTTACAGCTGAGTGTGCATCTTTGTCGTGCTCTTAGATTTTCCTGTTAATTTCACGCAAAGTGCTCTTGATGGATCTCTTGTTATTTTTTGTGAGCTGTGCCATAAATTTGTGACATCTCACTGTAGCAATCTGTTAAGTGCATGTTAGAGGTGGGGGAGGATGAAGAAGGACAAGCTGCTGCTGAGCAAGACAACCATGTGAAGGCGAAGAAGTATAACTCTGCTTTATGATGTGATGAAGCAGGTTCTGCTTGTAGGTTGTGTTTCCATCTTATGCTAATTACCTATGGAGAGGAAGCCAAGAAAGAGGTTATACGCTGATGACACTCCACCAACGTGTATTTATTTAATTTGCCTTTTTGCTGGCAGAGAGTGGCTGGTGGAGTGACAATAGGGACAGCGAATGTCTACCTATCTGCTTCACGGTCACTGTATTCAGACATACCCAAGTCAGTTAAAGATTGGTCATATGTACACAACAGGCTTAACATGGTTAGATTTTACCTTGATGTAAATGACCCCCAAATAGTGGGCAAGATCAAAAGACGAAGAACTACTCCAGTGTGTTTAACCCTAGAATCTTGTAACCTATCCAGGGAATTTCTCAAGCTAATTTTTAATGATTGGATTAAGGAGGAATCTTTTTGAATCATCTGAAATACTTCCTTAGATATTTTTGAGCTAAAGCATCAACTGATGTGCTTTCTGATTCCTGATTGCTTCTGTCTACTCTTCCTTCCATTCTTTTCCACCCTCCCCAGGATCACATGTGGTTAGTTATCTGGTAAACTTAGGATGTTGTGTGAATGCAGGCCATTTGGTGATTTAACTTCTTGTGCAAAACCAGAAAATGAATTAATTCAGTGACCAGGTTAAATATATTGTGTGAAACCAGTCTTTCTTTCTCTCTCTTTCTCTTATTCTGGTTTATTGTTTACTTTGCTGTTTGAATTAACTTTAGAGGATGAGGGTGCTTCAATATTCAATATTCCTTCTTAAGAAATGATATGCAATTATCTAAGGGACCTTGCTCTCTTTTCACAGTTGAGAACTCCCCCCCCTTTGAAAAAGAGAGGAACTAATAGTTACTGCTTAGTGCAGTCTCATGCCTCAACTAGTCCTGAATTTAGACTTGGACTAGGATCAATATAGGCTGAGGCTTTCCAAGCTAGGAGAATTTGTATTCTAGATCCCTCCACTTACCAGTTTCAGTTTCAGTTTTAATTTATTGTTTATTGATCAGTCAAATAAACATCAAATTGTAACATGTAATCAGGTAGTAAAAAAGGGCAAAATTAATAGAGAGCATTGCAATATCTAAATATTTCACAAAATAATCAGACCAGATCATCCCCTTGGTCACAATCTGATCTACCCACAACATTCATTCAGCTATAAATTCTATTCCGGGCTGCAACCTTGCATGTCTTGTCCAAGGTTGTGTTATACAAGTTGATTGATATGCTCCTGCAATCTTGGTTTTTCTATTTTTTTTTATTCTTATTTGTACTTTAGCATTTTTATGATTGTTATACTGTTTAATTCTCACTGTGGTTGCACACCGCTCAGATTCACATTCTGTGCGATGGGCAGCTGTATAAATCTGTCAAATAAATAAATAAAACGGGTGTCCCAGTGCCTGAAGGAAAAACAAACAAACAAACAAACAAACAGCTCTTTCCAAAAAGCTAGGGGAGTGGGGGCCTGCCAGACCTCCCGCTTGTGAGAGAGGGAGAGATTGCTGCCCGTCCAAGTGTTGGGACCTTGAAGAAGGTAGGATAGCCTATTGAGGGTGTCCCAATGAGCTGCCCTGCCAGCGTAGCTTTGAAGACTGTTCTCTGGCAGAGGCATGTAGTTGGCAGCCCAAGAGGACAGGTGTGGTGTCTTCTATTTGTGATGCCCCACATATGCATATCTGCTCTAAATGGAGAGCCTGATAGAATTGCCCATCCCTGCTTACCAAGAGTCCAAGCCAACTGTTTGCATACAAGCAGTCCTCAACTTATGACTTCAATTGAGACCAGAGCTTCCGTTGCTGAGCAAGGTGTTCATTAAGTGAGTCGCGGCCAATTTTATAATCTTTTTTTTTGCCATGGTTGTTAAGTGAATCACCACGCTCAATACAGGTGGTGCTCGACTTACAACAGTTCATTTAGTGACTGTTCAAAGTTACAACAGCATTGAAAAAAGTGACTTATGACCGTTTTTCAGAGTTACGACCTTTGCAGCTTCCCCATGATTTATGTGATCAAAATTCAGATGCTCGACAACTAGTTCATACTTATGACTGTTGTTGTGTCCCAAGGTCATGCAACCACCTTTTGCAACCTTCTCACAAGCAAAATCAATGGGGAAGCCAGATTCACTTAACAACCAGGTTAGTAACTGATCAACTGCAGTGATTCACTGAACAGCTGTGGCAAGAAAGGTCGTAAAATGGGACAAAACTCACTTAACAAATGTCTCACTTAACCACAGAAATGTTGGGCTCAATTGTGGTCATAAGTCGAGGACTACCTATAAATCAATTGCATGGTCATCTATTTTATCTGGCTTCCCCCATTGACCTGGCTTGTTAGAAGCTGGCTGGGAAGGTCGCAAATGAGTGTGAAAAACCATCATGTCATTTTTTTTCAGTGCCGTTACAACTTCAAACTATCACTAAATAAACTGTTGTAAATCGAGGACTATCTGTATGGATGATCTTCCCCTTAAACAGATAAATATTCTCTCCCCGCCTGTACACACATACGGTATACACACATACACAACTCTTTACATTTTCTTGGTCACTTATTTCAGTGGCTTCCCTTTTCTGTAGTCATCAGATAGCATTCCTTGCATGAGAACCTCAGATCTTCGGCTCCACACTGCTGCCCTATGCATCATCTCTGCCACGTCTTTTATCTCCTGCAGAAAAAGACAGGATTGCAGAAGTGTACAATGGAAGGAGGGGAAGAGGCAGGCCCACACTGTGCAAAAGGAGAAGTGCAGTATTCAACAGGCAATTCCCCACAGCAGGATAGACACCACTTTGCATGGACCGGAGATTCTTTGTCTCCTCTGTACAAAATCACTTGTCTTCTCTGCGACCTTCTGCCAGATCTATTTTCATTGGAGAAAGCAATGAAGTGGAACCTTCCCCTTGCAAAGCTCCTGGGCTTTGGCCTCTCTGCTCATCATCCTGAGCTAGCTGGGGATTCTGGGAACACTGGCCATGAGTTTGGGGAAGGTTTTCCAAGGCTTGGCTATAAATAACTTGCAGCAAATTATATTTCATAGTGGATTTGGCAGAGGTCCTCTTCAAGGTTCACCTGCAGCTGGTTTCCTCACTGAAGGCAAGTTAGACTGGCAGGGGACTAATGGCATTATGAATAATTAATTATTAATAATTAATCGTGGCAGGGAAAATTCCTGCATGGAGTTAAAGTGGAACAAAATGGCCCCTTCCCAACTCATCTTCCCACAGCAGGAATCAGCTGCCAACATATCGGTTTTGTGCTATCTTGCATTGTACTCATTGATATACTTGTAAGAGCTGGATGTTTTCCTTGCTATGTTTTGATTCAGAATTGAGGCCCTTTGATATTGCAGAGTTTTTAATGAAACTGCCCATTCATCCTGTTCATATGTTTTATGGCACACAACCCAGGGTTCCATCCTGTCCTGGTTGTGATGCTGAATGGGATGAATACTGCACAATTTTGGTTTTATTTATATATGTATTTATATCCTGCTTTATTATTTTTATAAACAAATCAAGCAGACCAACATATCTAATACTCCTCCCTCCTCCTATTTTTTCCCCACAACAGCCCTGTGAGGTGGGTTGGGCTGAGAGAGAGTGAATGGCCCAAAGTCACCCAGCTGACTTTCCTGCCTAAAGTGGGACTAGAACTCACAGTCTCCTGGTTTCTAGGCCAGCATCCTAGGCTCTCAAACTGGCTTTCTTGGAAACTTACTTTTTCCAGGCTACAGTGACAGAAGAGTCTGCCTTGGGAGGTCAAAAAAGTCAAGATGGTTGCTGTGATGACTGCACAATTGAAGCCTTGCTTGCTTCCTTTTTTTTTTTGCAGGCAACCATAGTCTGTGGGAAAAGAGGAAGCAAGGCTTCAGTCACATCCTTACGGCTACCATCTTGATGGCTCTGAAGGGAAACTATTCCCTTTGGTTAGCATGCCTTGTTATGGATTTCCTTTGCCAAGTGTCCAGCAGCGACCAGATGCCAGAAAAAAATGGTTCTTTTTAGGATTCAGAGACAATGATCACACTGGTAGGTAAAGAGAATTTTAGGTTTTGCTGTTTAACTGCAGCAAGTGAAATGAACAGAAATACCCAAAAAGAAACTTACCGAACAAGATGCCCTCCCCTCAGCTGCCAGGAAACCCATTTAAGAAGCAAAGATACTCCAAGGCCCTTAATGCACAGCATAGAGCATTCAAGCCTGTGCAGAAGCCGCATCTTAAGGAGCAATTTTGACCCTAACATTTCATGGCCTTGCTTCCCTGGTTACGATATTGCAAAATCTAACCTTGGCTAGACAACTCCAGAATGGGGGACTGAAAGTTTAGTAAGGCAGGGCTCTCTGCAGTTGTGTGAAGTCCACCCCCCCCTAGCAAGAATGAAAAAACAAAAACAATGAGTACTGTATGATCTACGAGCTTCTGGACCAGGGATGACCAATTAATTTTCCCAAGGGCCCACATGAGAAACTGGGACTGTTGTGGAGGGCCGAACAAATGCAACCTGATTTGATGTCCTCAAACTCCATCACCTCAACTGCTCAGGCTGCTCCAGGCAAGGGGGGAGCGCCGTACAGGCACAGAAAAGCACTTTCTCTCGTCCTCCTTCAGTGGCCACCAGCAGACTGAAGGGGTGCATGGGGACTGTGCAGAGCCAGACGCGACTCAGCGTCTTCTCCTGCCCCCACAAATTTACATTTGATTTCTAATTTTTGTTTGACCTCACATGGGCAGGACAGGGAAACTGAAGGGCCCGATGTGGCCCAGGGGCCGTAAAATGCTGAGGTCCATTCTAGATATTTCCTAAGATGAAGGGGAAATCAAAATATGTCACTAACTCCCTGAAATACAATTTTATTTAGCATGGCAATGTTCTATTAGCCAGGAAGCTACAGTGTTAATACAAAGTAGTTGTTTGGCTGAATACCCATTTGGGTAGTTTAGAAACACTCCCATGAATATCATTCTTGTCGCTAAATCCTAATTTAAGTTGGTTTCACAGGATATTTTAGAATTTCAGAGTTGAAAAATGGAACCTTACACACATATATTCATTCATTCTCTCTCTCTCTCTCTCTCTCTCTCTCTCTCTCTCTCCCTCTCTCTCCCTCTTCCCCCTGCCCCCCCTCTCGTTTTATAGTTTGCTAGAGTGAATTCTACAAAAGAGTAAAGAGTAGCCAAGGTTGTCAGATATATGTATATGATGAATTTTAGTTTTTGAAACAGGTAGAANCACATTATTTAAAAAAATTATGTTTGGATACCACCACAGAGTTTACGGGGTGTCAGTCAGGGATGGGTTCTAACTTACCTCACCCGCCGGTTCGCTTCCTCCTGCGCCACGTGGCCGCGTGCGCATGCACAGTGCAAAAAAAAACAAGATGGTGACACATGCACAGTGCCGGAAACTCGGCTTCTGCGCATGCGCAGAAGAAAAAAAAGTTTAAAAAAAATTCAAAAATAGATAAATAAATAATTCAAAAAAAAGATGGCGGCGCCCATGGACCGGCACCGACCGAACCGGATCCATGATGTCATCGTGACATCACCAGCGGGTCGCTACCGGTTCAGGCAAACCAGTCCGAACCGGGAGGAACCCACCTCTGGTGTCAGTGTTCTTCTGTTTATAAGAGCTTAAGATGTGGGTGTGTCGAGTGAAGGTTTTGTGATGGGTCAGCTGTGAGTCATCAGGGAGTCTTGTGATGGGTCTTGTGATACGGAGATTATATCAGGTCAGGGAACCCCACCAGCAGTTCACCTCCCAATGACCCTGATCTGATGTAATCTCCTTATCACAAGACCCATCACAAGACTCCCTGATGACTCACAGCTGGCCCATCACAAGACCCTCACTCGACACACCCGCACCTGAAGCCCTTATAAACAGAAGAACACTGACATCCCCTAAGCTCTACTGAAGATGTTACCCAGCCTGGTAATGAAACGTTCAGAAACCAAACCACAATCTGGGAGACCGAACCTTCATCCTACACCCGAGCTACAGATAGTTGCCACTATTGGAAACCTCTGAGAGTTTTTGCATGATGCTGCTTTTCTTCAGATCTCTTCTCAGATCCATTTTTTAAATAATATCTTTGACACATTTCATCAGTCCCTTGTGGAAATTGACCCTAACATGTCACTGTGATATAAGGAATGCTTTCTGCAGTTCCATTCCACTTCTCACCCTCCTTTCTCTTCTGCTGCCATTCTGAGGACCCTCCTGGTTTGAAAATTACAGTGAAAGCTTGGGTGGTGGGGGCAGAAAACTCTTTCATGTGCCTTTTGCTAAAGTGCATGAACATTGATGTGGTTGATGCTGATATATATCCTGATTAAATACCCGTAGGACTGGAATAGTATGTTGCACTATGAGAAGACATTTGCACAGGCCTCTCCCTGGTGAGAAGGTCTCCACTCGCTCCCTCAGCTTTGAGGCTTGCACAGCTGTTCATGGTTCTCTCCATCTTTTTAGGTAATGGTGTGCAAGAGGATCAGAAGGTGAAAACCCAGTGGCCACGATCTGCAGATGAACCAGGAGTGTATATGGCACAAACAGGTAATACATTCTGTCATCAAGTCATGGTTGAAAGCCTCACCAAATTTTCCTGCTAGTTAGTTAGCTTAGTTTATACATTAGCCCATAGGCCACATCAAATTACAGAGTTCCAAACAGAAATTATTACTAAAATCCTATAAAAACAATTTAAAATGACATTGGAATAAAATACAATCATTTAATATATAGACAAGTAAAATAAGATAGTTATATTTCAGTATCGCCCTTGCAATCTACCCCAATCAGTCCCACATATGCTGATCTCAGCTGAACCATTTTACTCAAGTACTGTGCCCTATTAAATTTTCCTGCTGAAATTGAAATATGAAATTTGCATATTTTTGAACAAGGGGAAAAAAACCCTGTGGCATAATTTTAAGAGAGGCTTAAAAAAATATAAGAGGAGCCTTCCAATTGAGCTCAATTCCTTGCCAGGATTGGCTGTTGCCTTCTTCTGAAGTGCTTCCTCACCTTTCCAGTCTAGCCTACAGCATGGGGATTTCCTAATAGACTTCCATGCGAGAGCAGACTAGCTCAGAGCGGCTCAGGTTGCTTGAGAATTAGCCAGCCTTCCCAATCCAATAAATTAATAAAATAAAAATAAATGAGTAAGTCTGTTAAGTGCTGCTACGTGCCTGAGTTGAAGAAAGGTGGGAAGGGAGGAAGAAAAGGAAGGAAGAGTGAAAGAGAATGAAATAGGAAGGAAGGAAACACAGAAAGAGGCAGGCAGGCATGGTATGGCATGGGAGAGATGGAGGGAAGGAAGGAAGGAAGGAAGGAAGGAAGGGAAGGAAGGAAGGGAAGGAAGGAAGGAAGGAAGGAAGGAAGGGAGGGAGGAAGGAAGGAAGGAAGGAAGGAAGGAAGGAAGGAAGGAAGGAAGGAAGGAAGGAAGGAAGGAAGGAAGGGATCCTGAATTTTCCTGTAACTGCAATGTCATCCCACACAATTTTCATCTTCTCCCCACCCATTTCAGTCCTCACCGCCATCCCCAAAGGCCTGCAGCCATGGGAGTTGTTGTCTGTGCTGGCCTAAACAACATATAGAATAGAATAGAATAGAATTTTTTATTGGCCAAGTGTGATTGGACACACAAGGAATTTGTCTTGGTGCATATGCTTTCAGTGTACATAAAAGAAAAGATAAGTTCGTCAAGAATCACAAGGTACAACACTATAGTACACATTTGGGAAATCATTTTGAGGCAAAACATACTAAGAATTTTAAAGAACATGATGATGGAAAGATGAACACTATGATATTTCAGGCTTCTAATTGGTCCAGCACATAGATAGCTTGGATCTAATTGCATTAAATAGCTCTGCTAAGGGAGACTTAAATAGGGAAGAAACTTTCTGGAGCTCCCAAAGAGCCAATTATATTATGATTCATATTTATGCTCATTTAATAACATTTCTGTATCAGAAATTGCCCTGACAATGACCACTTCTCATTATATCCAGTGAGTGAATCCTAAAGTAACTACAATATTTCTAGTTGTGGTTCATTTGTCCCATTAAGACCATAACAGAAGTATGGCTTTTGAAGGAAACTTCCTTCTGGACATTCATCAGAATTAGGTTTTGATTTGGTTTGAAAGAAATTTCCAAGGCTCTCAGGGAGTAAACTTCCATCAGCTCAGGTTGGAACTAAGTCAGGAATTGTAAGCATTTCTGGAAAACAGCTTGAATTCTAGCCAGAATTCTAATGGAATGTTAATCCTGACTTGTTAACAGATCATTTTTGGCTTAATGCTAGGCAGACAATTTCTCCATTGTTCTCTACCAGATACTCTCTCCTCCCCTCCCCTCCCCCTCCCCCCTCATAAAACTATTTGATTTAGAAATGTCATGTATAATTGAAGAGTTTCAGAGACATTCTCAGGACTGGAGCATAATTTCCTTGTACTTATTTAGTCATAAAAGCCTGACTGTCATGTCATTCACTGTCAATCCTGTGGCAGTGTGCAGCCTCTTTGGCTTCCCACATTGCCATTCTTTTCCCAGGAAAAATCTCAAGAGGATGATTCTGTAACTCTGCAACTTCCACCACTGAGTGGGAAGTTTTGCTTTTAGAAATTCTTGGATAATTTCTTCTTCCTCTGGAGGTCTCTGCCTCCATCTGTGGTAGTGAAGAAGTGGTGAAATCCCTCTGTGCACAGCTGCTGTTTGTCCAGACTCCTATGCACCTGAATGACTCCCATGTAAAATCCAATAAAATTACCCAAATAAGTATTCTAAAGTCAAGTAAAATTCAGACAATTTTTTTTCTTCCTTGGCACTTTAAAGCTATGCAAAATCTGGAGTTTACCTAGCCAAGAGTTAGGCATTTCCACATTTGGTAAGGCTCTGCATTTTGTCAAGGATTACCCTTTTTCTACACTTGTTCTCAATGCTTATTATTCCTTTTAAGATGTGTTGAGATTGACCAGGGTGAAATTCTGGAATTTGTCCAGATACATGTGGAAGGCAACCAGTGTGGGAAATAGTGGGAAGCATGCAGTATTTTTTTCCCTTTCTTTTTCTTTTTTACTTTTTCATTCCTAATGAATCCTAAAAAACCTTTTAGAAGCATCAGCATTGTGAAATGCAGATTAGAGCATTTGCATTACTAAGAAAATTAGTTTCCGAATCAGACAATTATGGAGTCTAGCAATCTCACTTGCTTTGATGAAACTGGTGACCTTTTTTTTCAAATTGGTTCTCTGTATCTCAATTTCATAACGGCTGTCAGGACCAATCTTTGTGGGCTCAGGATAGCTCTGTGAATCCTCATTGCTCTGAGACCTGCTAGATGTAACATGCCCGGGTTTGAGGACTCAAAAGGAAGGTTTAATATTTCAGATGTTGGACTTCATCTTCTCAGGTCCTACATGGGGGTGTGGATGGAGTCCACCAGGGTGACTAAGGAGGTCAGTTTGTATTAGACACAATCCCAAAGGTGCTTTGTCAGAAAACAACTGGACTTTCTTTGTTTTTGCTTGAAGACGTTTCGCTTCTCATCCAAGAAGCTTCTTCAGTTCTGATTGAATGGTGGAGAAGGGAAAGATCCACCATTCAATCAGAACTGAAGAAGCTTCTTGGACAAAAAGCGAAACATCTTCAAGCAAAAACAAAGAAAGTTCAGTTGCCTTTTAAAAAAGAATATTTGGGACAACGATGACCTGGATGACTGAGACATTAGACTCAATCAGACTCAGCCAGAGATGCTTGAAGTGAAGCTACCAATCTCATCTCTTCCTTTGCATTGGACCACATTTTTTCTTCAGTTGTGGAGTATAGCATGAATTTCAAATTTTAAAAAAAATGCATACATTGGCATAGCCCTCCTCCCGAAAATATAGTCAGGAAGAGGTCAGCTGGCTCTCGTGTCATCCTTCCAGCAGCTTGGAGTTGTTCAAAGGTGACCACTTTGGGAGAGGAGAAGAACCGCCAGCTCTTTAGCTTAGTAGCTTCCTTAGCCCTGGAAGATGCTCTTGTTTCTCAGCGCCTCCTTGAGCCTTAATAATCAGATGCAATTTAATTAAGAAGCAGCCTCCAATGGCTGGGAAGCTGCATCTCATCTTCAATTCCGGTGGGTCCCCGGGGGACCATCCTTTTCATGGCGACAGCAGATTGAGAAGAGGCGCGATCCCCTTCCTTCCTCGTTCTCCACCCCGCCTCTCCCCGGTGCAACCGAGTTTAATTTGCTCCATTTATGTGTTCTCTTAGTGCCTTCCTTGGAGACCTATAAAGAAAACAAATGTATTAATTGTTTAGCTTCTATGTATTTATTTAGCAAATTCGTCTGGGTAATGTGAATGCCAGTCATTCTGCCTCTCCCCTATCCTTCTCCTTGTCTTTGATTTATAGTTTCCAAGCCATTGTGTGCCTTACCATGGAAGACAAATGGTGCAAAAAATCCAGGAGTTTAGCAAGATGGGCTAGGCCAGATGTGCAAATACAGATACGGGCTGGTTTTTAAACCTTGCTATCTAAGCTAGCAGGTTGTCTACATTGACTGAAAGGTCAGACACCAGCTTAGCACACAGTAGCTGCGGATGAGGGATAGCTCTGTGGTTTTTCTTTGGGGGAGGGGGGTAGCAAGGAGAGGACTGGGTTTTTTTCCTCCTCCTTATCAGCAATAACAACAATTTCCCCCCTTATCAGTACCAGCACCAATTTCTAGCATGGAATTCAGTGTTTGGCTGCGTTTTAGAATAGGGCAGAAAACAATCATGAATAATTAAACCTGATTCAGGACCAGAATGATAACAAAATAAAGAAAAATAGTTTTTTCCCCTGGACTGCCCCAGCTGTGTAGTAGAATCAGGACTCGATTTTCTATTTAAGAGGAAGGGAAATTGGATGGTGAATGCTTTATTTTGCTCCCTTGGGGACTACAGAAAGAAGGCATGTGAGGAAATGAAGGCAAGCTGAATGTCCCAAGATCTTGCTTAAACCATAGGGTCTTTCTTTTCTTTTCTTTTCTTTTCTTTTCTTTTCTTTTCTTTTCTTTTCTTTTCTTTTCTTTTCTTTTCTTTTCTTTTTTTCTTTTCTTTCTTTCTCTCTCTCTCTCTCTCTTTCCCTCCCTCCCTCCCTCCCTCCTTTCTTTCTTTCTTTCTTTCTTTCTTTCTTTCTTTCTTTCTTTCTTTCTTTCTTTCTTTCTTTCTTTCTTTCTTTCTTTCTTTCTTTCTTTCTTCTCTGTGGTGTTCTGAATTTTGCCTTTACTGGCCATATTCTAACAACAGAAGGGCTCCTTACCTTAATAGTCATTTTGCCCTCATATCTGAAGGTCAACTTTCTGCTGGAATGGCTTCCTCACATAGATTTCCTTTCAGCTATTGCTAATTCATTCTCTCTCTCTTTTGCTTTCTTTCTCATGTTCTTTGGAAAATATTAGCCACCCACATCCCCTCCTCCTTCCTCCATCTGTTCCTCCATAATTTAAATGGACGTCCTTTACTACAGGCCTGTCCAATAACTTCAGATAGATCATCAAATCTCATCGAGAAGCAGATTGTTGTAAATGACTTGTCTGCCCAAGGTGGACAGAAAGAAAGGCTGTCTGACTGAGATTCCCATTTGAGACGGGGGGCTGCAATGGCTAGAAATGTGGAGTGTAAATGGCAAATTACACCTTCAACTGTGAAGGGTGTATCTGTGTCTGAGAACGTGGAGGGGGGCTTAGGATATCAGTGCAAATTATTACCAGTGGTTTTTGGAATCTGCCAGAGCTCTTCCTAATGTTGTAAAAACAATTTAGAAGCCCCAGTGAAGATATAGGAATGAGCACATAGGAATCTCATTTCCCATAAATCTCTCATGGAAGGTCTCCATACCTATCTGACAGTTTTATCTAGCAGGAATTGTACTCTGGATCTGGGGGCACAGAGGCTCAGCAGTTAAGACACTGGGCTTGTTGATTGGAAGGTAGGCAGTTCGAGACCCAAGCACCACATGACAGGGTGAGCTCCTGTTCTTGCCCCAGCTCCTGCTAACCTAGCAGTTCAAAAGCATGCAAATGCAAGTAGATAAATAGGTATCACTTCAATAAGTAGGTCACAGCATTCTGTGTGCCTCAGCATGTAGTCATGCTGGCCACATGACCATGGAAGCATCTTCAGACAACGCTGGCTACCTTGGCTAGGAAACAGATGAGAACTGCCCCCTAGAGTCAGACACGACTGGGCAGAGAGAACCTTTACTTTTTACCTTTATATTCTGAATCTATGTAGGTTACGAATCATAATGTGAAGTATGCAGATGACACAGCACTGGTGGGTCTTATCCAGGACGACAATGAAGATGGTTATAGGGAAGAGGTGAAGGCTCTGGTGGACTGATGCAATAAAAGTCACCTGGTTCTAAATGTTGATAAAACAAAGGAGAACATTGTAGATTTTAGAAAGAGCCGGCATAGTCATACTCCACTCAGTATCAAGGATGTAGCTGTAGAGGTGGTCAACAGTATTAAGTATCTGGGGGTGCAGATAACTAATAATCTGAATTGGTCTCTCCACACATCATCCTTAGTGAAGCGTACAAACCATTGTCTGCATTTCCTGCATCGGATGAGGAGAGCACAACTTTCTCCTTCTGTCCTAGCCACTTTTTACAGCGGCACGATTGAGAGAGTTTTAACAAACTGCATCACTGTTTGGTTTATGGCAGCAGCGCCTCAGATAGAAAGTCCATTCAGAGAGTGGTAAAGACAGCCGAGAAGATTATAGGAAGCTCGCTTCCTATTATTCAAGATACTGTGTATAAGTGCCATGTGCTTAGAGCTTGAAGCATTGTTAGAGAACCTACCCACCCACCAATGTTCCCTGTAACAGTAGAAAACGCCACGTGGCAGTTAGAAACTGGTGCGCGGCGCTCTCTTTTCATGTGCATGGGCGCACAGGCGCGCAGCCTCTGCCATTAGGAAACGCCGCGTGGAAGTTGGAAACTACCGTGCGGCGTTCTCTCGTTACGTGTGCGGCCGCGCGGCCGCGCACCTTAGAGGGAACAGTGCCACCCACCCTACGGTCTGCTTCTGTTGCTCCCCTCTGGGAAGAAGTTTCAGAGTATTTCTAGCAGGACTACCAGATTCTGTAACAGCTTTGTTCCCTATGCCATCCACCTGGTAAACTTACAAGATTCATTTTTCTCGCCATGTACATGTATACATCCGAACTAGACTGTGTTGTTTCTCTGTGTCATATAATATATGTGGGTTGGTTGGTTGGTTGGTTGGTTGGTTGGTTGGTTGGTTGGTTGGTTGGTTGGTTGGTTGGTTTATGTATTTATGTATTTATGTATTTATTTATGTATTTATTTATTTATTTATTTATTATGTATGTATTTAATTTAGGCTCATCTGCTGGAATGAACTCATTCAGACTGTGATTTATGTATTTATGTATTTATTTATGTATTTATTTATTTATTTATTTATTTTATTTATTTATTTATTTTTATGTAGTGTATATTGGAGGTGGTGGCCTTTTGATAGCTGTATACAATGAAATTTCATATTAATGTATGCTGATTAGTGTACATTCAAAGTGACAATAAAGTTATTCTAAGTCTAAGTTGTACAGAAAGCAGCAAAGTGGCTCCAATTCAATTTAGTTTTGTTTGTGGGAAAATTTGGAGACTACCCCGCAGCAAAAGTCATATTCGCTGCTGGGGTAGTCTCCAAGTTCACTCAGAATGTTGTGTTAGTGAAAATTCAGCCCCAGGAAAAATAAAAGCCACCTTGGGTATACCCGTCATTCAAGGAGCTGTCCAACACAGTGGTGCTGAAACTTTTCTTTGTGATAGTAGTCTCCTTGCAGGTAATCCTCAATTTACAGTCCTAATTGAGGCCCCGATTATCATTGTAAGTCATGCTGGTTGTGAAGTGGATCATCAAGTGACCACATCCTATTTTACAACCTTTTTTGTGATGGTTTTTAAGTGAATGCAGCAGTCATTAAGTATGGGGCATTTTTATGAGGCATTTTTTTTCCAGAAATTGGAAGTAAACCCTGATTTCCAGCAAAAAGATCATAATCATGCTCATGTGGCCATAGGACACTGCAAAGAGCTGAAATGTGGGGCTGGTTGCTGAGTTACCAAAATGAGGTGGGTCATAAGCAGCTTTTTGTGGAGCCACGGTGGCGCAGTGGTTAGAGTGCAGTACTGCAGGCTACTTCTGCTGACTGCCAGCTGCCGGCTATTTGGCAGTTCAAATCTCACCAGGCTCAAGGTTGACTCAGCCTTCCATCCTTCCAAGGTGGGTAAAATGAGGAGCCAAATTGTTGGGGGCAATATGCTGACTCTGTAAACTGCTTAGAGAGGGCTGTAAAGCATTGTGAAGTGGTATATAAGTCTTAAGTGCTATTGCTAGTGTTATCTGTCATAACTTCAAATGGTCACTAAACAACCAGTCATAAGTCAAGGACTACTGTATTAGCCTTTCTCAATTCAGTGCCCTTTGTTGGACTACAAAGTCCACAATACCAATAGCAGAGGATATTTATAACTCAGGGTTGAATTGTGGAGTCCTTGCTGCTCTCTGAGCTTGGAGGTTTGCTTGCAGATGTTTCATTACCCAACCAGGTAACAAGTAGGTAGGTGGAGTGCACTGATGATGTTATCTAGTGAAGTAATGAAGCATCTTTAAGCAAATAGCCAAGCTTGGAGAGCACCAAAGATTCCACAAAATCCATAATTCTCAGACAACAGAACCATTGAATGTATTGGGAGAATACTAATTATTTTTATGACTGCAGAGTAGAGTCCTTTAAACTCTCCCTGGGTGTCTTTGTCCCATGACTGTTTTGTTTGCATTCTTAAAATGCTCTCTAGTTAATGCCAAAATGCATTTAGCATCACACTAAATGTGTGACCTTTCCAATAAATTAATACCCCAAATGCCTTTTTGCCACTTGCAAAATGTAAATTTAAAAAGAAAAATCCAATTTGAGCCAACAGGCAATAGCGATGTCTGCAGTACCGATCCTCAGAATGATATACAGTGCAGCAAGTTCAAGCAGTATTGGACAAGATAAGTTGCAGATGTGTATGAAAATTCCAGGAAGTACTTTTCTTCTGTGAAGTTTCAGTCAGAACACTTGGAAGCACTTCCAAAATTTCAGGGTTGTGAGGCCACACTCCTTTGGCAAATGGCACAGCTGGGCCTGCTCTGCACCACCAGAAGGTCTCTTCAGTGAGGTGAAGTAATCAGCTGAGGTGGTGAGACAGATGCACTGAATCAAAGTGCAACTCTTAAATGTTGGTTGGAATGCAAACTGTGGCCACCCAATTCAAATCTTCATCATAAAGTAAACTATAGAAATAGCAACAGCACTTAGACTTACCGTATTTTTCGGAGTATAAGACACACCTTTTTCCCCCCTAAAAGAGGGTGGAAATGTTGGCGCGTCTTATACACTGAATACAGCCATTTTTGGCCTCCCGAAGCCCTACCCCCACATCCCATTTTTGCCCATTTTTCGCAAAAATGGGGTGCTCAGAGGGTTTGGGAGGCCTGCAGAGTGCTCCTGGGGGCTGGGGAAAGGCAAAAACACCCCTGTTTTTGCGAAAAACGGGCCATTTTTCACCTGTTTTTCACAAAAATGGGGGCGTTTTTGCCTTCCCCCAGCCCCCAGAAGCACTCTGCAGGCCTCCCAAACCCTCTGCATGCCCCGTTTTTCACAAAAACGGGTGAAAAACAGGCCCAGTTTTGCAAAAAACGGGGCACACAGAGGGTTTGGGAGGCCTGAAGAGTGCTCCTGGGGGCCAGGGAGGACAAAAACTTTTTTTCTTACTTACCTCTTCGAAATCTTGGTGCGTCTTATACACCGGTGCATCTTATAGTCCAAAAAATATGGTATATACCGCTTTACAGTGCTTTACAGCCCTCTCTAAGCAGTTTACAGAGTCAGCATATTGCCCCCAACAATCTGGGTCCTCATTTGGAAAGATGGAAGCCTGAGTAAACCTTGAGTTGGTCAGAATCGAACTGCTGGCAGTCAGCAGAATTAGCCTGCAATACTGCATTCTAACCATTGCGCCACCACGGCTCTGAATGAATTTCTTCATGGCTTTCTTAAGAAAATAATGGAGGTGGTAGTGATAAACATAGATGCTATTCTGAGGGGAAATAGTAATTTCAAAAAATATACAGGTAGTCCTCAATTTATGACTAGCCGCTAAGTGACGGTTTAAGGTTCTGATAGACCTACCTGGAGGTTGCTTAAAATCCAAATTTGAAATCATGATGGTTGCCCCCCCCGGTCACATGACTAGTTGCTTGGCAACTGGACCACATTTAGGGCTATTTGCAGCATCCCGTGTTCACATGACTGTGTTTTACGATGGTTTTGCCAAAAACTGGCAGTAACCTTTGGATTTTGGCAAAACTGGCCTCATAGTGAACCATTAGTTCACTTAACAACCCCAGTGGACGCTTATGACCCTGGTGGTCACCTTAGGACCATGGTGGTCACTTAACAACCACATGCAAAGAAAGGTCATAAAATAGAATTGGTTACATGATGACTTGTTTTATGACCACAGGCACCATTACAGTCATAACTCGAGGAGTACCTATATCTCATTGGGTTAATACCCTTGTGATTTTGATTATTATTCTCAGACGCAGGCAGGAGGCTGAAAACATTGTTCTGCCTGAGGCAGGTTGAAAAATATCTGCAAAAGAAACAGGGTTTTTTTACATTTTGAGAGCTGAGTTAGCAGGATCTGGTGCTGCTGTCCTTGGAAAAGCTACGCACGCACATCCCAAGGGGTGGGATCCCACTTCGTGATAGATTTGTTAAAATAAAAAAAATGTTTGTGATTTGTCATGCTTTGGGAATTCAGCCATAGATTCTGTACTTTGAGTGATCCAGGCCATTACATGATACATGTTACATTACATGATACTAGAGTATGGCTTAATGCATGGGGAGGGGACAACGATGGTCCCTTCACGACCTGTGGACTTCAACTCCCAGAATTCTTGAGCCATGCTGGCTGAGGAATTCTGGGAGTTGCAGTCCACAGGTCGTAAAGGGACCATAGTTGCCCATCCCTGGTATATTAGTTTGGGTATATCATATTATGTGGACACAACTCTTAGCTTTTATTTTCCCATTTGCAGAATTTACTGTCTTGTATGAATTCAGCCACCGTTTTAAGATGATGTCCAGTGGTACCTCTGCCAAGAGAAAGCATAATAAAGGACTGTAATAAAGCTGCCGAGCCATAAACCATGATTAAAAGCCATGTTGGCTGAGTGCATAGCATACACTGCGCCTGAAGAGGCGGGGGGAGGAAGTCAAAATGGTGCTTGCAGCCACATGATGTGAACCTCACCCCCTTATAAGCCTTATCCATAGCAGACAAACAAGAGACAAAGCCAGGGTGAAATTCGAACGGTTCGGACCAGTTCAGGTGAACCGGTAGGGACGATTTGAATTGGTTCGCCGAACCGGTAAAATCCACCCTAGTTGGCCACGCCCACGTCCGGTCGCCTGGTCGCCGCTCGACCCTTATGGCTGCTTGCTTGCCCCTTCCAGCCACTTGCCCCGCCCACCCCCTCCCGCCCTATATATGTTCCCTTCGCCATGCGGCCCAGCTAATCATCTTGCCCGCTCAGCTCAGCTCACCAAAGGTAAGCAATGCATGCCGCCTGCTCGCCCTTTGCCTTGGGTCGGAGCCCGGGGCCCAGGGATGCGCCATTCCCCAAGGCCCCAGAGCCGCTGCCCGCTTGCCACCTGCCTCAGCTGGGTCAGGGAATGCGCGATTCCCCAGTTCTGGCCTTGCCCCAGAGCCGCTCACCCTCCACCTCCCTCACCTACCTTCGCGCCTTGGTGGGGGGGGGGGACATGGCAAGGCTCGGCCACCTTTTGTGCTGAGAAGCCTCCAGCTGAGGGCGGTCATTTTCAGCTGCCTTCTGAGCAGCTCCTCTGTGACGCAGTCCCTCCGGCTGCTGCTGTTCTCCTGGCCGGGTCCAGCCGCGAGCTGCACCAGCAGGCAATGGGATGTGCGTGCGCGGCTGACGCAAACAGGGCAGCGATGGTGGCAATGTTCACGGGACAGTCCCGTGACCGTCACCCCGTCACCACCCTGTTCGCGCCGGCCACGCAGGTGCCATTACCTGCCGGTGCAGCTCATGGCCGGACCCGGCCAGGAGAATGGCAGCAGCTGGAGGGACCGCGTCACAGCTGAGCTGCTCAGAAGGCAGCCAAAAACTACCGCCACAGGCTGCAGTCTTTAAGATACTTTGACGCGGGGGGAGGGGGAACTATAAAGGGACAGGCGGCCACAGGAGCTGCCTTCTGAGCAGCTCTGCTGTGAAAGGAGGGAGAAAAGTTCGGCTTCTCTCTGCTGCCACAACGTGGCTGCTTTTCTCCTCCTTCTCGGGCTCATACACACAGAGCAAACATGAAGGAAGTGAGACGCAACCAGGTTGAACAGTAGAAGACTTGGCTGAACTTTTCTGTTGGTTCTGTGGGCGTGGCTTGGTGGGGTGGTGCCGCCCCACCTTGCCATGAGTGATGTCAAGTTGGCCACGCCCACTCAGTCACATGACCCCCACCACCAAGCCATGCCCACCAAGCCACGCCCACAGAACCGGTAGGGAAAAAATTTGAATTTCACCCCTGGACAGAGCTTTAATATTGTCACAGCCACCATCTTGATCGACACCCCCCACCCCCATGCATGACCGTACAAAGCAAGCCAACGGGTGTTTTAGCCAGTTGCATGAAACCAGACCTTTGCTAGTTACTTCTATGGGGTTGTTTCTGCTTCTCATTGCTTGTGGCTGGCTATTGGTTTAGCAGAAAGGAGGATATAGTGGTAGAATTCTAGATTTTACCAGTTTAATTGTGTTATAACACCATTTTATACTTTCCTCTGTTAGAAAAATGGTAAAATGGAAAGAATCTGCACATAGAAAACTACCATATGAAATGTAACCAATGTAGCACAATTTTCACCTTGATTTCATTCCAAGGAGATATCTCTGTGTCTCCATCTCCATCTCCCTCTCCCTCTCTCTCCCTCCCTCCCTCTCTCTCTCTCCCTCTGTCCCTTTTTCTCTCCGTTCCTCTCCCCCTCTCTCCCTCCCTCTCTCTCTCTCCCTCCCTCCCTCCCTCTCTCTCTCTCTCTCTCTCTCTCTCTCTCTCTCTCTCTCTCTCTCTCTCTCTCTCTCTCTCTCTCTCTCTCTCTTTCTCCCTCCCTCTCCCTCTCTCTTTCTCTTTCATTTTCTCTCTTTCTCCCTTTCTCTCTCTCTTCCTCCCTCTCTCCCTCCCCCCCTCTCCCTCTCCATCTCTCTCTCTCTTTCTCCTATCAGTAGTCCATGACTTATAACTTGAACCAGACTTACAACTGGGACCAGAATTTCCATTGTTCAGACAGCCAGTTGTTAAATGAGTGATGCCCAATTTTAAAACCACCTTTTGCCACAGTTGTTAAGCAAATCACTGCAGTTGTTAAATGACTAATATAGTCATTAAGCAAATCCAGCTTCCCCCATTTTGTTTGTTGGAAACCGGCTGGGAAGGTTCACAAGTGGTGATGACACAACCCAGCAAAGCTGCGAGTGTTGTAAATACATGCCAATTGCCAAGTGCCTGAATTTTGATCACATGACCAGGTGAGGCTGTGTCATTTGTAATTGTGAGGTTGTAAGTCACTTTTTTTCTGTACCGTTGTAACGTTAACAGTTGCTAAACAAAGGATTGTAAGTCAAGGACTATATCTGTCTATCTACATACAATATCTGTCTGTTTATCTGCCTGTCCATCTATCCTCTCTCAAAGCCATTTTGGACCTACCAAAAACCTTGTCATCTCATTGGAATTTCCAAAGCAAAGTGTTGCAGTTCACATGATACAGGATTGTGTCCACAATGACCAATCAATTTCTGTCATGTTCACCCATGCAGGCTTGTTTGCTTTCAGCCGCAAAGGCTTGGTTCTAATTTTTCATATATGAGGATTATTAAAGGCTAACATTTATAGTCCAAACTTGCTCAGTCTGCTCAATAAACATTCCAGAACCAAAGTGTAAGTGGAGTTTTATCTTAAGAATCCCCGATTTAAAGCAATTTCTGCAAATTCTAGTGTCAATGGAACTGACTCCCTGTGAATCAATCTTTAATTGCCCAAAGTCTTTTGCTATTTACACACTCGGTCTGACAAAATTCCTAGCTCCAACAATAGACCAAAGTATATTTAAAATGCATATTTTAGGGAGAAGGAAATTAATTTAAAAAACATATTTAGTCTTTAGTCATTGCATTTTTATGCCTTTCCCTTTGAAAGTTCAAAGGCAGGATAAAGAGGGTTCATCACTTATTTCCACACACACAAACACACACCCCCACACACCAACAATCTAGCAGAGTAGCTGAGTTGGAAGAAAGAGAATGGCCTGTGTCATCTTAGTAAACTCAATGGTTTATTTAAACCTGGCCCTCAATGAGTCAAAGCAAACACATCTTTAAATGCTCTACTATAAAATGAGACATTTTAATTCAGATTGAGAGAAAAATTCTAAACCACAGTGTTGATGCAACTGAGTACTTGATTGATCCATCTCTCTGCAGAGAAGGAGATAAAATGTTTGCTAATATTTTGGGGAAATGGCTGAATACAATAGTAAAGAGTTATATCTAGCTCGGGGTTGAACTGTTGGGTTCTTGATGTTCTCTGAAGTTGACTGTTTTTCTGCAGATCTTTTGTTATCTGGCTAGGTAACATTATCAGTGTATGGGAGCATAGTTCAATTGGTTGTCTCAAAGTTGATTTTCAAAAGACAACTGGACTTTCTTGGGGTTTTTTTCCCCCTTGAAGACATTTCACTGCTCATCCAAGAAGCTTCTTCAGTTCTGACTGAATGGTGGGGAATGGATGGCTGCTGATCAGACTAATAACCAGATGACTGCTAAGGAATATAAATCCTTCCATTTCCTACCATTCATAAACATTTCAGTTTTAACAGATTTAACAGATTAACAGAGTTGGAAGGGAGTTTGTAGGTCATCTAGTCCAACACACACACCCCTGCCGCTCATGCAGGAGACCCTACACCATTTCCAACAAATGGCAGTCCAGTCTCTTCTTGAAAGTCTCAAGTGATGAAGCTCCCACAACTTCCGAAGGCAAGCTGTTCCACTGGTTGATCGCTCTCACTGTCAGAAATTTTCTCCTTATTTCCAGGTTGAATCTCTCCTTGGTCAGTTTCCATCCATTGTTCCTTGTCTGGCCTTCAGGTGCTTTGGAGAATAGCTTGACCCCCTCCTCTCTGTGGCAGCCCCTCAAGTATTGCAACACTGCTATCATGTCTCCCCTGGTCCTTCTCTTCACTAGACTAGCCATGCCCAGTTCCTGCAACCGTTCTTCATATGTTTTAGTCTCCAGTCCCCCCGATCATCCTGGTTGCTCTCTCAGTTGGTTCAAAAAGCAGAGGCCCACATGGTTTTGTGTAGGCCTAGGTGTGCACATGTGTCATCTCTCCTGCGGGAGCTCCATTGGCTTCTGGTTTGCTTCAGGTTCCAACTCAAGGTGCTGATTGTCACCTTCGAAGACCTACTTGGCTTGCGATCAGGTTATTCGAAGGATCGCCTTCTCCTGGTTACATCTACCTGAGGTACCAGAGCAGGGAGGCAAGGAATGCTAGAGGTCTCCTCTTCATCTGGAGGGACCCAGAAGAAGGGCCTTCTCTGTGGAGGCTCCCTCCCTGTGGAATAGCATCTCTGCAGAAATAAGATAGGCCTCCTCTTTGACACTCTTTTGCAAAGGCCTGAAGACCTGGTTGTCAACGTTCTGACTGACGAACCCAACCAGGCATGCACTAGTGAGACGATCCAATCTCTGAAAGCAAAACTTTATTGAATACATCATTTCCGCATTGATTGGGGCAAAGCCAGATCTAGCTAATTCCCATGCAAACCCACACAATTAAAATATAGAATTCTCCCTCCCCCTTCACATTGTCCAATTGAGCCTGATTGTATTGTTATGAGAAAAAGTATTTGGCTTTAGCAAACACCTGCTGGACTGTCCTTGGCTCTCACGCTCGTCTTCTTGATGTCTGGAGCCTACATTCCATCTCCACCTCCCCTCCCCCCTGGTTCGTTGGCAACCTGAGAAGCGATAATGGTTGCAACAGCAAAAACGAACTTCGAATCTTGACACTGGTTTTGCCAACCGGCCTGGAGAACCCAGAGTGGGATGGAGCCCGTCAAGTGGCTTATCTGATTGATGGTTGTCACCAGAGGGGTTATTGCTTTCTATCATTTTATATTAGGTTTTTATCTTCATAAGTTGCCCAGAGTCACTGAGAGCGAGTTGGATGGCCATACAAATTTTCATCAATCAATAAATAGTTCCAGTCTTGTTAGGAGTGTGGCTTCCTTGAATGTTCCTTGATTAGGGTATTGTTTCTCTGATGCTGTTTCATGCTTACTGTATCTGTGTGTTGGCTGTTAGGGAGTGTTTCTTTGACTTTTGGTTGTATCTTTTTAAAAATTGTGTGTAGATGGGTTTTAGCGATAGCAATAGCATTTTTAGCTTAAATAGCACCTCAGTGCTTTGTAGCACTCTCTGGGTGGTTTACAATGTAGAAGCATTATTTGCATATTGCCCCCAGCAATCTGGGTCCTCATTTTACAGACCTTGGAAGAATGGAAGGCTGGGTCAACCTTAAGCCACGTCAAGATCGAACTCCAGGCTGTGGGCAGAGTTTGCCTGCAAAACTCCACTTTAACCCCTTTGCCACCAGGGTTTAACTTTCATATCCATTTTTCTTTCTATTGGTGTGCTTGGACATACATGTCTCTCTTTCTCCCCAGGAGATCCAGCAGCAGAAGAGTGGTCCCAATGGAGTGTCTGTTCCCTTACCTGTGGGCAGGGCACCCAGGTGCGAACACGCTCCTGTGTCTCCTCACCCTATGGGACTCTGTGTAGTGGCTTGCTGCGAGAGACCAGGACGTGCAACAACACCGCCATTTGCCCCGGTAAGTGAAGAGAAAACAGAGAGTGGATTTTCTTCCTTCTCCTTGCCTTCTTGCTGCTTCTTTCCTTCATGGTCTTGGATCACTTCCCCCAGAGTTGTCTGTTGACCATGGTTACAGGCAGTCCTCGACTTATAACCATTCATTTAATGACCGTTGAAAGTTACAACAGCACAGAAAAAAGTGACTTATGACCTGTCCTCGCTCTTATGACTGTTGAAGCATCCTGAGAGTCACATGATCAAAATTCAGGCCCTTGGCAACTGGCATATATTTACAAAGGTTGCAGCATCCCAGGGTCGCGTCTTTCCCATTTGCCATCTTTGCTTGTCTGACTAGCAAAGTCAATGGGGGAATCTAGATTTGTTTAGACTATGTGATTACTTAACAACCACAGTGGTTTGCTTAACAATTGTGGCAAACAAGGTCTTAAAATCAGGCATGACTCACTTAACGACTGCCTTTCTTAACAATGGAAATTCTAATCCCAATCATGGTTCAAAGTCAAGGACTACCTGGGTTAGGGTAGGATAAGGACTCACAACTCCTGCTCAAGGAGCAAGTGGCAGCTTTGGCTAGCTAGGAGATCCCTTGCTCAACTTCACCTTATACACCCGTTATGCCTTTTCCTGGATTGAGAAGCCCTTCTTTCAGTTACTCATACCCTTATCATCTTCCATATGGACTACAGGTACTCCTCAACTTACAACAGTTCATTTAAGGACCATTTCAAGTTACAACGGCACTGAAAAAAGTGACTTATGATCATTTTTCACACTTATGACCATTGCAGCATCTCCATGGTCATGTGATTTACATTCAGATGCTTGACAACTGGTTCATAGTTATGACCGTCACAGTGTCCCGGGGTCATGTGATTCCCTTTTGCAACCTTCTGACAAGCAAAGTCAAGGGGGAAGCCAGATTCATTTAATAACCGTGTGATTCACTTAACAACTGTGACAAGAATGGTCGCAAAATGGGGCAAAACTCACTTAACAAATTTCTCACTTACCAACATAAATGCTGGGCTCAATTGTGGTCGTAAGTTGAGGGCTAGCTGGTCCTTGACTTACAACAGTTCATTTAGTGACCATTCAAAGTTACAACGGCACTGTAAAAAGTGACTTGGGCCATATTTCACACACAACCGTTGCAGCATGCCCGTGGTCGCGTGATTAAAATTCAGACGTTTGGAAACTGGTTCATACTTACGACGGTTGCAGTGTCCCAGGATCATGTGATCCCCTTTTGTGACCTTCTGGCAAGCAAAGTCAAGGGGGAGGCCAGATTCACTTAACAGCCGAGTTACTAAGTCAACAACTGCAGTGATTCATTTAAAAACTGCAGCAAGAAAAAGTCGTAAAATGGGGCAAAACTCACTTAACCAACGTCTGACTTAGCAACATAAATTTTGGGCTCAATTGTGATCCTAAGTTGAGAACTAACTGTAACTCCTCTAATACACAAGTTGCATTGAGTGCTACTTTGCTTCCAGGTCCAATTCAAAGTATCGGTTATCACCTTTAAAGCCCTTCGTGGCATAGGATCAAGTTACCCGAGGAACCATCTTCTTTCAATTACATTGTTCCATCCCACCTGGTCAGGCAGGTATACCATGTTATGGATCCTGCTGGTTAAAAAATTTCAACTTGCGGGCATCAACCATCCAACTAGTGATCCCAAGAAAAGTAGGCAGTCTCAGGAACTTTGAACTCCCAAAAGCAAAACTTTATTGGAGATACCATTTTGGTACTGAAGTATCAAAACCAACTCTGGGTTTTCCTGTGCAATGTATGCATAGTTAAACAATAGCTTTCTTTCTCCCCACCCTTGGTTAGTCACAATGTCCAATTATGAATCGTTCTTTTGTTTTGAGAACTGTTTGCTTTTCTGTCAGTGGCCTTGGTGGGTTCTTGGCTCTCACGGTCCATCTCTGGCGCGTCTGCATTCTTTCTCCCTTTCCCTGCCCCCACTTCTTTGGCAAGTTGAATAGCGATAAGACCTAAACATTTCCAAAGTGGTTTGGCCTTGGCAGGTGGGATCCAGGAAGCGTCTTCTCTGTCATTGCCCCTACCCTTAGCCGTAGAGGTGAAGTGAAGCAGGCCCCCATTCTCCTGACTTTCAGACAGAGTGTTAAGACCTATTGGCATGGGGGCTGAAAAGTGAAATGCAACCTTGTGGATGGCTTATGCCTTCAGAATGTTTCTCTACCTTTTTTTTTTTAAAAAAAAACCTCTTTACCTTTTAATATTTTAACCCTAACCTTTAAAGTTCTATTTTTTTTTTTTTACTTTTACATTATATCTTTTTTATTGTAAATCTCCCAGAGTCACTTACACAAGATGGGTGGTATAGAAATGTGATGAATAAAGTAATAAGTCGTACTGGTACCTTTGTGTTAAGTCCCCTTGAAGCAAGAGATTGTCCATAAAACCCATGACTTGGTTCCCATTTTGATGTAGCTTTGTGCTTGCTTTGGTCTAGCCCCAGAACCTGCTGTATCATAAATAACTCCTCCGTTCAGCCTGTCCTTTGTCTCCCCCTTCCTCTGCTAGTTCAGATCTTGTTCACACATAGAAGGAAGTCAATAGGTCTGATTACAGGCCATGACCTGTGCTTACAATGGAGAATTAATGAAATAATAACCCCAAGGACTCTTAACGATAAGCATGTTTCTAATCGGTGCTATTTGATTAAGGAATTTTCCACCCTTCATCTTGTAAATCCAGGGCCTGCTAGGTGACAGGCAAGAATTGTTCCCCATCTCATTCTCTTTCACCTCCCACTCTCCAAAACTCTTGATATTTATTGCATTTTTAACTTAAAGCAAACTTTGCTCTGCTGTCTGTTTGGATAAGACGCTGGTACTCTAAATTCTGATCTTGCTTTGTCCATCTGGGCTCCGCAGCAAGTGCCAACCAATTTCTGCCTCGTGATCCCTCTGCCATGCTGAGCTTTTTTCAAAGGTTCTTTTAATGAAAGATAAATGAGAAAATTGGATTGTTCCAAAAACAAGTGCCAAACTCCAGCACCGTCTTTGTTTCCAAGAATGTTCTGAGCCACATCAGCCCCTCAGACAATGTAAATGGTGCTTGAATGAATGAATGAATATTTTTATTACAGGCACTGTCCCGAATTGCAAACAAAAAGTGCATTAAAAACAAAATAAAAACAAAACAATATAAAATGTTACAACTGGCGGTGAAAGCGTCGGTGGATAATCAAAGTCTGCCTAATTTTATAGTCCGTATAACAAACTTAGATACATTCCCAGGTGTTTCACCAGGTAAGGAGTTACAAGGTGAATCCTTGAGTCCTTATATAGCTAGTCCTTGACATATGACCACAATTGCGACCAGAATTTTCACTAGTAAGCAAAGCAGTTGTTAAGTGAGACATGCCCGATTTTACTATCGGTGCTTTGCTCAAAACATTTTCCATCTACCCTGAAAAAAAATGAAATAGTAGATTGGAAGAATCCTGGAAATCTAAAAAAGTGTCTGAGGGAGCAACCTTCCCAGTTTCCTTTCTGGAAAATGGGTGGTTTGTAACAGTAACAGAGTAACAGAGTTGGAAGGGACCTTGTAGGTCATCTAGTCCAACCCCCTGCTCAAGCAGGAGTCCCTACATCATTTCCGACAAATGGCAGTCCAATTTCCTCTTGAAAGTCTCAAGTGTTGGAGCTCTCACAACCTCCGAAGGCAAGCTGTTTCACTGGTTGATCGCTCTCACTGTCAGAAAGTTCCTCCTTATTTCTAGGTTGAATCTCTCCTTGGTCAGTTTCCATCCATTATTCCTTGTCTGGCCTTCAGGTGCCTTGGAAAATAGCTTGACCCCCTCCTCTCTGTGGCAGCCCCTCAAATATTGGACCGCCTCTAGGTGTGGTGTAACTAAGGCTTTATAGTGTGGTATTAGTACCTCCCTAGTCCTAGATTGTATCCCTCTGTTAATGCAGCTTAGGATTGTATTGGCTTTTTTGGCTGCCACTGCACACTGCTGGCTCATGTTTAGCTGGTTGTCTACTAAGACTCCAAGATCCCTCTCACAGTCACTGCTATTGAGTGTGGTTTCACCCAGTTTATATGTATATTTTTGGTTTTTCTTACCTAAGTGTAGGACTTTACTTTTCTCTGCATTGAATTGACTTCAGTAGACCTTGACTTGTTCCAAGTTATAGGGGCACTGAAAATAGTGACTGTCAACCAGTCCTTCCATTTAACAACCATTGCAGCATCCCCATGGTGATGTGATCCAAATTCAGGCACTTGGCAGCCGACATGTATTTACAATGGTTGCAACATCCCGGGGTTATGGGATTACCATCTGCGACCTTCCCAGATAGCTTATGATAAGCAAAGTCAATGGAGAATGCCAGATTTGCTTAATGATCACATGATTTGCTTAATGACTGTGGCAAAAAAAAAAGTTGTTAAATTGGGCACAATTCACTTAACAATGGCCTTGCTGAGCAAAGGAAATTCTGGTCACAATTGTGGTCATAAGTTGAGGATTATCTATATATCCCTCATGGCCCCCATTGAGAAAGTAGGTACATATTCAACTATCCCAGTACATTTATGAATGCCTACAAGAAGGAATGTATACATTTGAAGATCCTAGTAATAGGATATCTTTGTTACTTAAGTGTAAAATGTCTTATCTGGCATTGAATAGTTTGTTCAGCTGACAGGTGATTCCTGGCTCCCTGAGGCTGAGTCGCTTATCTGGTTCTTTTCAGGCTGGAAATCCAGCAGGGGAAACTGTACTTATAAAAGCAGTCAATGTGTGAAAGGAATGGAGTTCCTGCTAATAGTCAACGTTCATAGGCAAGGCAGGCCCAGATAAGGGTTGAGGGTTCCAGGAAAGTTCAGAGCATTAGTGATGACTGAAAAGAAGAGAAAGAAAAGAAAAGAAAAGAGAAGAGAAGAGAAGAGAAGGAAGGAAGGAAGGAAGGAAGGAAGGAAGGAAGGAAGGGAGAGAGAGAGAGAAAACGCTGTGCTATTATTTTTAATTTGGCCATAGGAAGGAAGGAAGGAAGGAAGGAAGGAAGGAAAGGTGTGGGTGAAAGAAAAGAGAGAAGGAAGACAGGAAGGGAGGAGGAGGAAAGGAGTTGGATGGTTGAGAGTAAGGAAAAAGGAAGGAGAGAAGAGAGAGAAGGAGATGGGTGGGTAATGCCCTATCCTGATTTCCAGCCAGGCTGCTCTCAGATCAGTCTCGCTTTGCCCTAGGCTGGCAAACACTCCTTGGCTTCCACACCCCCTGGTTTCTAAAGAGAGACAATATGATTCCTGTTGGTTATGTGAATGTCAGCTCTTCAAGGTTGTCCAGCTCAGGAAACAGACTCCATAAGAAGATTAGAACTAAGCTTTATTGAGCAAGGCTATATGAATAGAATCTTGCAAGTTTTTCCTCCCCTCTTCCTAGCACTACCTTTTCTCCTGGGAATTCTGCTCTATTTCTTGCTGTAACAGTTTCTAAACAGTTCCTCTCCATGGCTTCTTATAGCAGAGAAGACTCTGGCATAAAGTGTGGCTCACAAAACCCAGGAGTGATGGATTCTGATACCAACTGATATCACTGTTGTTGGGGCCACCTCACCATCTTCTTGTCTTGATCCTTTTCCATCTTTAAGGATGATTTTTCAGCCAGGAAAGGACAATACTAGGAAAGCTTTAGATCTTACAGGGTCAGCCTGGGCCCTGTAAGCTACCTATAGCCTCTAAACCCCTTCAAAGCCCCCTGAAAGCCAGGGGATGTCCTCTTAAATCAGGGGTCGGCAACCTTAAACACTCAAAGAGCCACTTGGACCCGTTTCCCACAGAAAAGAAAACACCGGGAGCCACAAAAACCTTTTGACATCTAAAATGAAGATAACACTGTCTATATCGTTTTTTACCTTTATGCTATGTATAAAAAAACTATAGTGTGTTGCATTTATGTAATCAATGAACTGCTACAGAGAAAACAAATTTTTATTTCTGCATGCAACAAAAACATTTTGAACTACGAAAAAAAAGATGGGTTGAAAAGCTCAATACATCGCGTGCCGGTGGGTGTCGCACATTGGCGGTTGTGACACATGTTTTGAACGACAGGGAGCCGCAGCAGAGGGATGAAAGAGCCACATGCGGTTCCAGAGCCGCGGGTTGCAGACCCCTGTCTTAAATAATGTGCAAACCTTGTTCTATGTTTAACACATAACTTCCTTCCACAACCAAGTTGTGAGACATCGCTGTTTCATCATTTCTCCAACCAGCATTTTTTAAAAAAATTGTATCCCTGTTTTCATCTTCTATTTTAGATAGTAAAGAAACTGCCTCAATGAAAATCACATCTTGTTTACAGTTTGTGAAATAGTTTTTCACTACAACCATTCATTTGGAGACTGTTCTAAGTTATATTGACACTGAAAAAAGTGACAATTGCTCCTTGCTCTTAGGACTGATGCAGCATCCCCTGATTAAAATTTGGGTGATTGACAGCTGGCATGTATTTAGGACAGTTGCAGCATCCCAGGGTCCTCTGATTGTCATCTGCGACCTTTGCAGCTGGCTTCCCACAAGCAAAGTCAAGGGGGGGGGAGAGCCAGATTCGCTTAATGGCCATATGATTTACTTATCAATCTGAAATAATTTGCTTAACAACTATAGCAAAAAAAGGTGATAAAATTGGGTGCAACTCACTTAACAACTGCCTTGCTTAGTAACAGAAAACCTGATTCTGAGGGTGATTGTAAGTTGAGGACTGCATGTACTGAAATAATCTGCTTTCCCACAGATTGGGCTTCTAGTCTTAAAGCTCAGAGAGACAGCGAGACAGAAGATCAAGGACACATCCTTCCATTGAGATAAGATTAAATTTCTACCCCATATAGCTTATCCAATATTTATTGTTCATTAATTGATAAGTGAGAACTTTAGGTGCACTGTTGACCTTCAGTAATAGAGTTGTACCAGACTTCATTCTCCGCAGAACCTCTTTTATCTTGCACGAGCTTTAATTCAATTCTTCTCCTGTAGCTATCACGGAGGCACGCCTGAAATTTTCTGTAGCTATTGTCTTGCCGAGATTTCATTATGAATTCTTCGCATAACCCTTCCCAGCGGAGAACCTTCCTGATAGCGTGGAACAGGAGTTCTCAAAGCCACTTTCTTCCCACTGCATCGCTCACCTCTATATTTTCCCCACTCTCTTGTTTTTTGTCAATTGAAATCAATGGTGCAGTAAACGAGAGTGTGAGCAGACGCCTCAACTACGCTGAGAACACCTTGGCTTACATTTCAACAGATTAGTGCCTCAAAAGGAAAATACTGAACCAGAAGGCAGCGCGGAAAAGGGCTCTGCACAAACAAACACAGCAGCTTCGCCTGCACATATGCAGGGATTGACTGCTTTTCACCTTTGCTAGGACTGTTGTTCTGATGTTATTGTTTTAGTTGATTGGGATGTTGTATAAAGCAGCCTCTTGGAAGAGTTCATGATTAAATGCAGTGGACAAAGTCAACAAATGGATTAATCGACCAGCCAGGTGAATTGGGCTGAGTTCCCACAATAGTTTCCTCATTTAATCATATTGCTTCATCTGCCTCAGGTTTTTTTGGGGGGGGGGTATAAAATAGAATAGAGCAGAGCAGAATAGAAGAGTTGGAAGGGACCTTGGAGGTCATCTAGTCCAACTCCCTGCACAAGCAGGAGAGCCTATACCATTTCAGACAAGTGGCTGTCCAGTCTCTTCTTGAAAACCTCCAGTGATGGGACACTCACAGCTTCTGAAGGCAAGCCCCTCTACTGATTGACTGTTCTCACCTGTTCTAATTTCTCTTTAGTTCTAGGTAGCTTCTCTCCTTGATTAGTTTGGTTCTTGTCCTGCCTACAGGAGCTTTGGTAAATAAATTGACCCCCACCTCCTTGTGGCAACCTCTCAAATACTGGAATACTGCTATCATGTCACCCCTAGTCCTTCTTTTCACTAGACTAGACATACCCAATTCCTGCAACTGTTCTTCATATGTCTTACTCTCCAGCCCCCTAATCATTTTTGTTGCTGGGGCTTATTCTTATTGCGTTTGAGAATTTCTTTTAGGTTCCTTGAGGTAGCTTCCTTGGAGTAGCATTTTATCGTTGGAGGTGGGGGAGGACATATTGTGCAGTGAAAGACAGGACATTTGTAGACATCCCCTGGACCCCTTGTAACTACAGGTAAACCGGTACAGGAACAGCATATAGGTAGTCTTCAATGTATGACCACAGTTGGGACTGGAATTTCAGCCACTAATCGATGTGGTCATTAAGTGAGTCATCATTTGATCAGACTCAATTTTGCAACCATTTATACCATGGTGGTTAAGTGAATCCAGTTCGGGAAGTTTGCAAATTGTAATCATTTGATTCCAAGATGCTGCAACCGTCATAAATGAAAACATGTGACCACAGGGGTGGGGTGATGTGACAGTCGTAAGTCACTTTTTCCAAGGTTGTCATAACTTCAAACTGTCATTAAATGAATGGTCATTACATTGAGTACTATGAGTATTCTACCCAGGAGTTCTCTAATAGCTTTTTCTTCTTTGAAGGACATTTTGAAAGCTTCCTTTTCCCTGAAATTCTTTCCCCCTTTGAAAGAAAATTCTAAAATAAATTTTCGAGTAGAAAAAGAAAATGCTGGCTACCATTTTTATTGTTCTAATGATCTTACTTTCAGTTGCTCTTCAATTGATTCTCTGTGACAAGATCCTGAGCAAAGTAAATCAACAATTTCTCTGCAATCTTCATAGCAAATGAATGATTCTTGTGGAATGAACAGCACAGGCTGGATCCTACTTGTTCCCATGGAAGTGTTCCTAGGACTGTAGCTTTCAAGCAAGATAGAGTTAGGAAACTAAGGGAGTGGGGCTAAATGGGGGGAAAGCTTGACCCTCTCTCTCTTTTTTTTAATCTAATTCCTATAGCTGAAGAAAGAAGTTTAATTCAAGCTTAATTCAATTACCTCAATTCAAGATAAACTGATCCTAGGGAAGAGTTTGAAGTTGAGCAAATGGGCATAATGAAAGAAGTAAATATTAATCTCCTGCATGGTTGTTCCCAGTCCACAGCTTTTTATTTTCAGCAATAAACCATGCACCTACATTTTAGTTATAGGTCTGCAGAAATGCAGGGTGGCTGCACCAGCATCTTCCAGTTTGATTGGGGGGGGGAAAACAAGCTGTAAGGATTGACTCCCCACTGAATCCCACCCACAGAGCAGACCTGCATAGCATTGCATTGTTCAACTTGATTAGATTAGGTTCAAAAGAGAATGTCAAGGCAATTTATCAGATTCAGACTTCTATCTAGCTTGGAAGCCCAAACAATCTAGGAATCACAGATCTCATGATTTCCTTAAGGCAATGTCTCTCAACCTTGGCATCTTTAAGATAGGTAGACTTCAATTCCCAGAATTCCCCAGCTGGTTAAGAAACCCTGCCTTAGGGAGAAGAAGATTCTCTTCTCTAGATTTGTGATTTGGATGGTGGGACCACAGCTCTTAAAGACCACATTCAGGGCTGCAGTGCCAAGGCTTTTGGAAGCACACCTGGTTGAAGATGGCAATGGCACTTAGACTTATATACCGCTTCACAGTGCTTTACAGCCCTCTCTAAGCAGTTTACAGCCTATTGCCCCCAACAATCTGAGTCCTCATTTTACCGACCTCAGAAGGATGGAAGGCTGAGTCAACCCTGAGCCTGGTGAGATTTGATCTGCCAAACTGCTGGCAGCCGGCAGGCAGCAGAAGGAGCCTGCAGTACTGCATTCTAACCACTGCGCTACCATGGCTCTGAATACACACTTGAATTTTCCTCTTAGGATTACAGCTTTCAAATGTGCTGTGTTGTATAATACTCAATGCTCATCACTTTTTAACCATTCAAATCACGAAAAATGATTTAAGGAGCATCAGTACCTAGTTATTTGCAAGTAGCAAGGTCAAAGCTCCTTCAAATTGGCCTCTACTCATCCTAACATGGGATAATATAGAAGGGGATCCCCTTTGCCATCTTCTGGGGAAGGTATGATTAAATTAAGTGTGTGTGTGTGGGAGGGGAGGGTTGTACCTATTTATTAAAACGTATTAACCTACTGCCTATTAAAGATTTTCAGCAATATGTCATTAAAAACCAACATTAAAGGCAATAATTAAAATCGAGTACCTTTTTAAAAGGTGCATTTTTAGGTTGTGTGGTTGTTAAGGTAGATTGTCATGGAGAAAAACTATCCATGTGGTTGCTAAGAGCTGATATCAACTTGATGATGCATAAACATTGGACTAGGATAAGTAAGGATGGGTACACAGATATGTAGATAGAAATGTCCTTAGAAGTCATGGAGGAAGTAGTTTTAAAACACACACCCAACTGCAAGAGGAAATGGTGTAAGTTGCCCAGAATCATTACAGTGAAATGGGTGGTTATGTAAATTAAGCAGATGTATAAATAGGGTCACAATTCATTCTGCATCTGTTGTGGCATCCTAACTGGCGTGAATGCAAGACATTTTTTCCCCCACCGAGAAAGTCATTCAAGGTGTCGCATTGTGTCTCTGAGGATTCTGTAATTGAACTCTGGGAGAATGGAGATGATACGTATCAGCCTCTTCAGACTCAAAACAACTCAGCAGGCCATGAGTTTGCAGATGCAATACATGCTGGAAAAATGGCTTTCTTACTGCATGTTGTTTCCACAGTGTAAGCCTTCAAATGGGCTTCACGCTGTGCCTTATCGGATTTGAGTTGAGTCTTCCTCTATCGGCTCCCTCATCATCCCCCTTACCTCGGCAGCTCCCATCATTTGCGCATTACCGGCCCTCTTTCATCACTTAATGAAGGACCATTAAAGTCAGTGTTTGATCTCCTGGGGTAGGGACTTTGGGGTTTTAGGTCAGGTCACTTAAGTGGGCCATCTCGGAAACAAGCTTAAGAGGGCTCCAGGGAAGAATTGCAGGGCTGTGTAGAAAGTTTTTAATGCCAGGTATCAACCAGAGCATCAGACTCACCTACAAAAGTAACAAGGACTTTTCCCAAGTCCTTTTAGAATTCAAATAGCATTTTGGGGGAGCCACCCTCATTGGTTCAGTGCCCCCCAAAAGGAAAGATGTAGCCAGTGATTCAACCTTCACTAGTGATGTACAGATAGTCCTCAACTTACAACAGTTCATTTAGTGACCGTTCGAAGTTACAACGGCACTAAAAAAAGTGACTTATGATCGTTTTTCACACTTACGACCATTGCAGTGTCCCCATGGTCATGTGATCAAAATTCAGATACTTGGCAACTGACTTGCATTTATGTCCTTTGTAGTGCCCTGGAGTCACGTGATCCCCTTTTGCGACTTTCTCACAAGTAAAGTCAATGGGGAAGCCAGGTTCACTTAAAAACCATGTTACTAATTTAACAACGGCAGTGATTCACTTAACAACTGTGGCAAGAAAGGTCGTAAAATGGGGCAAAACTCATTGAACCAATGTTTCACTGAACAAGAGAAATTTTGGGCTCCATTGTGGTGCTAAGTCGAGGACTACTTGTATCTTTATTTATTTATTTTTAAGCACTTTGGCAGGGTTTTCTTCTTTTCTTTTCTTTTCTTTTCTTTTCTTTTCTTTTCTTTTCTTTTCTTTCTTTTTTTTTTTTTTTTTTTGATAATGCATGTTTGTGTATTGTTCTCCCCCCCCTTTTTTTTCCTGTGGTCATTTTGAAAGCAGTAAACAATATTTTAAAAAGTTGGGGAAGTGGTCTCCTGAGGTAGGGAGCTTAGATTATGTCACTGAGAAGGCCATGCAGAGAAGGTGGCCCTTTTGCACCATTTGTCAAGGACTCCTTCATCTCCCTCCTTTCTTTGGTAAAGTCATACTGGTCTCTGCAAGTCCTGAAAAGCTTTTAGTAGCTAGGTCTTTTAAAAAAAATGAAAGAGTTTACCAATGATTAATAGTCTGGGCTCATGATGGCAAATCAGTGTTAGAACACCAATGGGTTGCCAAGCCTGAAAACATCAAATGGAGCTGAATTTGCCGGCATCCATCGGGGCATTGTGAGAGACCTGGATTTTTGACACCACCTTGTCATTGGGACTCATCAAAGGCTACCTTTCTTCCATCTTTCTCGCCAGGGTGCTATGAGCAAATTATTCTTTTTGAACCCGGGTTTTCAGTTTCATTTCATGTAGAAATGAATAACACATTGGAAGTTTGCTGAGGATTTGGAGGGAAAAGTGATTCATAACAGCATGCAATTGGCATGTCAAAAAAAGAAAACTCTGTGTAAGAAACAGGAGGCTTCTATAGGTATAATGACACCTTACCTTTATTAAACCTGATTATAAATCAGAAAATATCAAACTAGCCTTCGCGGTTTCACGACAAATGGTTCAGCCAATGTTGCCAAAGCCAAAAGGTGTTCGGTTTGATTTAGAATAGTGCAAACTGCAGAGGGTAGCACAAGCCAGCTGGCTATGGTTTAGTGTACCATATTGAAGCAAACTATGGCTTAGCTCAGTTGGAACACAAGCCACAGGATCTATCTTTGGACATGCTGTTAAAAATAGCCACCAATGGAAGAAAGGGGACCAAATTGTTTTGTGATAAGCATTGTGGTACATGCCAAATCTGCAGTATTTTTAATCGTATTGTATTCTTCATGGAGTAATTATCCTGCCTTGGACTCAGTTCCACTTAGCATCCAGAGATGAAGAAGTTATGACCATCTCTAGCCAGCAATTATTCAGGTGTGCTTCAACTGTTAATCTGCCAATGTCTGGGTCTCTGGAGGAATGGAGAGATCAGAATTTAAAAAGACAAAGCAAGAACAGAACAGAATAGAACAGGATAATCCTCTAGCAAAGCTGGAGTAGGTAACCAGTTATTGTCAGATTTCAGGAAAGGCAAAGTATTTACTTGTTTGTTTGTAAAATGTATTGTTCGCCCATCTTACCACCGAGTAACTCTTGGCAGCTTACAATATTAAAAAGATAAAACTATACAAAATCTATAGACAAAATAAATAAAATGTTATAAAGATCCAAATACTCAGTCCTAGCTAAAATAACAGAATAACAGAGTTGGAAGGGAATTTGTGGGGTCCAACCCCCTGCTCAAGCAGGAGACCCTATACCATAAAGAGCCGAGGTGGCGCAGTGGTTAGAGTGCAGTACTGCAGGCTACTTCAGCTGGCTGCTAGCTGCAGTTCGGCGGTTCAAATCTCACCGGCTCAAGGTTGACTCAGCCTTCCATCCTTCCGAGGTGGGTAAAATGAGGACCCAGATTGTTGGGGGCAATATGCTGACTCTGTGAACCGCTTAGAGAGGGCTGTAAAGCACTGTAAAGCGGTATATAAGTCTAAGTGCTATTGCTATTGCTATTCCAGACAAGTGGCTGTCCAGTCTCTTCTTAAAAGCCTCCAGTGATGGAACACCTACAGCTTCTGGAAGCAAGCCATTCCACTGGTTTATTGTTCTACTGTCAAGAAATTTCTCCTTAGTTCTAGGTTGGTTCTCTCCTTGATAAGTTTCCATCCATTGCTTCTTGTCCTGCCATCAGGTGCTTTGGAAAATAGATTGACCCCCTCTTCTTTGTGGCAGCCTCTCAAATATTGAAACACTGCAATCATTATTGCTCCTAGTCCTTCTTTTCACTAAACTAGACATAACCAATACCTGCAACTGTTCTTCATATATTTTAGCCTCCAGCCCCCTAATCATCTTTGTTGCTCTTCTCTGCACTCTTCCCAGATGGGGAGGGAGGAAGTAGGATGAGAACTGGGGAAGTGAGGTATGTTATTAATCTTTTAACAATGCCCAATGTGAGACCCCCATTTGAAGCTCAAACCAACTGGCAGAGCCAGGGAAGGTCAGGAGGGTTGGAGCCGACTTCACTCAGGGGACAAGATGTTCCAAAGGGCAGAGTAAAAACATTTGGCTTAAGTATAAATGAAATACAGATGAAAGTTAAGTAGAAAATTGCCTAGTTCTTTTCCAGATGATCATCCTGGTAGAATCTGATATTTCTTGAAAGTTGGAAATTTCAGCAGTGTTTTCCAGACCACATTGACAAGCCATTCCCTCAAATGTCCTCCTTTGCATTTTCTTTGGCTAGTCAGAGATGTGTTTTGGGTAACAATGGAAAAATCCATTTTGACTTGAAGTATCAATTTGCTCATTTGAAAAACTTCTGGACCAAGTATAAAAATAAGACCAGAAAAAAAGAGCAAAAAAGCCCCAAAGAAACAAACTTCACCCCCTTAAGCTGACCTCCAACTTTATTGGATTCTCCCAAAATATTTGGCTGAAATTATATCACAAATAGGAAAGGTGACATTGTTTGAATGGGAGGGAATTTTAGGGGTATGTAGTAGAGGTTCTCAAATAATGGCTGAGTATTTGCCACATACCTGGTGAAGAACATGTTCAGACACATAAAACTTATATCTTCTGGAGATACTCCCTTCTCCTTGCACCTGAAGGCAGAACAAGACGTAATGCAGTGGTTCTCAACCTTCCTAATGCCGCAACCCCCACCCCCTCCCCGCACATGCGCGTTGCCAGTCACCAAGATGGCGGGCTAGCGCACGCTTAGGCGACCCCTGTGAAAGCGTCGTTCAACCCCCAAAGGGGTCATGACCCACAGGTTGAGAACCACTGACGTAATGGATGGAAACTAAACAAAGAGATAACCAACCTAGAAATAAGGATACATTTCCTGACAACGGGAACAATTAATCAGTGGAATGGCTTCCCTTTAGAAGTTGTGGGTGTTCCATCACTGGAAGTTTTTAAGAAGAGATTGGACAACCATTTGTCCAGAATGGTATAAGGTCTCCTGCTTGAGTAGGGAGTTGGACTAGAAGACCTCCAAGGTCCCTTTCAACTCTGTTATTCTATTACTTGTTTTAACCTCCCAGAATGCTTTTGTGCTTCACCTCTTAACATGGCCATTTTCAGGGTGGGTATATAATGTTGGTGATGCTGGTTCTTGGTTAATCTTAAGCAAACATCTTGATAACAGATCAGTCTATTACCAAAGCATGAGATGGAGAGAAGCCATCTCTCCCGGCAACAAGAGAAAGACATGTAGCCCTTATATACCTCGTGGTTGGGAGAAATTGGTACAAGCAATTGAACTGTGATTTCACTATAAATAGCCCTTGGGTTTGATTCACAGCAGTCTCTGGAATTATTTTAAAATGGCTTCTTCAGCTTTCCTATAGTAAATCAACTTATCAGAGATTTCATGTCCTTGAAAATGTATTATTGCTTTTTCTTGCCTGGCCAGTCAAAAGAAGCCTGATGGGTACAATGCTGAAGACAGGATTATATTGTGGCTACCCACCAATTTAATTTTGGAACAATACCTTTGGGCCCTATAGGAGGGCTCAGGGACATTTTTGGAAATAAATATGGCGCTAGGGGGTGACTGTTTGCTTTGAGGGAGGCCTTAAGCGATGAATTGACAGAAGATGCCAACAGTTAAAGAAACACACGGCTTGCTTTTCTATTTCCCCAGCCTACAGCCCTTTAGAAGGTGAGAACTTCTAGAATATCCAGTTATTTGTTGTGCTGTGTAGGACTTCTGAGAGCTGTAAACCCCAAACCTCTGGAAAGCTCTAGATCAGGGGTGTCAAACTCGCGGCCCGCAGGCCAGATGCGTCACGTGCTGGCGCCACCCCCACCCGGTTTAGCGAAGGGGAAAAAAAAGTCCCGGTACGTCATGTGATGCGGCCGTGACGACGCAAGTTTGACACCCCTACTCTAGATGCTTTTTAGAGAGTCTTCTGAGGAGTGTTTTCCTTAAAGCAGAGGCAGGTGGCCTTTTAAAGTTACCCATCACATTTGACAAGAGAAAAATGGACCAGGTGATTTCTTCCAGATTCTTAAGGAGAGGAAGTTCTCTATCATTTTGGAATGAAAACAGTGCCAATGTTGAAACTCCCTCTGAGAGAAGTTCCCTCCTGATCTCTGGAAAGTAAAAAGCCAGGAAAGCTTTGTCTGAAATCTTTTTCTCCTCGGAAATAATGTGGAAAATCAGATCTCTTTCATCGCATCCAGTGAGGCCACGGAGAAAAAAGTTGATGGATATAGATTTTTCTGGATAGATTTTTCTAGATAGATTTTTCTGGATATATTTCAGATATTTATGCTCTTTTGAGGGATATAGATACCTGAAGGGCCAGGTTTGAAGGGCAAGGGAGGGCCTAATCATAAAATGAGGATCTGATACAATTGTGCAACTACCCAAATTAGGTTACATTGCAAAAGAGTGAAAGTACATGAGCACAATTATTCCTGGGGTAGGGTAGGGGAACAACAGAGAATAATTAAAAAGTGATATTAAAAACCACCACCCAAAATAGCCAAAATAAAAAGGTTACTTCCAACTCTCTTTGATACAGATAGTTATATAATAAAATGCCATCTTGTTTTAGTTTAACAAAAGAAAAATGTGAAAAGATATACACACTGAACAATCAAATAATGTACAGCAACAGTACAGGCAGTCCTCGACTTTTGACCACAATTGATCCCAAAATTTTTGTTGTTAAGTGAGACATTTGTTAAGTGAGTTTTGCCCCATTTTACAACATTTCTTGCCACAGTTGTTAAGTGAATCTCTGCAGTTGATAAGTGCACTTAACAACCTGGTTGTTAAGTGAATCTGGCTTCCCTATTGACTTTGCTTGTCAGAAGGTCGCAAAAGTTGATCTCATGACCTTGGGATACAACAAAGTTCATAAATATGAACCGTTTGCCAAGCATCTGAATTTTGATCACCTGATCATGAGGATGCTGCAAAGGTGGTAACTATGAAAAACAGTCATAAGTCACATTTTTCAGTGTCATTGTAACTTTGAACGCACAGTAAATGAACTGTTGTAAGTTGAGGACTACCTGTATTGCAGGAGATGACCAGGCTGAGCCTGAGGGAGGGGTCAAACATGTTATCAGTCTCAAATCCCTTCTGTACCACAAGAGATTTAAGTCTAGCCCCCCTTGAGTTCTGTTGACTCTTATCTACCACCAATTTGCCTTGACTGTCAGTAGTTCAGATTCTTGTAGAGAGTGTTGGCATGAAATAAACCTGTACTCATTATTTCATTTTGGCTCCTGACTTCTTTCTAGCATTATCTCTTAATCTGAACAAAACATATAGCCCATAAATGCATCATATTAGCAATTCTAAAAATACACATATATTTCTATAATAAAAAATATATAATAGAACATCCCCTACATTCAGATTAGACAAATACACAAACATCTAAATTTCATACATACATACATACATACATACATACATACATACATACATACATACATACATACATACATACCCTGTTTTCCCCAAAATAAGACATCCCCTGATAATAAGCCCAATCGGGCTTTTGAGTGCATAGCAATAAGGCCAAGCACTTATTTCAGGGTTCAAAAAAATATAAGACAGGGTCTTATTTTCAGGAAAACACGGTACATACATACATACATACATACATACATACAGTACACAGTACACAGCATTGTATGCTGAATGCAATGAATGCCAATAAACGAGCCACACACATCCTTTGCACAATTGTGCCATACAATTATGTCACTTTGATGTCATTGTAGCTTCTAATAGATGCTACTACTGGTCAGTCACAGGGCTGGGAGATTCTGGGTCAGGGCATGGAAAATTGCTAATGCTGGCTATGAACCCTTGACTTGGGTGTTGCAAAAATGATGAATGATTGACTGGACTTTACTCTGACAGATGTTTCTAGAAATTGAACCAGCGATCTTGTGGATGCAATACGCATGGTCTCTCCATGTGCATCAGATTCAGGATACATCTGTTTCCCCTTTCATAGCCTTTGAGAAGAATATAAAAGGCTGCAGATGTGAATAATGTTTGGGTCTTGTTTGTGCCACTGATTTAATTTCACATCATGTTTTATCTTCATCCAATGATATGGGTTTCAAAATACACATTTTACTAGGCTGGATAATTGTTGCACATTGCATGCACAATTGGCTTAATTGTACCACAGTCTAACTTGCCATAGACGCGCGCGTGTGTGTGTGTGTGTGTGTGTGTGTGTGTGTGTGTAGTTTTCTTTACATTTGTTGTTGTCCTGTTTCATTTACCATAATTATACTCAAGCAAGATTTAATTTTACTTTTTTTCCCCAAAAAATAAATATTTTTTGGGTGTCTGCAAAATTTGCTGTTCTAAAGTCCCTGAAAAACATTGTATGCTACAGCAGAACATGATTTTGATTTCATTTTGAAAAGGGGAAATCATCTCCAGGAAAGCTTAAAGCAAGGCTTTGCATGTTTGCCATGCTTTGTGCTAGTTTTCCGATTGTTTTCTTATCCTTGGCAACCCAGTCTATCTGTCTTTCTGCTTTCTTTCTACCCAGGGTTTATTTTTTTTTATTTTTTTTTATAAAATAATCTTTATTAGGTTTTTCGTTAAAAACAACATATAGAACAAACATACAAAAAATACACAAAACAAAAACAAACACAATAATTACTAACCACTTTTACAGCTTTTTCAAAGTATTTCCTGATCTATTTACAAATTACAATATTTCTTATTTTTATTTTAACATTCGTTAATATTTATCTAAATCTATCTTTAAAGAATTGAATCTCATAATATATTTTCCACATCTATTTCTTCCATTATACTTACATATAAATTACTTGTTTATCATAGGGAAAGAGAGTGAGAACATTTACGGTTTCGTCATAGATAGTCCTTTTTTATAACCAAAATTGAAGTTTTTTGTTGTGTTTTAACCACGTATACCATTTATTCCATGCTACATAATATTCTGTATCTTCTTTTTCATATATCTCCATAGTCAATTTGCACATCTGGGAACATTCTAATATTTTTCGATGCAGACACTGTCGGGAACATCTTTGCTAATCGTGCCGGGGGTAGGTGCCAGCGGTAAAACATTTTGTAAATATTTTCCTTATATGATGCTGCTAACGTCAATTTATAGTTTATTTCCCAATTTTTTTCCAATTCTGTCAAATTACTTGTATACCCAAAATTTTGTGCCCATGCGATCATTGTCCCCTTAACCACTTCTTCCTCTAATTTGGATTGCAATTGAAAGTTACATAATTTCAAAATCATTTTTTCTTCCTGGATGATCAAGAAAAGCTCAAAACAAAACAAGATCTCAAATTAATGGGAATAGAACTGGATTGGTGGCATTATTTGCAAATACAATCTCGATATAAGAAAGATGCAACACAATTCGGATTCCAAAATGAACAAGGATTAGACAAAATTTTATTTGGCCCAGAAGAAAAAATGATTTCGAAATTATATAACTTTCTACCCAGGGTTTAATTTACCTCTAAAATCCCAAAGGGTGGGCCTGAGAAAGCTCTTCTCTTTGAAAACTATGTTCATGTAAATGATTTTTTTTTTCATAGCTAGGAGAAAATAGTAAAAGAAGAGAAAGCAAAGTAGCTTTTGGTTTTCAGCAGTAGGAATGTTCTGTCTTTAAATGGCAATTGTAAATCCTTTAAATTTATAAATCCTCTAAATAAATATATAAATAGTGTTGTATTTCCAAAACAGCTAGAAAGTAGAACATTTTTGAAAGGTTGATCTAAATTGCTGGCTTTCATTTATAAGATCTTTAGGGATTTAATTTGGGGACATTGCTATGTATGCTTTGATATAATTAATGAAGCTGTTGCTACCATTTTTTAATTCACATCAATTTTGGGGGCCACTAGTCTCCCAAGCCTGATGCTAAGAGAAATTTTGGAGGATGGTTCTGCATCCATGTCCAGCTGAGTCACAATTTTGCAATTTGTGGAGGAGCTGATGGAAAAGGAAAAATAATTGGTTCTGGACAAGAGAAAGAAAGCTGATGTTGAGCATATAACTGCAGGATAGATATTAGGATAGAAATATATTGGATTGACTTGAAAAAGAAGTCATTTAGACTCCAGACCCTTTAGCATCTTTGTTGCTGTTCTCTGCACACTTTCTAGAGTCTCAGCATCTTTTTTGTATTGTGGTGCCCAGAACTTTGAAATATGATCTCAGTTGTGTAGTATCGATTCTCGTGATCTTGGTGGTAGTTGCAAAACTGATCTTTTGGCAGTTGCAGTGCATTGCTGGCTCATTCTTGAGTGATGGTCCACTAGGACACTAAGATCTCTCTCACAGACAGCAGTATTGAGCCAGGTACCCCCTATTCTATACCTGTGAATTTGGCTTTTCCTGCCTATGTGCAGGACCTTAATTTCTCACTGCTGAACAGCATCTTGTTGGATATCTAAAACTTGGAAAATAGTGGGAGCTTATCTTGCAAAAAGAAACCTTCAAAGTAATGTTCAGAAATTGATCTTGGAGAAATGATAAAAGATAGAAAATGACCAACACGTATCAGCTTGGATCTTTCTTCTAGAGCATTGACAGAGATAAAATGTGAAATACTCATTTAACAACAGAGTTAAATGTTATTAAGTTGGGTTCCATTCTTGATAAATTTTGGACAAATGCTCATCATTTCAACTTGTCTTCAACAATAACTTATAGTTTTTCCAAGGATGTTTCAGTGATCTTCATCTTCTCCATCCGCCTCCCCTTTCTGCTTCTTTCAATCTTGCCAAGGGTAGTTATCCATCATCTCACATCTCATGTCCAGACTATGTGAGGTTCTGCTTATTGATCGTTACCTCAAGAGAGCAGCCAGTTTTTATTTGCTTCAGGATTGATTGACTACTTCTTCTTGCAGTCCATGTTGCTCCTAGGAACCATTGCCAAATCCACAATTCAAAGGAGTTTATTTTCTTTTTTCTTGCTCTTTCTCAGTGTCAAATTTCACAGCCATACGTTATCACTGAAAAGATCATTGCTTTAACTATTCTTGTCTTTGTTGTCATAGAAATATCCTTATCCTTCATGTTTGTGTCTAAATTTGTCAATGCCCTAAGAGTAATCTCCTTTTACTTCTCCATCAAACTTTCCGCTTTTAGTTATTTTTGTGTACATGAAAACAAAGCAGCTAATCACCTTCTTTTCTCCACTGTCAACTGTAAGTTCACTAATCAAGTGACTGATACTACCTTTGTTTTCTACTATATAATACCAGTAATAACACAGATGTATTTATTTATTTATTTATTTATTTATTTATTTATTTGATAATATACATAAGTATAACATTATTTGAATACATAAGATGGGTACAAATAAAAGGGAACAGTTGGACAGGGACGGTAGGCACGGTGGTGCGCTTATGCACGCCCCTTCCTGCCCTGGTGGGAGTGGGGTGAACTGTAAGTTCACTAATCAAGTGACTGATACTACCTTTGTTTTCTACTATATAATACCAGTAATAACACAGATGTATTTATTTATTTATTTATTTATTTATTTATTTATTTATTTATTTATTTATTTATTTATTTATTTATTTATTTATTTATTTATTTATTTATTTATTTATTTGATTTCTATAGTCGCCAATCTCAGGAAACAACTTTGGGCAGCTTATAACAGATGTTTCACTTTCCAGTTTGCTTTCATAATGTTGTTGTTGTTGTAGTAGTAGTAGTAGTAGTAGTAGTAGTAGTAGTAGTAGTAGTAGTTTATTCACTGATTAATCTTGTGACATTAGCAATAAAATAAGATAAGGTAAGGTAAAATTCAGTACATATTACATATTCTGTAATAAAGTAGGTAGGAGGAAATAGAATGATATACCAGTAATACATATGTGGTAACACAAGGAGTCAGTAATCAGATAAATGAATCTCCCTTGTCCCAATTTGTTCAATGTATCTGGTTCTTAGGATCACTACCTTAGTTATAAACTTAGCAGTCCTCATACAATACTGTATGTACATTTGATCCCAGGAGGAAATATGACAATCTGTAGTTCAGATCCTAGTGGGTTGTTCTTTCCAATAGCAATGATAAATATTTAAGCCTAATGTGGGCATATAATAGACAGTTGAATAAGATATGAAAAATATTTTCAATTACTGGGATATCTCATATGCAGTTTCTCTCAAAATATGGCAACTGGTAGATGCTTCCATGCTTAACCGTGGAACCCAACAACTCAAATCTTTCTCTAGAATAGGCCCTTCTTAAAATTTCTGTCAGACTCAATGACAGTTATTTTTCAGGTTGAAAAATAGTTTTATTCTTAGCCAACCAACCTAGGGATCTATTTTTAGCCAATAATTCCATGTCGGTTTGAGCACTAATATCTAGGACTCTCTGTTTAAAAACTCCCCTTGCCTGGGTGGCCCTTGAGAGTAGATGCTGGGTAGAAAATCCATGTTGGAAAATTGGCTGACCCAGAAGTTGGGCTGGGAGATACTTCCAGTATCTATTCTATTAAGTATAACTTAGGAAGTCTATCAGATCCTCAGATGGATCCTCTACCAGTATGTGAACTTTCTAATTATAAAATGACTATTTGAGGAATAGATTCCTCTTTCCACTCTGACCGTAGAGGCAGATATCTTCCTGTCAGTTCCCAGTATTCATCCTAAAAAATGGGTCTGAACTTATTCAATAAGTTATAGCTTTATTAAGACCCCACAATTCTGCACCATAGTTCAGCATTGAGACTATTTTTGCCCTGAATGCTTTCAATATAAGGGGTGCTCTCATCATGAAGTCTTATGATTTTATGTATTTATTTCCACAATTATTAAACTGTCCCAAGCTTTCAACTTTAAAGTGTGAAATAACTACAGCCATAGACCGACATAAATGGATGTCCAATCACCATCAAGTCAGATGAAATGTCCTCTTAAAAATGCATGTAATCCAGTGGTGAAATCCAATTTTTTTTACTACCGGTTCTGTGGGCGTGGCTTGGTGGGTGTGGTGTGGCTTGGTGGGCGTGGCTTGGTGGGCATGGCAGGGGAAGGATACTGCAAAATCCCCATTCCCACCCCACTCCAGGGGAAGGATACTGTAAAATCCCCATTCCCACCCCACTCTGGGGCCAGTCAGAGGTGGTATTTGCTGGTTCTCCAAACTACTCAAAATTTCCGCTACCGGTTCTCCAGAACCTGTTAGAACCTGCTGGATTTCACCCCTGATGTAATCTCTCTTCCTTTTGATTCACAAATTGTTGTTTCCATCTTTCAAATTGTTAAATAAGGTGATGCCGGTCTTCTATTTAGTTTCCATTTGTCATATTTTCCAATCCTGCTGTTTCTAAACCTAAAGTATTTACACTGCATAAGTGAAACTATACATCCTTACCATTATTTTTCCCTATTTTGAATACTCTGTTTCTCCAAATTTGCTACTAAGTGTGCTTTCTCATTCATTGTAAAAGTTCCTCAATTATTTTGACACCCCTAAACTCAGGTTAGAAAAATGTAGTTGCAACACTCACATAAGACAAAGAAATAATTGCTGGGCTTCTACAAAGTACCCAGCCTATTTGGGTCTCCTTTTGCATATTGTACAAACTCAACCATTGAACTAAATTATATACAGCAATGTTAGATTAAGGGATTAGAACCAATTTAAACTTTTCAGTGTGAGGCAGTGCATGAATGCTTATAAAAAATCCATAATGAATATTCCATTTGCAGTCCTGAATTAAGATTCCAAAGGATTTTGATAGGCTGGAACGCAGCTGAAACCAACACAAGGGAAGTCAAGTAAGATAAATGAAGGTCTTGCAACTCTGGTACAGATATAGATGGGAGAGATCAGAGTTGGCAGCAGAAAAAGAGAAGAAGATTCAACTGCTTCAGTGGAGAAGCTGGGTATAAGGCAGCAGTGTGATGCAACTGTTAAAAAAAATAGAAAATAAAAATTTTAGGCTGCATTAAAAGAGATATAGCATCCAGTACTTTGGAAACTTAAGTTCTACAAGACATGTAGAAGCCAAATATTTTAAACCTGGAAAAGTGGAAGTTCGGGAGAGACCTCCTCTAGGCAGAAGATGCAGCAACATTATTTTTTTTGAGTGGAAATGTCAGTCATGCAGATTTGGGCTGAATGTTAAGAGAAGCTTCCCAAGCGAGGAAATTTTTCAACAGTGAAACAGCCTGCCGGGAGAGCTGGCAGGGCTATGAGATGGACAGTCACTTGCCAGCAATACTGCAGTTTCATCCTTCATTGAAGATCCTGCAATGTGCAAGGGGCTGGACTAAATCACCTCCAAGGCCCCATTATGATTTAATGAGGCATTTTTATTGGCTCCTACCTATAGTAGCAGAAGCAGGCAGCAGTTTTTGCACAGCTTCAGTGAGGAGAGGCCACCATCCTCACCAGCTGCTGCAAACCGCTTCATAGAAACTATCCAGAGCTTTACTTTCCCCCTATTTTTGTCAACATTCATCTTGTCCTTTGGGTACTGGTGCTGTTCAAAAGAAGACTTCAGGCCAGGCTTCTGCAAGATGCACCAGCTCCTTCAACTACATTCAGTTCACAGCCATTTCTTTTGAGCTGCCAGGCCTCTAAGGGAGGCCAAGTAGTACCATCTGGTCTACTGGAAAGGTTGCTTTTTCTTAGCTACTGGCTTTAGATTTACATCCCTTAGGATCTGGGGCTATAAGAGGACTCCAGGTTTCTGGCTAATGGGAAGATCAGGTCTTACCACCAAGCATGACTAACTATGGTGACTAACTATGGGGAGGTAGTCTCAACAGCTGGCAGAACCTCATCCACCTTCTCTGAATTCGGAAGCTAAGCAGGGTCTTGAAGATGAGTAGAAGGGTGTCAAAACTCTAAGCTAAATAGAGAAGGAAGAAAACAACCTTGGAAGAAGGTAGTGCCAACCATTTCACAATATTGCTGAGAAAGTTATAGTTGTGTTCAGGACATTAACAGAAGTCAACATGGGTTTGTTTTTAAGAACTGGCAGAGATAAATATAAAGGAGTTCAGATTAAGGACATATCCTGACAGATAAAGGGAGAGAGACATCATGAGTTAGGCAGGGAAAGCAATCTATGTAATTATATTCTTACAATCAGACCAGATAGTTGCTACATGTTGTTCATCAAAAATTTACTTTTCCACTTTCTTGGTCTAAGGTTGATTTTCATCATAAACATAATGTTGACATTCAGCCTACTACTTCACCAATCCACCATCTCTCATTTACATCTAGGTTGAGCAAGACTCAAGGTCCTCACTCGATAGTTTTGTATTTATAAAATCAAGAATAAAATGGAATTTTACTTAGGGGGAAATGATCAACTCATGCTTTATATGGAAGCCTAAAAGCTGGACAATGTTGGTGAGAAGGAATCAATCAAAGTGATGAAGAAGGCTAGAATGGGAAAGGGCAATGGATTTGAATATTGCTGATGATGCTGTATTCCAATTTGTCAGGAACACTGAGGCCAAATCTAACCATCATAGGTCACCAATGTACCGACAGCACCTTCTCTAAGATACCTCTTCCAATATGATGGTGATGGTGATGGTGATGATGTTTTTCCAGGGCCTTAATTTATCTCCTAGTACTGGGTTGCAAAAGATTTCTCCCAGTCCCACCACATTTTTTCCTCTGCCTGACTTTCCCTCTTTCTAGATAACACAGGAAAAGGAGGAATTGAGTACACCCAAGATAAGTAATAGCTTTTGGAGACCACAGATTGGAGGATTCTACAAGCAAGGAAGACACAGCCTAGAACTGATCTTAGTGTCAGGCCGAAGCCATATTTTATTAGAGACTTTGGCCTGCCACAATTTATGCTTTTAAAACATATTCTTGCTGTGGGAATTTGGGAGGGGTTGTTGCATGAGGGTTGTAGAAATGTAGCCATAACAAATTCCTTTTAGATTCTCAAGGTCATCCTTTGTCCAGCACCTGCCTGGAAGCTGATGGGAGTAGTTGACGCGTTGGCAAGAGAAGACTGGCTAACGTGATAAACTTGTGGGTGTGGGGACAAGGGGCTTGATCTTTCAACTGGGTGGAGAAACCCTCGTAGCGTCAGATTCGGGTTTCTCACAGATGTGCCAACATGGCTCTACTAATAAATTGGAACTTTGAGCAATACTTTGCATTGGACTCTGATTTAGTTTTAGATGCTATTTGGAACCCTGACACTAACCCGAATCTCTCTTAAAAACTCACCCAGCTACCCCGAGCCTCAGGGCACTGTTCGGGGTCCTGAGCCCCAGGACCGACCCGGCAACGGGTGGTGCGAAGACTCAGGGAAGATGGAGGAGAAACCGGAGGAGATGGAGCAAGCCGCAGGGGAACAAGTAGAGGACGAATCCATTGGGAACATCGGAATCCGCTACTTTCCTTCCCCAGAATTTGCGGCTGCCATGGAGGCCGCAGAGAGAGAAAGCCAGTTGGGGGCTCGGCGGAAACAGCCGGCCCCTGAGCCCCTCTCTCAGCCAGAGCAGACCTCTCAAGGAGCAATTGGGGGGCTGAGTCCTCCCCCCAAGAGAGCATGGGAGCCTCACCTGGGCACGGGGTTAGCCACGGCCCATGAATGGAGGCAACAGAAGATCATGCTCACCGGTCGGTCCGAAGGTGAGGGATCCCAGCCGCTGTCTCGCAGTCAATTGCTGATGGATCTCCACGACCAGTTCGGACGCCTAAGCGTAAGTTGGACAAATCCCCCCTTGGGACCCGAGGCCACTAGATGGAGCCTGGCCCAACCCACGTTCTCCTTTCCAAGGAAGCACCTGGGGCCCCAGTTGAGTGGGGACACAGCCTCTTTCCACACCATGGCCAGTGGGACCCCAGGGGACCTCTACACTGGGGCGAAGCCTACGTGGACCACCCTTCACCTCAAGCCACAGGCAACCCACCAAGCCAGCTTAGGGAGCCCGCATCCTTGGCAGCAGGGAGCATGGAGACTGCCAACTCCAGCCCAGCCGCCAAACCTCGGCATCGTGCCGCCATGGCAAGCTCCACCTGGGTGGGCTTTCTTCCCCGGAATGGGATGGGCACAATGCCCATGGACGCCGGGATCCCCTCTTCCACCCAACCTTGCGCCGGGGCTTGGAGTGGTGCAACAGTCCCCCACGATGCCAGGTCCTGCCGCACAACCCCCGCCGCAAGCGCAGGGACCCCTCCCCACTGACGGGGGCATGTTTGGAGCAGGCCAACAGGTGCAGCCGGGAGGGGGGCTAATCGGAGGGCCCCTGCAACAAGCCACCGCCCCGCCAGCCCGGGAGCCACCCCCCCGGTTCCATGCCACATTTGATGGGAATCCCAAGAAACTAGCCTATTTCCTCCACCAAGTGTGGGCTTACGTTGATGAGCACGGAGCACAATTCCAGTCAGATAGACAGTTAATTGACAAGATAACCGAGGGAATGAACGAGGGGGAGGCAGCGGAGTGGGTGGCTGAACTCCATGATGAAGCGGCTCCGGAACTAGACGACGCGAACGAGTTTGTCCAACTCATGAGGGTTCGGTTCCACGATGCGGCCCAACACGTGGAAGCCGAAGAACAAATTCAGAAGTTGAAGCAAGCGGGCCGCCCAGTAAAAGAATTAGTGTGGGAATTCAGAAGAGCAGCTGGGAAAGTACGGGATTGGCCCGAACGGCTCTTGGTGCACATGTTCCGAGATGCCCTGGATCCCGAACTAAAAGAGGCGTGTGAGATCCGAGGGGTCCCTTGTAGAATCCAAGAGTGGTACGCGACCGCCATCGCTCTGGATTACGTAATTCGGGGTCGGAAAAAGCCTCCCGCAGATCACCTGGCCAGAAGGCCTTTGGGACGCTGGGTTCCCCCGAGACAAACTGCCGTCCCAAGCCCTGAATCAACGCGGGCAGTGAAATGCTATCAGTGTGGTCAGGCCGGCCACCGAGCCACAGAGTGCCTGGCGCCAGCCCCAATTGTGCTGCCGCAGGCTAGGCCAACCCCTGGGACCAGGAAGAGGCCTACGAAACCACCAGAGCTGGGGCGCTTGGCCCTCCAAACAGAGGAGTCCCCTCCCCCCTCTGACGATGCTGAGACATCGCCAGTGGAGGAATTGGCCCCGCGATGGAACGAGGGAGGCAGTGGCAAGGTGAGTGAAGCCGTTCGCCTCTTCCTCATTAAGGGAAAGATCTCGGTGCCAGGGACGGGGAAGGAGGGAGAGGTAGATGCCATGATAGACACGGGCTGCTCAAGATGTCTAATCAGCAAGGCAGTGGTAGAGAAGCTAGGGATCAGCACCAGGCCCCTAGCGAACCCCATCCGCTTCCAACAGGTGGACGGATCGTTAATCGGGGGGACCCCCGCCACTCTCCTCACCGAATTGGTAGACTTGCGGATGGGACGCCACCACAAACTTATCCAGTTCATAGTTGCCCCCAAGATGTCTGAAGCAATCATTCTGGGGCTTGCATGGCTAGACACATGGACCCCTACCATAAAATGGGAGGATGGGTACCAGAAGCTAACCTGGCAGATTGGACCTATACCCGCACAAGAGAGGCAAAGCAGCCCAAAGGAGCCAACCCTCTTGGGCTCGACCCATCCCCAACTGGCAGCCCCTGCACTGGAAACCACTCCCCCAGGCTCCCAGCAGGTGCCAGCAGAATACAGAGACCTAGAGGGAGTGTTTAGTGAGAAAGACTGTAACTATCTCCCCCCCCACACTGGCCCACGGACTGTGCGATAGAATTTGAGCCGGGGGCCATGTTCCCAAAACCAAAAATGTACTCAATGACTCCAAAGGAATTGGGAGAACTAAGGAGATACATCAATGCCAATTTGGAACGAGAGTTCATCCAACCGGCAAAGTCGGTCAGATTGTGTGTTGACTTTCATGGGATCAATGCCATATGCATGCAGAAAACTTACCCCCTCCCTCTCATGAAGAATTTGCTGAACCACTTGTCCAAAGGCAAGATATTCACCAAGCTAGACCTGAGGGAAGCTTACTACCGCATATGAATCAGAGAGGGAGACGAATGGAAGACCGTGTTCAACTGCCCATTAGGAAGTTTCCAATTCAGAGTTATGCCCTTTGGACTGCAAGGGCCCTCCACGGTCTTCATGCAATACATTAACGAGGTGCTCCACCCCCATCTGTACAAGGGGGTGCTCATTTATTTGGATGACATTTTCATCTTTAGTGAAACGCTAGAGGAGCACGTGAAGTTAGTGAGACAAGTCTTGGAAAAGCTTCTAGCCACCAAGCTATACGCAAAACTCTCCAAGTGCGAATTCCACAAAACCTCCCTAGACTACTTGGGGTACTGTATCTCCAAGGAGGGAATAGAGATGGATCCAGGAAAAGTGAAAGCAGTGCTCAATTGGCAGCCCCCACGCACTCGCAAACAACTTCAAAGCTTTTTGGGCTTTGCAAACTTCTATTGGCAATTCATCCCATCATTTGCCGAAGTGGCACTGCCACTGATGGAACTTTTAAAGACTGGCCCATCCCCCACCAAGCCAAAGCCCAACCAGCCAATTGGCTGGACAATGGAGTGCCAAAAGGTATTTGAAAGGCTGAAGCAGCTCTTTGCCCAAGAACCCATCTTACAGCACCCCGACCCAGAACGACAGTTCATAATCCAGTCGGACGCCAATGACGTAGCAGTGGCAGCGGTGCTGTTACAGAAAGATGAGAAAGGCCATCTCCTGCCCTGCGCCTACGTTTCAAAAAAGCTCACAGCAACTGAGAGGAGATGGGCCATCTGGGAGAAAGAAGCCTATGTCGTTCGTTGGGCGCTGCTTACTTGGAGACAATTCCTAGAAGGGGGCAAGGTACCATTTGAGGTGTGGACAGACCATAAGAACCTCGAGGCCCTGAAGACCCCCAGAAAACTCTCACCCAAACAAGTACGCTGGGCACAGTACTTTACACGATTCAAATTTGAACTGAAGCACATTCCAGCTGGAAAAAATTTACTGGCTGATGCTTTATCTAGGAAGCCGCAATACGACAGCCAAAGAGAAGAAGAATTCCACTCGGTCATGCCCTCCTCACCAGAGGAATCAGCAGACACTTCCTCCTCTGAGGGGGAACTAGCAGCCCCCGTTCGTACCAGAGGCCAAGCCAGATGACCAAACACGCGAAGCCAGGACAAGTGGACTGCAAAATTGAAGGCAGCCCTGCCTAGTGACCCCTGGCTTAACGACCACAAGGAGATCCTGACGATGAGAGAAGGCTTGGCTTGGAAGGGATCCAAACTATACGTGCCTGCCAGCCTTAGACTAGAAGTGCTCCAGCAAAGCCACGACTCCAAACTAGGAGGACACTTTGGGTTCCTAAAGACCCTTCACCTAACACGACGGCAATTTTGGTGGCCAAAGATGAAAACGGAGGTGGAAGACTACGTGAAAAGCTGCGCCACCAGAAAACACCGGCCAGGAAAGCCGCCTGGACTGCTGCAGCAAGTAGCCAATCCCAGTAAACCCTGGGAGGAGATAGCCATGGATTTCATAGTGGAACTCCCAGATAGCAAAGGGAACACCATGATCTGGACTGTGATCGATCTGTTTTCCAAGCATGCCCATTTCGTTGCCTGCTCCGGACTTCCATCAGCCAGACACTTAGCAAAATTGTTTCTCAAACACATATATCGCTTACATGGAGTCCCAAAAAGGATTATCTCAGACCGAGGTGTATAGTTCACCGCCAAGTTCTGGAGGGAGTTCCTACATGCAATTGGGTCCACACAAGGACTCAGCTTGGCTTTTCATCCGAGTACAAATGGGGCAGCGGAACGTACAAATGCAATGGTGGAAAAATACATCCGTTGTTATGTAGATTTTCAACAAGACAATTGGGCGGAGCTGCTGCCTTTTGCAGAAGTAGCGTCTAACAACGCTGTCCACAGCAGCATCGGACTAACCCCTTTCCAGATCACCAGCGGCCAGGAGTTTGTCCCAATGCCGGAACTGCCTACCGAAGCTCCCACTTCGATGTCCCTGGGTGAGTGGATGGAAACATTGAGAAGAGGATGGGAAGATACCAAGAAAGCACTAGGTGAAGCGGCGGAAGCCTATAAGAAGCAAGCAGACACGCACCGATCGCTCCAACCCCCCTTCCGAGTGGGGGATAAAGTTTTCTTGTCCACTAAATACATCTGATTGTGAATG
>QLTV01003443.1:730229-765717 GCA_003457575.1 Thermophis baileyi
AAGGAAGGAAGGAAGGAAGGAAGGAAGGAAGGAAGGAAGGAAGGAAGAAAGAAAAACAAGTACTGACTTCTGATTTTTTTAGTGCAATAGAATACAAAAGTTACAACCTACAACCTTTCTAGAACAACAAAAAATCACTGTAATCATCAAAACCTAAACTTAGAGTTCTATTTTTTTCATTTTTGAGTTAAAAAACAGAAGAAGCTTCCAAATGGAAACAAAACTAGATAATGTTTTCCCTTTTAATTAACACAGTCAATTTTGCCCTCTCTGCCAACTCCATCACCTTCACCATCACCGTCCATTGTGGGAATTAATATACCTTCCCATCTTTGTGCATATTTTCGCTGCTATAGTAAGTTCCAAATTTTCATTCAAACTCTTTGTCAATCAAACCTGAGTGGAAAAATTAAGGGTTCATTTTTATATTTAAAAATCTTCTGAATTATAAAAATCTGATCCCAATATTTCTTTGCTTTGTCACAAGTCCAGCAGAGATGATAGACACAACCCTCAATGTGAAAACATGTGGACAAATGGATTTAAACGCACACTGAATTACACTCATGCCCCAATCGTGTTATAATTTGGGATTTTCCTTCTTACAGTATTGGCTGCTACTGATAGGGCCTGCTAGTGAGGAAATGCACAATGTTGTTGCCTTGGACTATCACAAGATGTGGCTAAGAGAAGAAAAGAATATGCAGTTATCATTTCTGTATTAATGTGTTGCCCTGCATAACTGGGCAAAAACCAAAAAAGTAAGAATTACACAGATTGCATTAAAGTAACTTTAATGCTTGTTTGGGATAAATACATTTGTGTATTTATATTTGTGTTTTTTGTATTTAAACATTTGCAACCATACATTTTAGCAAAATACTCTAAAATTACAGCAATCATATCAGTTCCATGCATCCTCTTTAATATTAAGCTGCTATTTGTCAGTTTGTTCTTTCGTATCTTCCTTGCAGCCATTGTAAACAAAGCAATTTGTTTTGTTACAAGTTCATCTCCATCAGACAACAGAAAATAGATTTTTTTTCCTTCCAAACTAAAAAATATATAGTTGGAGTAACAAGGACGTAATGAATCTAGCTCTAAATTCTTGATAAAGTTTGCTATGAAATAAGTAATGGGTCAAATCTTCCACTTGTAAGTTATTACAAATGCATAAAAGGTGTACAGTTCGTAATCCTTTGTAACTTCGATCCAGATAGACTGTTGGCAATACAGAATCCTAGAACCAAATTCTAAGGAATCCTCAGACTCCTTTATAACGAGTTAAGTCCATTAAGTCAGAGAATCTCTTTTGAATCCTTTGAAATGCCTCTTGGCAGGTTTCTTCCCACTTGGGGGGCTGAGCAGCCATTTATGAGATAAGCTGTCAATTGTTTTGTCTGCTGTTCTCTGTTCTCTCTTCCGTTCCTTTCCAGCCTTCCTGTAATCTCTCACCATCAGCTGCTTATTTTATTCGGTTGATACTTTCAGTTTTGAAGTCTAAGCAAGCACCCTAATTTTATCCATAGGTCTTTTGCATCCTAAAACTCATCAATCGCTTGCTTGAAAAACTTGTCCTGGGAAAGATCACCCCCCCCCTCCAAAAGGGCCCTTCCAAGGAGAATATAGTTATGTTCATAGATATGCTGTGTAGAGAAGGAATGGCAGAGCCTCCGGTGGAGTCAAAAGAGGAATCAGCATTGAGTCTCTATGTAGCCATAAACAGACTAAATCCACCCCCCCCCCGAATTCTGTTAACCCTTACCTAGTGTCAAAATAGTGCTAACTGTTAATTGAGTGGATTCTTGTGCCTAGGCATGAGCAATAAATCAGTTTAGTTGGAACCTCACATGTGGTCCTGGTCTTTTGCGCCTGACAACTGTTATTAAAGTTGAAACATTAATAAATGCGATAAAACATAGAAGGAATTAACAAGGTTAAGCAGAACTTGCTATCACAGCCCTCCCCATTTACAAACAGTGAGAATTAGTAACTTTAAAACATTTATTTATTTTCTTGTTTATATTTCTCCAGTGCTCAAACATTTCAGAGATTGCTGTCCTTACCAAGTAGGTTTGACTGGTAACTCTGTCCTCCCCATTTCAATCTCTCTCTCCTATGTGGAGCTGAAAGCTGTGATCTAACCAGCATCTTTTAGTCTCAGCAACTTTAAAATGTGTGGACTTCAATTCCCAGAATTCCCCCAGCCACCATAATTTTAAATTGAAGTTCATACACCTTAAAACTGCTGAGGTTGAGAAATACTATCATAAACTATGGTGTACCATGGGTTGAAAAATCTGGTTTACATTATGTTGGTCATTGGATTTTCCTGCCTATTTTTCACCCCCTTCCTTCTCATGGGGCATGATCAGTGGTGGGTTGCTGCCGTTTTGGACCGATTCTCCTGTACCGGTGGTGGAAATTTGCACCCACTCGCCGAACCGGCAGATGGCCAGCTGTCCACGCCCTCGAACTGGTTCTCCGGTCGTCGCGGCTGGCAAAAAAAAACCTCTGTGCATGCGCAGAGGCTTCTGCACATGCGCAGATGGTCATTTCCCCAACGTGATGTAGGGGAATTGTCCATCGCGATGCAAACCGGTAGGGAAGGTAAGTGGAACCCACCCCTGGGCATGATGTGGTTGTTGATAGGAGCCTGCTGAGTTGCGTTGTTCTTATTTGAAGGAAAATACATTGTAGAACTCACACAGTTGCTCATCTAGTCCATCTTATTGTTCATTCAGCTCAAGTTAAGTTTGAGGAGAAGCTTCAAGAGGGATTCCTCCTTTGGGAGCTAGAGGGGATGGAGATGAGTTGGTTTGAACTGAAAGAGGAACACATTGATTTCCTGCCCGTACTCAATTTTTCATGAAAGGACTTTTCCTTGTGCTTCTTTTTGACAGTGGAAGGCCAATGGCTTGACTGGGGATCTTGGAGCCGGTGCTCAGTGACCTGTTCCAATGGGACTCAGCAGCGGACCCGTAAATGCAGTGTCTTGGCTCATGGCTTGGCAGAGTGCAAAGGAGCTCATGCTGATGCCAGGGAGTGTTACAATCCAGAATGTTCAGGTAAGGGAGCCCTCTTTATTCATTGCCTTCAAAAAACAAAACAAAAAAAAACAGGCAAAGGCCTGGGATAAACCCAGCACAATGGTAGATGGATATGACCAGTTTGGGTATGCATATCATCCCTCATGCAGCCCAGCAAGATTGAAGAAGCATGAATTACAGACTGCAGAAAGGTATTGCTAATGATTTTTTGTTTTTCATTCGGTTCTGTTGTGTCCAATTCTTGGAGAAGGGTCTAGGATAACTCACCATGGCCATCTCACCATGGTCAACTGACCCCAGCTGACTCACCATGGCCAATTCAATGCAGGATAACTCAAGAGAGGGACAAGTGAATTGCAGTGGGCCTTGTCTTGCTTTAGATTTCTCAAGTTAGAAGTCCTCGAGGCTGAGGTGAGCCAGAGCATGGAGTCACTTGTCCCTCCTGTCCCTCTTTTGAGTTATCTTGCATTGAATTGCCCCACAGCAAGTTGGCTATGGCGAGTTGTGCTGCAGCAAGTCAGCTGGGGTGAGTCAGCCATAGCGAGTTGTCCCATTCCACTTGGAGACTGCCTGGACAAGCCCCTGCAGTTTTCTGGGCAAGATTTTCAGAAGGGGTTTGCCATTGCCTGCTTCCTAGGGCTGAGAGAAAATGACTGGCCCAAGGTCATTCAGTGGGCTTCATGCCTATTAGAAGTCATGATCTCCTACTTTCTAGCCTGATACCTCACAGTGATACCGAACTGGCTCTCATGTCTGATACTAGTCTTGGATAAATACAGCATCTTGGAAACTGCAAGAGGACTTTTTCAGCCCTCGTTTATATTGAGAACACGGAGATGGAATTTCTTTCAATGGTTTGAAAAGTTTCTTCCCATCTGGGCTGAGTTGCTTCTTATGAGATAAATTGCCAATGGACATTCCATCTGCCTTTTGACTTTGATGTTCAGTCTCCTTTCTCCTCCTTTCTCCATCTCTTCCTACTTTCTCACAGCAGGAATCATTTGTCAATTTGTGGGAAAACTTGTTATTCAGGAAATGCCACCAGGCATAAAATCTCAAGTGTTTAAAACAGACACCTCATGGCTTGCCCCATGTCAAAGCAGTCACCAGTACTCATCTGGGTAGACTTAGAATAATTTTATTGTCACTTTAAATGTACACCAATGGCATACATTAAAATGAAATCTTGTTGCATACAGCTCTCAAAGGGTACCACCTCCAATATACACTACATAAACATGACAAACAAACAAACAAACAAACAAAAACAAATAAATAAAATTGCATATACCCACATACATTATATGACACAGAGAAACAACACAGTCTAGTTCAGATATATACATGTACATGGCGAGAAAAGCAAATCTTGCGAGTTTACCAGACGGATGGCCTAGGGAACAAAGATTCTGTTACAGAATCGGGTAGTCCTGCTAGAAATACTTGGAAATCTCCTCCCAGAGGGCAGCAAGGTCCACAGTACCCTTTTAAGCAGGAAAGAAGTTGAATGTTCATACCACCAATATAGCTAGTTGGCAAACACTGATAGTATGAAACCAGTATACAGGAGGGAGGTCCCTGGGGGAAGATGCATATGGGTCAAAAGCTGGAAGATGGCAAATGTGCCCATTGTGATCACATACACAAAAGGGATGGGGCAACATGATTGAGCAGCATGTTGAAGATTTTGACCCACCCCTTCCTTCTAAGACTAAGCATCTGATAAATATTTGATTTCCATTTCCTGGACTTGTTGCTCTTTAACTACAAGTTTAGCATTTCTTCTTCACTGCCCGAGGTGATCTATATCTCTTGGAGGAGTCTGAGGTTGCTGAGTTCAACAAATAATTTTTGAACAGCTCGTCCCCACTGTCTCATTGATCTCAAGACCTTGATGAGGAAAATGAATTCTTCAGTCAAGCAAAAGCAGGGATTTATTTAGGTTTTTTTTTTTTAATGCTACCAAGCTTATTTGCCAGTTTGGCCTACAGGCATTTTTAAAAACAAACAAACAAAGCAACTGAGATGAAACAGCAGAAAAGGAGATAGCATTTAGCTAGTGTTTTAAATTCACCAAGGATGAGATGAATAGAATTTCTTTTTATTTATTTCACTTTTATCAAGCATTTACTTTAATGAGCTCAAGTGAGGATGGGGCCAGTTCTTGTTTTATTCTCATAACAACAACAGGTGTGAGATAGGTTAGTGTGAGGGGGGGAAAAGAACGGTTGGCCCAAAGACATCCATCTGGTGGTTGAGTTTAGACCAATGATACACAAAATGTCAAATCTGAATTCTTTGACATGCAAAACCACCTTGTTTTGACCTCAGAATAGTTGCTTCAGTGGGGAAAAAAATCTCTTTGCGATTTAAAACAAATTCATTTGATTAGTTTGGAGGTGTTTTGTGATAGAAATAGAACTGGTTCCTAAGTGGGGCTGCCCATTTTGAACTTGAGAGAAAATCTTTTTTTTTTTTAATTTGAAACTCTTAATCATGCACTCAAAATAACTTTCATGCTCAATCTAAGATGTTTCAAATTCAAGATACTTTGCACCATCCATTAACCCCTAAACCTCTCAGCACTATCAAAGTCCAACTGTTGCCAATAGACAGTTATTTTATATATACAGGTATAGATATTATTCAGGGGGCATGATGGCTCAGCATTTAAAGATGCTGAGCTTGTCAGCTGGAAAGCTGACAGTCTGGGTTCAAGACCTGAGTTCCGCGCAATGGGGTGAGCTCCCATTCCTTGCTCCAGCTCCAGCTCCTGCCCACCTAGCAGTTTGAAAGCATGAAAATGCGAGTAGATGAATAGGCACCACTTTGATGGGAAGGTAACAACGTTCCATTCATCCTTGCCACATGACCACGGAAATTGTCTTTGGTCAGTGCTGGCTCCTTTGGCCAAGAAATGGAGATGAGCATCATGCCCTACAGTTGGACATGACTGACAGGGAAACCTTTACCTTTTACACATTATTTGAGGTCAACCTATGACCTCAATCAAGCCCAAAAATTCTGTTGCTAAGTGAAAGAGTTGTTAAGTGAGTTTTGCCCCAGTTTACAAACTTTCTTGCCGCAGTTGTTAAGAGATTCACTGCAGTTGTTAAGTTCATCTGGCTTCCCCATTGACTTTGCTTGTCAGAAGGTCCCAACAGGTGATCACGTGATCCCAGGGACACTGCATTCATTGTAAATACGAGTCAGTTCCAAGCATCTACTCTAAATTTTGATCATGTGACCATGGGGATGCTGCAACGGTTTTAAGTGTGGAAAACGGTCATAAGTCATTTTTTTCAGGGCTGTTGTAATTTCAAGAGGTGACTAAATGAACTGTTACAAGTCAAGGACTACCTGCAATGGATTAAGCAGAAGCAAGCTTTGCTGAATGCCACATCTGAAGGCAGAACAGCTGCCCAGTGAGACAGATTTCAACTCTGCCATGAAATGTTTTCATGAGGATTGAAACCCAGCCATGCTTTGACCCTTGGAAGTCTTCTGCTAAGAAGTAGCCATGATCTGGGACCCAAAGTCTTCCTTTCTGCATCAGGAATACCTGGAGAATGACTGCTGACCTAGATGGTAGCCAAATGGGAAGAAGATAGTCTTCAAGGACCTCATCATCCTGACTCCTTTCCTTGGCCAAACTGTAAAACTCTCAGCTTTTAAGAAGCCAATTATAAATTGTGCCCCAGAATCTTGGGTTGATGCTATCCAAATCCTGGGCTACAGGCTTGGCAAGTCATGGTTAACATCCTCCTGTCTTCTGCCAATCAGTTTGCAGCAACAGCTGTTCTTTGTAAAATCACAGCTCCTAATGCAGCAGGTTTGAAGATGACAGCCATCAGACAATAGTGACAGATGCCCTTGGGCTGCTTCTGCCTACCTTCTCCCCATCTTCCCTCAGAATCAAGTTTCATTTGCCAGTTTTTACTGAAGAGTGACAGCTGGGTCTGGAGATGGTCACAGCATTTTAGTTAGTATCCCTTAGATCAGTATTTCTCAACCTCCGCCACTTTAACATTTGTGGACTTCAACTCCCAGAATTTCCCAGCCAACATAATTGGCTGGGGAATTCTGGGACTTGAAGTCCACACATCTTAAAGTGGCAGAGGTTGATAAACACTGCCTTAGTTCTTTCTCTCTGAAGCTCAGCCGGTGCCTGACTACTATTGTTCATCCTTTTTGAGATTATTTCGTATGTTTATGTGGGCTCTCCTTAATCATGCAAGATAAATCATTGTCTCTTCCTGTTTCCAGTAACTGGGTGGTCACCTTGTTCCTTTCTCAGGTTATGAAGGGTCTGCCTCTGAAATAAGAGTAGAATCCAGGTCTCTAAAGTTTTGACTTTGGCTGGGTGTGGAGTTGCTCTGGAGCAAGTTTATCATAATTACAGAACACTAATAGAAAGATTCTCTACAAGCCAAAAGTTAAGAAGTAGAATATCTTATCAAAATGAGCTTATATGGAATTAGCCTGGGAAAAGGAAGGGATATTTTCAGATATTGCAGAAGAAGAAAAGTTGGATATGCCTTTTGTATCTTCTAAATAGATAGCAACCTCCTCACCCTTCCAGTCAAGAAACTGTTAGAAAAAGAATCAAAGGTACAAGGAAATTTTATCTTAATATGCTCAATAGTAAATGAGAGCTAAAGTACATACAGTATATCCATTTACCAAGACTCAGTAACCAAAGTCATTTTTCCTTGCAAGAAACCCACCTAAAGTGACTGTGAGAATCTAAGAGTTTTGATTGTGAACTGCTTTATAAGTTGAGCTAGACACATAGCCAAGATGCAGGTGAGAATCCAGTTTTTATCCAGCGCATCAAGCAGAAACTGTCTCCACCAATGCCTGAATCCATTATTCTATAGAGGACTATTAAGGTTTCCTGTAGGTAGCCTTCTTAAAATCATCTGGCACTTATTATGACTTATATGTAATTGTAATGCCAAGGACAGGGGGCATAGTGGCCAAGTGGGTAAGACATTGGGTTTGTCAACCAGAAGGCTGGTAGTTCGAGACCTAAGTACCACATGATGGAATGAGTTCCTGTTCTTGCCCAAGCTCCTGCCACCCTAGCAGTTTGTAAATACAAGTAAATAAATAAGTAAGTACCACTTTGGTGTGAAGCTAACAACTTTCTGTGCACCTTTGGCATATAGTCATGCTGGCCACATGACCACAAAAGCATCTTCAGACAATGCTGGCTCACTCGACTAGGATGAGCACTGCCCCTTAGAGTCGGGCATGACTGACAAGGGAAATCTTTCTTTACCTTTTAATGCCCAAGAAGGAGATTCAAGGCTCATATGCCTCAGTGCACCAGCATGAAAATGATTAGTTGCTGGATCGAAGTTGTGGCTATTTATGATTCTGAGCCCAAGAGACGATGATGATGACAGGTTGACAGGTTTCCCTATGGGAGGACTTTGCAGCTGGTTAAAAGTTTTGTGAAGCAGGAGATTTGGCAACGGGAATTTTCCAGGGACCACTTAGGAGAGCAAAACTATTTCCATGACCAAGAAGTTCACATTCTAAAGGAATCAGGACTTCTTCTTATACCTTCAGCAAAATCAGACGATAGGATATTTCCTAGATTAGGTCTAAGAGCTGGTTTCCAGATTGTTATGGATTGAAGTGCCTGTTATGAAACCAGCCAAATTCCAAATTATCAGTGAAGAGACCCACCTTCCTACAAAAAGAAATTTCCTGACAGTGAGAAGAATTAATCAGTGGAACAACATGCCTCTGGAAGTTATGGGTGCTCCAACACTGGAGGTTTTTAAGAAGAGATTGGACAGCCATTTGTCTGGAATGGTATAGGATCTCCTGCTTAAGCAGAGGGTTGGACTAGAAGACCTCCAAAGTTCCTTCCAATTCCAACTGTATTCTATTATTTCTGAATCATCAGGAGACTGTTTGAAAGAAAATCAAAGAGTCTTTACAACCTACCTGCAGATAGATTGATTCTAAATGGGAAATGGTTCAGTTGCTGGAATTCTTGTAACTCCATCCAGTTCATCTCAATAAGTCTTGCTAAATGCTCCCCAGGAAATCCTGCTTGGGAAAAAATATTTAAGCAGCTGCTGAAGACCCTGATGCTAACCATAGGCTGTTCCCAGCCCCAACATCCATTCACAGCCATACTGCTGCCAAAATCCCAAAGATTTTGCCTTTTGAGTGGTCTAGTTAAGGGCTGAAATGAGTGCCTGCATATTTGCAGAGGGTTAATACTCTCAAATGCTTTAAAAATTCAAACCCCATAAAAAAGAGATTCCCACCCCCTCTTTGGTAATTTATCCTGCATAAGATCTTTGTCATTACAAAAGCAACTTGTAGCTCCCATACTGAGTAAGCTGCCCCTTCCTCTCCTAGACCTTTATAGCAGTAGGCACATGAATGAGACGATGTCACGGCAAGACCCCTGCATTTTTAATGCTAGCACTCCAAAAAGAAGACAGAAAAGCACGAGCTTTCTCCCCGATGTGCTATCATTCTTTGCATGATGACTTTTGTTGAACGCTTATTGGGAGCATTAAAATATATAATTTCCTGGCTAGAATCTGTAATATTTCAGTCGAGCAAAATGTTAAGAGATCAGGTAAGGGAAGAGTGGAGCAGTCCTTTGCAATTTTTGCCAAGAAAAATATAGTGGTGTGTCATAATAAATTTAATTAACAAAGGCTCCTTTGTGCACAAAGTATCTCCCCATGAAGGATGTTTCCTCTTGTGTATCCGAATGATTCTCAGCATTAAACTGAGCTGCTTCTAAGCATTCTCCCTTGGAATAGAAGCAAACCATTGTATTTTTGTATTAGATGCCCATTGGATTGTTCCTGATGCGAAAAGATAACTGAACTAGCTGCTTGCTGTATCGCCTTATGAGTAGGCAAAGAGACAGCAGTCAACTTCCACAGAAACTAATCACTTAGATCATCCAGTCATTCCTGGAATAAAGGAGTCTGGAGTTGATCCTAAAGGCATGAAAGAAATGACAGAGAGGGCCTTAAAGAAGTGACTTCACAGATGGGTGAAAGAAACTCAAAATAGCCTGGCCTTGATTTTGTGTAGTACAAGATGGGTCAGAGAAAGGCTTCCATGATTCCATTATCTTACCCTATAACCAGGGTCAGAATAAGGCCAACTGATGCAGGGTCCTTGGTGCTCTCTGAGCTTGGTTGTTTTCTTGCAAATGTTTCAATCAGGTAGCATCATCAGTGCTAGAAGGGAGTGGGGTTTGCTCTCTATATACAAGTGACTTGCCCTGTCAGTATTGGCAGGAGTGGTCTTGGTAGTTCCTTGATTAGATGTTGTTCAATGTTAGCTTGTTTGTATAAGTTGGTAGTTCCTTGATTGTTGCTGCTTGATTGTTGTTCCAGTGTTAATCTTGGCACTAATCTCTGTGCTGATTGCTGATGAGGGGTATTTTGGTCTTTTTGTTTCCTTTTTAGCTTTTTGATTGCTTCTCTTGCATGTTTGTTTATATCTATTGCCTAAGCCCAGCCCAGTATTGGTGCCTTCTCATCCTTTCCATGGCATAACTGACAAGACATTAAGACTTGTTCAGTATTGAAAACCAAAGTTGAGTATGGCAGTCAAAGCATTAATGACAGGATAGTTCATAGAATCTTAAGGACCTTGGAGGTCTTCTAATCCAACCCCTTGTCCAAGCCAGGAATCCTTATACCATCCTGGTAGTCCAAATAAAACCTTCAGTGATGGAGCATCCACAATTCTGGGAGGCAAGCTATTCCATTGATTAATTGTTCTCACTGTCTCTTGATTTCTAGGTTGGATCTCTCTTTGATGAGCTTCTACTAGTTAAGAGGAACTAGTGGTTCTTCCCCTGGCTCCATCCCTTGGTGTCCTACCTACATCCTTAAAGGTTAATCCATGGCTGTCTACATAGAGAGACTACAATAATAGAGTAGCATCTCTGTAGTGTCTGTTTCTTGACCTGGCCAGCCTCAAATGGGTGACACCCAGTGAAGAAAACCAATGACCTTTCTTCAGGGGCCAGACACTTCCAGTGGTGTCACCAGAGGAACTCTGGCCATGGATTACATTCCTCCAAAGATTAATTTTGGTACACTCTTCCTGTACCAGGACATGAGGGGTGATGTATGCTTCCAAAACAAAATCTGAGACTAAAAAGAGGTCCACTACCATCAGAAATTTGGGAAGAATATAGTATTCGCCTATGTGAGAGACCCAGGCCCAACTCTTGTCTTGACAAATAGCCAAAAGGTTGTTCATGGGTGATCGTACTGTTTCTTACTGTTGCTTTTTTTTTTTTTTTGCAATTGCCCTGTATCTCAAGATTCTCTGGATCTGATAAAGATGCATTCTTGAAAAGAGAGAACCTCCTGAGGGATGGGAAATGAATTCCATTTGTTAAGTTACCCCTTGTGATCACAACCCCGAGTGAGACGAGAGGCCATTTTAGTTTAAATGAGATCTGAATTATTGATAAATGGGTTTAATCATCTGTGGAATATTTAATTAAAGCAATTATCAGCCAGCCCCGTTGCATCCCTCTGATCCAAAAGGTGTCCTTCCATCTTCAGAGCCCTTCTATCTGGTCCTCCAGCTAAGAGGAAAGCAAATTAGGAAATTATGCATGGACATGTGTGAATAATCTCTACCTCACACCAAGCTTAAGTCTAAGAAACCTATTTAGGGTAACATCACAATCTTATGATCTAGACGAAGAATGGCAATTAAAATGGGTGACATTTAATAACTGTAATCAATCAGATCATGGAGATTTAAAAAAAAAACCACTTCCAGAAATGCAGCTGCCCCGAAAAAATATGGAGCCACCTGAATAGCATCAGGACAGGCCATGCCAGAACTAAGGCAAAGCTGTTTAAATTGGGAATGGCCGAGAACCTGCAATGTGACTGTGGTGTACAAACAATAACACATATGGATTGAGAATGTCTCCTCAGGAAATTTCAAGGCATCTGGGATGATCTCATCGCAGCCATACCAGAAGCAGTTAGATGATTAGCTTCTTTAGATATTGAATGATAACATCTATCTATGGTGCTGTAGTATGGTGATTTTTTTCCCCATGGTTTTACCTTAATTTAATATTTTATCTCGTATCTTGTACCATCTACATATTTTATATATACATACTTGCTGATGCTCTACTTAAACTTATATTTGTGTTTGTATGTTTGAGTTTTGTTAGTGTTGTATATCAGTGATTGTATGATCTCTGTAGATGCCACATGATAATAAACAAACAAACAAACAAACAAATAAATAAATAAATAAATAAATTGAATGAATGAATGAATGAATGAATGAGAGCAGAGAGTGTGTGCCATGGAGTTCAGAAGCCCCTAATCCTTTCCACCTTCCACTTGCTCGTCTGCAGCTGCAAGCAAATGGGGTCCATGGAGTGAATGGAATATGTGCTCCAAGACTTGTGACACTGGCTGGCAGAAACGTTTCCGGATGTGCCAGGGGATGGGAGCACAAGACTACCCCTGTGAGGGCAGCGGGGAAGAAGTGAAGACCTGCAACGAGAAAAAATGCCCAGGTATTTGGCATTATAGCATTTGGCATATGGCAGCCCTCCTCGAAAAGAATGGGCAGAAAAGTTATCTCACGTGGGTTTCTACTGGTTTTAATTCAGTTTAATGTGGGTTTTCTCGACCTTGGCAAATTGAAGATGTGAGTCATGCTGGCTGGGGAATTCTGGGAGTTGAAGTCCATACATCTTAAAATGTATGAGGAGAAGAAATTGCAAATTGTGCGGAATTGAAAGATAACCATCCAATGAAGGACTGACATCAGAAGGTGTCTGGTAGCACCTATTTTACCTTAAATTTTATTCAAATCTGAACAGATGCTACCAGACTCCTATTCCCCCCCCCCCCCCGTCACCATCTTATGCTAACACAGCTTTCCTCCTCCAATATGCATGACTGGGCATTCATTAGTGTCTGTGGCCATTTTGTCATCTCACAGGGGCAAATTGACACAGGTTGTCGATCTTGTGAGGTACTTCAGATAAGAGGCAGACCCAGAAGTATTAGCTTTATCTTTGTTGTAAGGTTACATCAACAGAATCTTGCAAGTCTGAAAATGCATCTCCCCCACTTTGCTTTTACAGCCCAAGAAACTAGGGAGGGTCCCTTCTGAGACATTTGCCCCACCCACTTTTATTCTGTGTGCTCAGCTGTCTTTTATCTGACCATTGCTTAGTCTGCAACCCTTCCTCCTGTCTCCCAAGATCTTTCCCAGGTACCATTACACAGCTTCATCCTTGGGGATGTATTCTAAATCAGGGGTCCCCAACCCCCGGTCTATGGACCGGCACCGGTCCGCAGCATGCCAGAAACTGGGCTGCACATACAAGTGAAGCCCCATCCACAGGACGCAGGTAGCACACAAAACCATGCTCCCTCCAGTCTGTGGAAAAACCTCTCTCCACAGAACCAGTCCCCGGTGCCTAAAATATTGGGGGCCGTTGTTCTAAATCTCTTGCCTTTGAAATAAATTTAAAAGCACATTTTAAATTAGATGTGAGAATTGGTAGGGGGAAAAATGAGATAATTCATCTGCACGTACTTATTTGGTGCACGTATTTGGTGCACGTATTTGGTGATAGACCATTACATCTGCTATGTCCTTCTTTTTCCTGTCATCTTATCTTTGGGCTAACTTTGCTAGGTGGGGGTATTTGTTCTCCTGCTCTACCTGTGCCCTGTTCTCTCCTTCCAGCCTTCCATGAGATGTGCCGGGATGAGTCCATTGCCCTGATGACTTGGAAGAAAGCTGCAGCTGGCGAAACAGTCTACAACAAATGCCCATCTAATGCTACAGGTAGGTAGATACCTGGGTAGAGATTGACAATGTAGGTTCTCCAAATTGGAGCCTAAAACACAACAGAGGACAATTGGAAAGGAGGGGTGGATTTACGAATGAGACACCTTTTCTAAATTGGATTTCACTCTGAAAATAGAGGGCCACCTTAGTTGACCTGAATGGCAACCACCTTATGGACTCCGGATGTATCGGACTATTGGTCCCTCCCATCATGGTTAAGGTGACTGGGTTATATGGGAGTTACAATGCAACCCCATGTTTTCCCTTTATTGAATACTTCAAAGAAAATTACATATACAAGAAAAAAGTAAAATAATATAATACAGATAAATGAACTGGGGACTTTCAAATGTCGGGGAGGTCTTAAATATCATTAACATTGTGAATAATTAAATATACCATATAAATCATCTTAAGAGACTAAAAAACCCTCTTAAACCTAAGCTAAAAATGACTAGCAAAGACCACAGTCAACATAATATAAATTGAATAAAATTGCACATTGTAGTAAATTCAAATCTATCTTAATAAAAATCTGTTTGGATTTAGATGAATTATACCATTGAAATGCAGATTCCATGCATAAATAAACCTCCAAGTTAGATGTCGTACCACTCTTAAAACAAAGCCTCGGAACACTTCTTACTTGAAGTTGCAATCTCTGATATATCCCAGAGGTGCTTTTTCAGGAGGCAACTGGACTATCTTGGTTTTTTTTGGGGGGGGGGTTTGAAGATGTTTTGCTTCTCTTCCAAGAAGCTTCTTCAGCTCTGACTAGATGGTGGGGAATGGAAGGAATCTCTAATAAGGTTTGCTTTTCAAGTAGGAAGCAATTCTAGATGTTGAACAGTAGCAATACCAGTAAAAAGAAGACAGAGGTTGGTTGTCTGCACCAACTGGTTAGCTTATAATACAACCCTGGTCAATCCTCCTTCAATTTATTGTAGGTCAATGTCATTCATTCTTCTGAAAGGAATTTCCGAATTTTGCTTCTGACCTTTGCTTTGCAATATCCCACAATGGAACATTCTTCACTCTAGTGTTGTGGAACGTGCCTTGCCTTCCACCCATCACCAAACTTTACTGAATTAAAAAATCATTGATTTCCCATAACGTGCATCTTCTTGGGGGGGAGGGGGAGGGGAAAGCAACTACTTTCAAATTTCTGATTCTGAATTTGGAGAAAGCTATACTTTTTGCAAGCTGCCTTTAAAGACCATTTTTCAAACATGATTGCTTTGACCCATGATGAAAGGTGTCATATTTTAGTAGAATTGAAAGGAGCAACATTCTTCAATATTACCCTAATTCATCATGCTGACCTGGGTGCCATTCAAGATGCTACTTGTCAGCTTGCATGGAATGGGGCTAGGTTACTTGTGGGACCACCCATCCCTGATGGTTTCTGCCAGGCACCCCTGTCAGGTGCAAGGAACCAGCATGACTACATGAGCAGGTCAAAGTAGCGCCTTTATTGTTGTTCTTCTCTTTATAAGAATCTCACCAGACTAAATGTGAGATTCTCTTGGGAACAGGCAGATAAAGACTTCAGGAGTCTGGCCTCTGTCACTTCCTCCCATGGAGTGACTCTAAGTTAACCAGCCTCTCTCCCCCTGTTGTTGTGGAATCTCCCCCTGTGGTTTTGTGGAATCTCCCCCTTTATTTGGAGATTCCACAACACCACATCTGCAAGCAATGCCATTGATGGGCCCCAAGAGGTGTACCTTCTCTATTACATTAACTGTCTTGTAGAACAGCCCCTGATGGCCACAATCCTATTAAGCTTTCAGAAGCTGTTCCCCTAAGCATTGTGCTGGGAATGTTAATAGAATTCTGATTTAGCTGTGGTTTTGTGTGATAAGTTGCTAATGAAATTTTTAGGGGCCACGACCCCTTTTCTTATGAATCAGAGCAAACATAGTTTGGTTATGTTTTATATCCATTTGCTGGAAAAATTTATAAATTTGTTAAATAAAGAAATGGAAAGGTCCATGCTTCAGCTAAAAAGGAATAGCTTGGTTTCTATCTTCTAAGAGAAAAAAAAAAACGGTGTAATCAAATGTTTGGGGACAGTACTACAAATAAGGAACCTCAGTCTGCCCTGTGGTAAGATGGGCAGCCAATAAATTGAATAAATAAAATAAAAATAAATGTGACATGAAATACAGGTAGTTCTTCATCTTACAACAGTTCATTTAGTGACTGTTTGAAGTTACAACGCCGCTGATAAATGTGACTTATGACCATTTTTCACACAACTGTTGCAACATCCCCATGGTCACGTGATGAAAATTCAGACCCTTGACATTTGACTCATATTTATGACGGTTGTAGTGTCCCGGGTCATGTGATCACCCTTTGCAACATTCTGACAAGCAAAGTCAAGGGGGAAGCCAGATTCACTTAACATCTGTGTTACTAACTTAACAACTGCAGTGATTCATGTAACAACTGTTGCAAGAAAGGTAATAAAATGGGGCAAAACTCAATTAACAAAAGTCTCACTTAGCAACAGAAATCATGGGCTCAATAAGTTGAGGACTTATATATAATGAGATTGTACTGGGATCCTTCTCTCTCACTTGAGGTTGGCTTCCCCCATCCCACTTAAAATACTGCTAAGGTCACAATCTGCCCATTTTCACACTCTCAAACTCTCCAGAGCTATAAACATAATAAATAATAAACACTTTTAAGACAGCAAATTGGAAATATATTTTTGTTTCTTTGCTTCAGTGATGTGTCAGAATGGGGATGATTATTTAGAAAGGCAACAGCAGTATTAGCATGGAAGCTGGGAGAGTCAGGGGATTCAAAAACGGTTGGGTTGGATTTTCACTTTGATCATTGCCTATTCTATACTTGAAGTTGAAATGCATTCCAAATAAAATGCAATACATTGGATTGCCAGGTCCAAAGAATTTAGATCTTCCCATAGGCATTTCTTCCATAGATCCCATTCACTTCCAAGAGCTTTGGGTTGAAAATGTAATGCAATACTGTATTTTCTTTTTTCCTTCCTTCCTTCCTTCCTTCCTTCCTTCCTTCCTTCCTTCCTTCCTTCCTTCCTTCCTTCCTTCCTTCCTTCTTTCTTTCTTTCTTTCTTTCTTTCTTTCTTTCTTTCTTTCTTTCTTTCTTTCTTTCTTTCTTTCTTTCTTTCTTTCTTTCTTTCTTTTGTTATTTGCAACTGAAAATGCTTTAATAAAGCAGTTCAGGCAGAGAAAGGCATGCTAAATCTATCTGCCGTAAAAGCAAAAGAACGTGCCCAGTTTAAAACTGAGGAACTGAGGATCTGTTGCTAAGCCTTCTTATTAAATGCCCACCAAATATCTGCAAGGGTCAAGGATGTCCTCAGAGGTTCAGAAGAAGTCAAGATGGTGGGTTCCATATGCAGTTGTGGCCATTGTCTTGACACTTCCGAACTCCCATCTCCCTAATGGGAGTCAGAGTTTCTTAATTCCTTGACATCTGGATTACAGGGCAAGTGACAAGCCATTAGGGTCACTTCAAACCCATCGCTCTCCAACCTAACCACTGAGCAATAAGTGACTGAATTTGATGGGGCTGGATGTACTGGCCTTTTGAGTGATGGGCATAACCAGTGACTTGCTTCTTTTTCTAGGATCTGCCAGCCGACAGTGCCTGCTCAACTCCCATGGTGTGGCTTACTGGAGTCTGCCCAGCTTCGCACGCTGCATTTCCCACGAGTACCGATATTTACATCTTTCAGTAGGTGCAAATGTTGGCAAGGCAACTGTGGCCCCTGGAAATCCCCTCTTCTGTACCACTTGACCCACCTCCTGCCTGGTTCAGAGAAGAGCTTGACATGGTGAAAGAGGAGGAACAGAACTGTGGGCAAGATACATAAAATATGTAATATCCAGCTGTTCTTCTCTTTGCAGTAGTGTCAACATCTGATGTGAACTGAGTCAAGGTATGAACTTGCAACCTGGAATGAGTGAGGAATTTTTCCCTCCTGGGATCCAGGGTTTTGGGGCTACCTAGAAAGGAGGGTTAAAACAGCCACGCTCCTACCTTGGAGAGGGTTTTTTTGCTATATTAAAAGAGAACTGAAAGTAAGTACAGAGGTGCATATGTCAAAAAGAAATTAAGCCAGGAAGACAGCAGAGTCTCTGGAAAGTGTGCTGCAGTGTGCTGTAGCTACCAAAAAAGCCAGCACAGTTCTAGGCTGTTAATATCATTTTATAATACCTTGGTAAGGCCACACTTGGATACTACATCCAGTTCTGTTCACCACAATGTAAAAGAGATGTTGAGACTCTAGAAGGAGTAACAAAGATGATTAGGGGACTGGAGGCTAAAACATATAAAGGACGGTTGCTGGAATTTGGTATCTCTAGTTTAATGACAAGAAGGACTCGGGGTGTCATGTCCAGAAGTTGTACATGCTCCAATACTGGAAGTTTTCAAGAAGATATTGGATAACCATTTGTCTGAAGTGGTGTAGGGTATCCTGCCTAAGCAGGGGGTTGGACTAGAAGACCTCCAAGGTCCCTTCCAACTCTGTTATTCTATTCTATTCTAAAGAGAAACCTCCAACTCAAAGGCAAGAACCTCCCTCAGCCATACAAGTATCATCTTTGACTTATGACCATAATTGAGCCCACAATTCCAGTCATAAATTGTGATGGTCATAAAATGGGTCACCAAATTATTATGCCTGACTTGATGACCTTTCTTGTGATGGCTGTAATGCAAACACCATGGATGCTAAGCAAATGTCATGATCATTAAGTGAACACCATGGTCATTAAGCAAACACCATGGTTGTTAAATGAATCCATTGCTCACTATGGGCAGTTTTTGCCGGAAACAAGAAGTACATGCTGGTTTCTGGCAAAAACAACATACACTGCAGTCTCATGACTGCTGGGGGGCGGGGAGGGGGCAAATGTCAGAACATCTGGGCAATTTTAACTTTGAACAGTCACTAAGTGATCGTCCATAAGTCGAGGACTATCTGCAGTCTTCAGGCAGCAAGAGAAAACCATCAAATCTGGAGCTGTAAAACCACTCAGAGCTGAGGTATGGAGGAGGAAGAGAGGCTCTCCTGCCTTCCCACTGCTATCACTTTACAGCTATTTCTATTCATATTTAATCTCCAAATCTCTGTCTCCGTTCTGTTTCAGTGTTCCTATTCCCATGCTTGTAGCCGTATGTTTCGTTATCTTAACTATTTCTTTGCTCTTTAAATGTTTTCTTTTCCCCATAGATCTTCAGCTCTTGTAGCCAGCCTCAGTCCACTTGTACATGAAACCCCTTTCCCCTCCTTTATAGGCGGTCATGGAATAGCCTTTTTCTTTTCCTTCCCCAATCACTCATAGTCCTCTGTTTTTGGAGCTGTGTCAGGTCCAAGGAACCAGGATGGACATGCAGAGTTACCTCCGAGTACTTTGCCTATAGACAGAAATTGTGGGGGACCAAAGCAATGATCTCCATAACTCTTAAATTGTACCCTGTGAATTGCTGGGAGGGTCCGCCTTCCCTCTCTTTCTGCATTCCAGAGATTCCACATTTCTTTGTCTTTGCTCCCTAGAAAAGAGCCCTTCCCTCCTGCAACTCTGGACCATATTCTTCCACAAGCTAGTTCTTAGACCTCTAGACCCGGACTGCTGCGTGCAGTGGCCTGGATTGGGTGTTCAGACAGTAATTGGACTGTCTTCCTCCCCCATCTCTTGGTTCTGCCTCTCCATGGTCTCGCAGCTCTGAGACCTGACAGAATGCCAAATAATAGAGTTAGAAGGGACCCTGGAGGTCTTCTAGTCCAACCCCCTGCTGAAACAGGAAACCCTATACCATTCTGGAGAAATGGCTTTCCAGTCTCTTCTTGAAAACATCCAGAGATGGAGCATCCACAACTTCTGGAGGCAAGCTGTTACTCTGCTTAATTGTTCTCATTGTCAGGGAATTTCTCCTTAGTTCTAGGTTGGATCTCTCTTCAATGAGACAGATCTTCCACCTGTTACTTCTCATCCTGCCCTCTGGTGCTCTGGAGAATAAGTCAAGCCCCTCTTCTCTGTGACAGCCCCTCAAATATTGGAAGAGACTTTTTTTCTTGCTGCCTGAAGACTATTGAAGACTGCTAAGATGCCTGATGTTGGGTTGGAGGTTTCTCTGCTGTCTTCTTGGCTGCTGTTTTGTCTCTGACGTCTTCCTAGCTTAACTCCTTTCTTGACACACAAATAGACATGCTCGCTTTCAGTACACCTTTTGCAAAACCAACTCTTCAGTGAAGAAGAGATGGGGCAGGGGCAGTTTTAAACCTCCTCCCAAGGTAGTACCAAAATCCTGGATCCCAGGAGGGAGAAAAAAATACTTGCTAATTCCAGGTACAAGTTGACTCTTCCATACATGTTCAAGACCAGAATTCCCTGAGCAGAGAAAATTACCACTTCCAGCATTTCCCTCAAAATCTCCTATTGATGCTTTGTCTTTCATGCACACCCTCACCCCCACCCCCACCCCCCCACCAAACTTTAAAAACATGTAGAGAATCAGGTTTGTCTCCCTCTTTCAAATCCTCACATAAAACCTAGTTCAATCAGTAACTGGTAGCTGGTGTTAAGACTGATTTTTATTAGATTTATAACTTGCCCTTTCATTCAGAATCTAAACGGTGTACATAGTACTTCCTCCTTCCATATCGCCCCCACAACAACCCAGTGTGGGAGACTGGGTCGAAAGAGAGACACTTGTTCAAAGTCACCCAGGAAGTTCCATAGATGAGGGAAGACTCAAACCCGGGGGGAGGTGGGGGCTGCTCTCAGTCCAGTACCTCTCACTACATTTTACTGGCTCTCCTTCATGCTATGATAGAAAATAAGAATACCTACAAATATTCTGGCAATAAAGATGAAGGAAACGGTGTTAGGAATTATTTCATCAAATTAATATTGGCTGAGCAGTATAATCCTATGTGTGTTGATTTCTCAGTAAATTCTCACAAGGGGAAAATTGAGGCTTGTGTTAATCTGGCTGAGTATGGAAGCTGTGCTCCTTAGCTGAGTTGCCAAAAGTTGCTTACCTGGACAATCTTACTAATTCAGGTCTTAAGAAGTAGGGAGAAAAATAAAGATCTTGCCTTAGGGAGAAAATTGAAGAGATCCAGAAACCTTGTATTTCTCAGTTTCTGCTGAGTTGTTTCCTAGGATTTTCTCTCCATAATTTGTGGCTAGAATTTAAGAAGGGTTGCTTAAGCTTTCCTAGAAGCTCTTGAAAGTTTTAACCCCTGACCTATGAAGGTATTCATAGAGAGTTGAAGTTTTGGTATAGAGAAGTCAATCCGGGCTCTCTGTCCTAAATGGGGCAAGGATCCAAATCAACTGAACAACTTCCAGCACATTTGCTTTCAGCTCCTGCTGAAATTCAGTTCTCTTTATGGGCTTCTGTGGAGGTCCTCTTCCCAAAGTTGGGGAGAAAGAGCATCTGGTGCTAATCAGCTGGTGCAGAATCAGTTGGCTTCAGAAGGAGCAAACGTCCCAACTACCATAGCAGAAATCTCTCAGATCTTCATCATTATATTTGAGGAACAAGTAGAAGTCCTAGGATGCTTATAATGACATTTTTTTTTCATATGTTGGACCTGAAGAGCAAAAATATCCTTGGTTTTAATCCATGATCTGACCTTGTTTCCCTTTCTCTCCCTCTCCATCTCAAGCTCCGTGAGCACCTGGCTAAGGGCCAGCGCATGCTGGCAGGTGAGGGCATGTCACAGGTGGTCCGTAGCCTGCTGGAGCTTGTTGCCCGCCGAAGCTATTACAGTGGGGACCTGCTCTTCTCAGTGGAGATCTTGCGCAATGTCACAGATACTTACAAGAGAGCCACCTATATTCCTTCCTCAGATGACGTGCAGGTATTATGTTGACATCCGAAGGAGAAGAAACCATTCTTTGACTCTAAGTTCATGAGGTCGTTGGAGCTGAAGAGACTGGTCACATTGCATATGCTAAGATTGGGAGCATGGTGTCCAAATAACCTCATGCTTGCTAACATCATCATGCAAAACTATGACTCACATGCTTGCTTCTAACTGCAGCATGTGCATAATAATGCCATTGAGCACATATTGTTATTTTGACATCAGAGTTTGGGATAGCTACTGCTGCTGGGATATAATATACCCCAATAACTTCATCTACTTATTCCAGTTTTCAGGAACCAGGCTGTCCTTTACACACAGAGAAATACTCCCAGTAAAGCAGGGATCTCCAAACTTGGCAACTTTAAGACTTTTGGACTTCAACCCCCAGAATTCCATGGCTGGCTGAGGAATTCTGGGAGTTGAAAGCCACAAATCTTAAAGTTGCCAAGTTTGGAGATCCCTGCTGTAAAGGGAAAGCTGATCGCTACCATTTGGGTTTATTGCTATTGGCAGTACAGCTTTTAAAGATTGAGATTATTGTGATTATTTATCCATCTAGCGCAGCTTTATATGTTCTCGGTATGGGGAGTTCCATTCCATGGAGCCTGTAATGAAGTCTGTTCCCCAGACCGTCTCCTGCTTTGTTGATCAGACTCCACGGTACTGGCCCAATTGAAGAAAGTGGGAGGTTACCCATTTCAGAATCACGTACAAGTGCCCTTGACTTACGACCACAACTGAGCCCAGAATTTATGTTGCTAGGTGAGAAATTTGTTAGGTGAGTTTCGCCCCATTTTATGACTTTTCTTACCACATTTGCCAAGTGAATCACTGCAGCTGTTAAATTAGTCACACAGTTGTTAAGTGAATCTGGCTTCCCCATTAACCTTGCTCGTCAGAAGGTCACAAAAGGGGATGACGTGATCCTGGGACACTGCAAACGTCATAAATGTGAACCAGTTGTCAAGCATCCGAATGTAAATCACGTGACCATGGGGATGCTGCAACGGTCGTAAGTATGAAAAATGGTCATAAGTCACTTTTTTCAGTGACGTCGTAACTTCGAATGGTCACTAAATGAACTCTTGTAAGTCGAGGACTACCTGTACTGCTTTCCCAAATGAGAGAAGAATCAGGACCATTTCTCTTGGTGGAGAAATGGTCCTGATTCAAGGCCCAGTCCTATGTGGTCATCCCGTCCACTGAGAAAACTGGATGTGATGCCACTGGATGCCCTTACTCAGCCATGCATCATGCTTGACCATGTTAAAAAGAGATTGAGACGATTATGGGTTATGAAGCTGAGTTGTGGAGCCAACCCCTTTTTATAGGAGTTGAAGGAACTAGGCCATCATGGGCAGACATTATATATCTATTTGTTTAGGCACCATGTGACAACAAGGACACTTCAAATGGGTTTTTAAAGCACAACCATCCAGTTCCCATGTGGCTTACAATGGCTAATCAGCAGTTTGTTTGCAAGAGTTTCTTCAGCTAAAGGTGGACATGTTAGGGCTGAACTTGTATGCAAAAGCAGTTTTTCTACCTCTGATCTATGCCTCACCAGGAGGCATTTTTGGAGAAATGCAAAAGAAACACATTATGATGACTAGTGGGATATCTCAGGCGGATTCTGCCTCTTAATTCTTGAGCCTGTTCAGAATGCAGCTTTACACAAAGGCAGGGAACGATAAAAATTGCTTAATGTTAACTTGTATACAAACAGAGCCATTTCAGCCTTCAAAATAAATAGAACTCATTTTTTTTTTTAGAAAGCTTGCAATATGGGCATCACTCTGAATATGCACACACAATTGGGGAAGGGCAGATATGTACAAAATTCTACATTTAATAATGGCAGAAATGACTTGCAAACACAGGGGGTCCTAGAAAATGCCTGTGAATGTTAAAAGAATGAGCATGAATATTCAAGCAAAAGATTTTCAGCCAAATATATAAAGAGATATAAAAATGGGGTTGAATGGAATTTGCTGCTGGGAAATTGAGAAAACTGCCTAAGGCCAAATTGCCATAAATATTACAACTGTTTCTCACCGTCTGGTCTCTTTCCTTCACTTTCTCCTCTCTCCCTCCAGCGTTTCTTCCAGGTTGTGAGCTACATGGTAGATGCAGAAAACAGGGAGAAATGGGAAGATGCACAACAGGTGTGTTGCTGGGCATGAACCTGTGCCTCTGGTGGGAATCGGAAGTCTCTCAATCCCACCGGAGTGGGAATGAATGAATGAATGGAGGTCTCCATTAATTCTGTCTCCTCCATTCCCTGCACAGGTGTTGCCGGGTTCCGTCCTCCTCATGAAAGTGGTTGAAGATTTCATCCATCTGGTAGGAGGTGCCCTCAAGGCTTTCCAGAGTTCCCTTATTGTTACAGACAACTTGGGTAAGCAACTGGAAGGGACTGGACAGAGGAATAGTTTCTTTGGGGCTTGGGACAAGGAATGGGCTCTGGGCAATGATAGTCTTCTTCAGGCTCAGGCTCTTGCAATCCATTGTGAACTTCATGGTGGAGCAGAGGGAGGTGATTTACAAGATGTATGCAGCTCCCAGCATCCATCTTATGGCTTCTGGAAATATCTCTAGTTATCTTTATAAAAATTGTGGGATGTTCTGCCTTGTTTTTTCCACCCCCAAAAGTTCACAGCTATTTTTCACTTAAGCCCCTTCTTGAAGAAAGTGTTTCAAACTTCTTTCCTGCTTCTTTGGGATGCCACCATATCATAAGATATGTATTTCCAAGAGATTGAAAACATTTTTAATGGATCTTAAGCAAAAGAGGGTGAAGAGCAAAAGGTGAGGCAGGCAGGATATTCATCTCCAAGCTGGACAAGAGCAAAAGGCCAAATTTCTTCCAAAGTCTTATTTCTTTTTTTTATGTTCTGGAAGTTCTGCCTCTCACTCATTTGTCCTACTGTCTTCTGTGTCCTACCATCATTGATAGTAAACTTGCTTGCATCCATAGCCTTTGATGGTGAATTTCCTAACTGTTACTGTAGAACTGGCCCAGGAAATCCTTCTAGGCCAAGAATGACTTAGGACTTCTGAGAGCCTTTGGTTGACATGCTCACAAAATGCCTACCAAGGGAAACATGCCTGTTCCCAACTGGCTCCCTAGTGGGTATGGTAAATCACAAAACACCCATTCATCAGAAGGTGAAGGAACTCATCTCCATATGCAGATGCTGTCTATGATTCCAGTAAGACTTAGAAGGACCCAAAGGTGTTTCTCCAAAATAATATATAGGTAGTCTTCAACTTTTGTGTTGCTAAATAAGGTTAAATCAGTCACACCTGATTATATGACCATTTTGCCACGGTTGTAAAGAGGATCACTGCAGTTAAGTAAATCATACAATTGTTATGTGAATCAAGGTACCCTCATTGACTTTATGACTTTAAGTCGATTGGGAAGGTTGCCAATGGCGATCACATGACCCCAGGATGTTGCAACTGTCATAAATACATGCTGGTTGCCAAGCCCCCAAATTCTGATGACATGACCATGGATGCTGTGATGGTCATAAGCATGAGGACTGGTTGTAAGTCACTTTTTTCAGTGTTGTTGTAACTTGTAAGTCCCTAAATGAATGGTTGCAAGTTGAGGACTACCTGTAGATGTTAGCAGATGGTGTTTTGTTAGCTTTACAGCATGTCCTCTAATTTTTAAAATTAAAATAATCTTTATAAACCTGTAGTGAACCGGGAGTTTGATGGCCACCAAGGAAGGTGTTTTACCCCTGTTCTGTCCCTGCTCTAGAAGGCCATGATGTTAAGGATGAGGATCAAGTTTGCTTTATTTCCTGATCTCTATCCCAGAGTGACACCCAGCCCTTCTTTCCTGTTCTCCTCTCTATCCCCTTCCCTCCCTTGGCAGTGATTAGCATCCAGAGAGAGCCGGTTTCTGCTGTGTCCAGTGATATCAATTTCCCCATGAAGGGGCGTCGGGGCATGAAGGATTGGGCCCGCCACTCCGAAGACAAGATCTTCATTCCCAAAGAAGTGCTCAATCTCTCCTCATCTGGTACATAGCCTCCACAAGGGACCGACTCATTGAGGGTGGGTGGAGGTGGGAGGAAAAAGAGACCCAGAAGTAGTGGTTAGAGGAAGGATGGGCAGCTTGAATAAGACATGTGCTCCCAGATGCTCTTCTGACATTCAGTTAGGAAACTGTGGGTCTTTCTGAAGAATGCTAGACTTTAGAACAGGTTCTCATCAAACTGCCTATGCCAGTGTCTCTCAAGTTTGGTAACTTTGAGATGGGTGGACTTCAACTCCCAGAATTCTCCAACTCAGGAATTCTGGGAATTGAAGTCCGCCCATCTCAAAGTTGCCAAGGTTGAGAAACACAGGCCTTTTTGGCATTGTCTTTTTGCTGAGGCCCTGCTGACATTCTTAGATATGAGCCTTCTGCATATTTCTCTTAAGAATAGGAAAAAGGGACAGTTCACCCTTTGAAAACAGCTTTGACCTGATAAAAAGACTCATAGAAATGATCTGTTTATGTAAATGATCTATGAACCGTGGTGGTGCAGTGGTTAGAATGCAGTACTGCAGGCTACTTCTGCTGACTGCTGACTGTTCGGGTTCGAGTCTCACTGGCTCAAGGTTGACTCAGCCTTCCATCCTTCCGATAATGAGGACCCAGATTGTTGGGGAAAACATTCTGACTCTGTAAACCGCTCAGAGAGGGCTGTAAAGCACATATGAAGCTGCATATAAGTCTAAGTGCTATTGCTATTAAGATCAGCAAAGTAGAATAATAGAGCTCTGTTCAGTTTTTTTAATCCAATCTTTATAGATAAATTGGAAAGAGTTCAGAACATTTTAGATTTATTTGCTTAGACATGACTGCCAAAACACCAGTTTTTAAAGCCAGATTCTTTTGTCTCTGATATTATTGCTAATCTCTGCTTACAGACATTATTATATAGGCTGGACTGAAGTGTTGTTATTATTATAACTGACTCACAGAGTTGGATGTGATGTTTCTAATTTTGATTTGGCATTCCAGTTACAGATTCTGTCTCAGCTATTGTGAAAGTCCAACCTCTTTCTCCAGATTTCAAATCAGAGGTGGAAATGTGAGGCTTAGATATTTATAGCCCCATTTATACGATGTGCATGCATATGTTATAAAGCTGAAATGAATGCATATGTTCAACCTGCCATATGCTTGAATTTCTACTCAGAAACCAGAAAAATTGCACCACAGTATAAAAAAAGATATTTTAAAATCCTTAGTGAGTGAGTTGTAAGGATTTGCTTCTTTCTTGAACTCTATATTGGTTCAGTTCATGCAGATGCAGCTTGCTTTGGTCTTTCACACAAGCATTAGCCCCAGAAAGGATTGTCCAGACAAATATTCAACTGATGCAGTTTCTCCAGGAACATGACAGAGGCAATCCTACAGCTGCACAATTTTTCCACCACTTCTTTCTTTGTTCAGTATATAAATCACTTACAAATCTTACAAATGTGTTCATTCTGGCAGTTGTAGTTTTGGGGTCTTCTCATTGCTCTGAGTCCTGATTTCATGTCCCACAAATGGCCCTTTAGCTGCTACATTAATCCATGTGGCTCTTGTCCTTCTTTCTCCTTCTGTCTGAAGAAACAGATGACTCGGCTTATTTTGTCATTGGCGCCATCTTGTATCGCACCTTGGGATTAATTCTGCCCCCTCCTAGGTGAGTGGATCTACCAAATTGCTTGTGAAAAGCAAATCCATCTGGTAATGTGTTTGCAGCAATACATCTGTGGTGCATTTTTATTCTGAATGCATTCTCATTCCAGTGACATTGCCAATTTCACCAACAGAAGTCCTCTAGTGGTCATGTCCAAAGTTCTCACGGTGACGGTGAAACCACCAACGAAGGCCGTGGAACCCTTGATCACAGTGGAGTTGTCCCATATTATCAATGTAAGTGTGGGGTCTTGTGGCACTTTTGCCTTTGAGTTGGGTAGAGCAGTCCAGCCCAGTATAATTAAAAGACAAACTCTTTACTTAAACATCCCATTATCACTTTATGCTACAAAATAATGCTCTATGGCTGGAGGTTGAGTAGCCAAGCCAGGGCCAAACCTGGTATGTGTGAAGAGGGAACCCTGGATGCAGAAGAACAGATACAGCATCCTTTTGCTGTCTGAGAACATAGTCAGGACAAATGTCTATACAGGTAGTCCTGGACATATGACCGTAATGAAGCCAGACCATTAGGGTCATAAATTGTGACAGTCATAAAGCAGGTCACCTGATTTTATGACATTTTTTTGTAGTGGTAATTAAACAAATGTCACGATCATTAAGCAAATGTCACAGTCATTAACCAAACCAATGGTTCGCCATGGGCACAATTTTGCTAAAAACAGGAATTAGATTTTGACAAAACTATTTGTAAAATATATGGCAATGGGGCATTGCCAACAGACATAAATGTGGCCATGTTACTGAGCAAAGTTGGGTCACATGACTGTGGAGGAGGCCCAACCATCAGAACATTGAATTGGGTTGTAAGACCCCATTTTCAGGTTGGTCGTAACTCAAGGACTACTTGTGTTTTGACATTGAAATGAGACTTTGATTTCCCTAATGAGCAGCATAAGAGGTTAACAGCCAACAAACATCTGTAGAACAAAAAGCTACTGAGAGAATGTATCAGAAAAATAAATAGTATTGGTGTGTTTGTGTGTGTGGTCTGTCTGTCTGTCTGTCTGTCTATCTATCTCCATCCACTACTTATGACCACAATTGAGCCCAAAATTTCTGTTGTTAAGTGAGACATCTGTTAAGTGAATTTTGCCCCATTTTACGACCTTTCTTGCCACAGTTGTTAAATGAATCTGGCTTCCCCATTGACTTTGCTTGTCAGAAGGTTGCAAAAATGTGATCACATGACCTTGGGACACAGCAACCGTCATAAATATGAACCAGTTGCCAAGCATCTGAAGTTTGAGGACATGATCATGGGGATGCTGCAAAGGTCGTAAGTGTGAAACACGGTCATAAGTCACTTTTTCAGTGCCATTGTAACTTTGAACGGTCACTAAACAAACTGTTGTAAGTCGAGGACTACCTTTATTTCATTTTTATTCCTGAAAAACTTGCTGGAGGAAAAAAAAATCAGGACTTTTTTTTTTTTTTTTTTTTTTTTTTTTTTTTTTTTTTTTAAATTTTACACCCCTTTTTTTTTTTTTTTGTGGGTATTTGCTTTAGTTAGATCAGTATAAAGGGTTTCACGCCATCTGTTGTAATTAAGAGAGAAAGGGAAGAAATTCTCCCTTGGTGTAATTATTCTTGAAATTTATACTTCATTTCTGCCCTGCCTTTTTGCAATGCTTTACTGTCTAACAGGGAACATAGGAAACAGCAACATGGTTTGATGTGCATTGAATGCTTAGGCAGCAGTGGTGGGTTTCTCTTACCTTCCCTACCGGTTCGGAAGTGCGCGTGTTACATCGGAAGTGTGTGCGCGCGCATCACATCTGGGTACTGACCCTCTACGCATGCGCAGAAGCCTTTGTGCATGCGCAGAGCGTTCTTTGCCAGCCGCTTTCAAGCGGGGAACCAGTTCGGGGGCGTGGTAAGCCGGCTATCAACAAGCCGGCGAATGGGACCAAATTTCCGCCACCGGCTCGCACGAACCGGTCCGAACCGGTAGCAACCTACCACTGTTAGGCAGCCTCTGAAATCTTTACTGATATTCTCTCTGAAGGAAGAAAACCCACTTATCTTAATTAGAAATTAATATCTGAAGATGGATGGATGGATGGATGGATGGATGGATGGAAAGAGGAAGGAAGGAAAGAGGGAGGAAAGGGAGGAAGGAAAGAAGGAATACATGGATTTGCTAGGTGTACCATGTCTTGTTCCCCATTCACATCACCCTCTTTCTACTTGTCCTCCAGGGCACCTCACATCAACAGTGTGTGACCTGGGAATACACTAAAGTGTGAGTATATTTCATCTTGCTGCATTAAGTGAATTGTGTAATGAGGCCACTGTGCCAATGACTGACATACATGCATGTCTGCAAGTTATTCAACCAATACCTACTTTCTTACTCAAGACCCTTAACAAAAATGAAAGTACAAAACACAGAATCAAAAGTTTCAAAACATAAACTAAACTAATTCTGAAGTTAGTGGCTTGGCTATCCAAGAGATAGTGTGGGTGATGATGATGGGAGAAGCTCCTGGATGCCTTCACATGTTGTATCCCAAGCTTGCAAGATGTTCCTTCATCCATCTTTTTTGTTCCTTCATCCATCTTTCTTGTTCCTCATTTCCATCCTCCCAAGAATTGGATACCCTTCTAATGTTGGAAGGGGTTCTCCAGTTGAAAAAGAAAGACTTGCCATTCATCTTTTGTTCTGCAATCCTGCAGATAACCCGAGGGTGGCTGATTATACTCTCGATTTACTCCCAATATGAGCGTAGTAGGACAACTTTTGGTCTAGAGCGGCAAAAAAGATCAGAAATCTGGTAGCGCCCTTTCTGATTAACAACGTGATTAAAAAATATTAAGCTTTCTTCAGCTGCATCTCACTTCATCTTATCCATAGAGTGAGTAGACCAATGTAGGATTTAAACTGGAGAGGGCAGGGGAGGAAGGGAGGGGGAGAAGACAGGTTGCTTACCTGTGAAACAGATTTTAAGTACCTTCTCAATGAACAATCGTATTGGCTGAGATTGCCTGACACCTTTTGATATATTCAGATCAAATATATCTATTGATGAGATACTGATATGAAATAATACAATATGATATGATATGAATGTACATGTACATCAAAAGCTATCAGGCATTCTCTAAAGGCTGGTTTAGAAGAGCCGAGGTGGCGCAGTGGTTAGAGTGCAGCACTGCAGGCTACTTCAGCTGACTGCTAGCTGCAGTTCGGCGGTTCAAATCTCACCGGCTCAAGGTTGACTCAGCCTTCCATCCTTCTGAGGTGGGTAAAATGAGGACCCAGATTGTTGGGGGCAAGAGGCTGACTCTGTGAACCGCTTAGAGAGGGCTGTAAAGCACTACGAAGCGGTATATAAGTCTAAGTGCTATTGCTATTGCTAGTCAGAAAAGATGCTACCAGATGCCTCCCAATTTTTCCCCAGCATATGAGAGACTGCAACTGTCAACTGGGAAAAGATTCTTCCCAGACTTACTCAGGCAAGGAGTCCTTGAAATGATATGTAGTACCAGGTTCTGGGCCTAGGTGGGTATCTAGTTGTGTACTTGCTCAGCAGAATCTTCTATGGAGATGTAATAATACCATCCTAGAATGAAGAACTGCCAACATTATATACATTGTTGGACTGGAATGTCAACAGTCATGTGTTACCCTTCTTCTCCATGAGGTGCACTGGTTGCCGGTTTCAAAGTCCAAAGCGAAGTGCTGGTTTTCACCTTTAAGGGGCTTCATGGCATCTGTCAAGTGCGAGAAATCAGGAAATCCAGGCAGTTCAAGTGAATGTAGAGGTTTATTGCAAGTTTAAGCTCTCTATAAGAATCAGAACTACTAACAGTCAAAGCGAATTGGCAGTAGACCAGTGCCAATGGACTTCAAGATGGGTTGGACTTAGATCTCTTGTGTCCGCAAAGGGACGCGAGACAGATGATGTGTTTGACTCCTCCCTTGGGCTCAGCCTGGTCATCTCTTATAGCATTTGGGGGACCATATTTCCCAGGTTACATCAGCCTGTCCCATTAGATCTGCCAGAAAGGGCATGTTGCAGGTACCTTTGGTTAAGAATCTTCATTGGATGGGTTCCAGAAGACATGCCTTCTGTTCTGTGGTGCCGGCCTTATGGAACATTCCCTCCCCCTCCCTCCAACATTAAATTAGTTCCATCCATTTTGATATTCCAAAAAACCCTCGAGACCTGGCTATGTTGTCAAGCCCGGGGATGAAATGGCTCTATCGTTCAGGTGACCATTTTTAATCCTCCTGTATTTTTTGCTTTTATCATTTTTATTAATATGGATTTTAATGTTTTCTTTCATGTTTCTATATTTGTTGTTTTTTTATCTGATTGTTGTGCACCACCCAAACTCGCTTTCAGTGAGATGGATGGCTATATAAATTTGATTCATAAATAAATAAACCTGATTCTTCAAAATTTATCTGATAGCTCTGCTGCCTAAGATGAAATGCAGGTTATTAGTTCTGGAGAAAAGCAGAGAATTTCTGCTGGCACGTTGCTCATTTTTTCAGACTGAAGATTACAGATGGCCCTCCTGTTGCATGCCTGGTTCTGCATTTCAAGCAGAAGTGGGTGGGTCTGGGCCAGAAGCTAACTTTAATTTTCTTTCACTTATATTTAAATTTAATCAACATTCATCATAGCTGATGTGATTACTCTCTAGTCATATACATAGCGATTTTCCCCTTCGATCATAATTAAGCATTACAGTTTGGCAGCTATTTTTGCAGACTTTTGATATCATTCCTCCAGGCTGTCGTTCTGCGTTCCTCTCCTCCACCTGGTTGCGTTGAGCTGGAGCATCCCGTGTTTCTGAGATTTCCCAGGGTGATGTTGGTCAAATGGCAAAACTCACTTCTCCGTCTGTGAAATAAGGATAATATCAGGCACATCTTTGTGCTAAGATATGATGAAATAGCTGAAGACATGACAGTAGTGACTTTGAAGGCTGGGATCTGCCCAGGGGAAGACAAGGAAACCAAGTCAACAAATCTTAGCTAATGTCAGCTCCCTTCCAGACTGATACTTGAACTCAAAGGCTCGCAGGCAGAGATTGGAGGACGTAGCTCTTGATAAGACAGTTTTTGTTACAGATACTAGAAAAGCTATTAATATGAAGAAAACCAACAGCTGCAAACTCAAGCCATATATTTAGCAAACCCAAGGTTCATTCCTGATACATTGCTATTTTTTTGTTAATCCATGCACCCCAGCACTCTGAGAACCAATTATTTTTCAGTAGAAGTGCACATTATTATTCGTGCTGATTGGCTTGTTCTCAGGAACCTTTGCTCCTGACCTTGCTCATGTTAACCCTGACAGCTAATTAATAAAAGCAGGCTTCTGAATTAGTAGCTGACCATCTCCTCAGCTATTCTTATAATAACAAGTTTTTTGCTTCTTCCCTTCCTCAGCACATGTATGTTCACAATATGGAGATATTTCTCCAGAATCTGTGTTATTTTTGTGCAATAAAATAACATGGAATAGTAATTTCATCTTCCCATGCTAGGTTCAGGCAAATGTGCACAGTCCAACTCTTCTACCATCCCACTGCATTTTTTTTTTAAAGCAGTGAGATCAGAAAATTCATTTTGGAGAAAATGTGATTTCTTCATTTTGCAGGATCTAGTTCTGGAACCAAAATCTTGCCTTGCCCTCAACCAATCAGGAGTAGGTACCTCTGAAGAGGGAGAGCTGTCCATTTCTCTGGTGCTGAAATGTCCCTAATATAGAGATTCTGGGAATACAGGTCGTCCTCAATTTATGAGCACAATTGGGACCAGAATTTCTGTTGCTAAGCAAGGCAGTTGTTAAGTGAGCCATGCCTGATTTTACAAACTTTTTTTTTGCTATGGTTGTTAAGTGAATCACTGCAGTTGAACTATGTGGTTGAACTATGTGGTTGCTAAGTGAATCCAGCTTCCCCCATTGTCTTTGCTTGTTGGAAGCCAACTGGGAAGGTCACAAATGGTGATCAGATGACCTGGGATGTAAGTACATACTGGCTGACAAAGTCCTAAATTTTGATCATGTGATGATGGGGATGCGGCAATGGCGATAAGTGCGAGGACTGATTATACGTCACTTTTTTCAGTGCCATTGGAACTTTGAATGGTCTCTAAAGGAAGGGTTGTAAGTCGAGGATTTCCTGTATCCTTCATTATCTAGACTAAAAAGACCCCAGCGGCATCTCTGCTGCATTCTTGCCTGAACTCAGGTCAAGAGATCCTTTAACAAGCCTTCTCTGCCTCACACTGCTAATAACACGTATCGATTAGTGGGCACATCTTACCTGCAAGCTTAATTCATTGTCCTGTAGCTTGCAAGGAGGTAAACAAAGAAAGAGAACAAAATAGCATAGTTTTTCTTCTATATATGCAAGAAAAGTAGCGTCCATCTTTTAGGCTGTGTTTATATCTTTGATTGGGTCTCCCAAAAAACAAATTAATCATTGCCAGGTGACAAGGTTGCTGGTTCAGATCTTGTAAAACAAGATTCCTGGTCCAATGTACCTTCAATATGTTTGACTTCAATTCTTATTATCTATTTCTGGCTAGAGGTTATGGGAGATTAAGACTGACACATCTAGAGGTCACCAAGGATTTTGTTGAAGCTCTAGGAATTGCACAACCAGGCAAATTCATACAATACCAGAGACTAAAAATACACAAAGTGCAGTTGGTACAGAAAGGCACTCGGTGCAACACCTGCCCTCTGGAATAGCACTCCACCCCCAGAATTCATGTGCTTCCCACCCTATTGGGGTTCTCTTAAAAACCTGGTCCCCACCCCTGATTCTGGAGCAGGGTGACTGCTGAGCTGTGTCAGGTATATTTTGTGTAGCCCTGCGGTTTGTTTCTTTAGATGCTTCTTGTTTCTTTTATTTATTCATCCAGTTTTTACTCCACCTTTATTCCTTTGTAGGTAACTCAAGGCAGCAAACATACATAATATGCCTTCCCCCTCCTATTTTACCCACAACAACCCTGTGAAGTGGATAGGGCTGAGAGAGGGGGACTCCTTTCATGCCTAAAGTGGGACTAGAACTCACCATCTCCAGGTGATTGACTCAAAGTCACCCATTTGTCTCTCATGCCTAAGGCAAGGATAGACTCACCATCTCCTGGCGATTGGCCCAAAGTCATTCAGCCAAATTTCATGCCTAAGGCAGGTCTAGAACTTACCATCTCCTGAAGATTGACTCAACGTCACCCAGCTGGTTTTCTTTTCTAAGGCATGACTAGAATTCACCATCTCCTTGTTTCTAAGTGAGCACCTTCACACTAGATCAAATTGGCTGGTGTTTTGTTTTGTTTTTTCTTTCTAATATTGTTTCTTCTATTTGTTTATAATGTAAGCTATGTAGAGTCACTCTGGAGTTGGGCAGCCTTAAATCAAATCAATGATTTGCACGAGTAAAGAAATAAACCAGCATTTAGTAGATGGCAGCCTCTTCAGACCCTGAGCCCATATTATGGGGCATCTTCTAAGAATACCATTTACTTTCATTTCGGCATGAACTGGATGCAAAAGTTGGCCTTCAAAATTCATCAGTTCTAAGGGAGCTTGTCAGACGTCTTGAAGCTTTGACATGCTTGCTGCTGCCATCCTCATGTTCATTTTGGCACAATCAGAGGTGCATTGAGAGATGGGGGAACTGCCAGAAACATAACATAATTAAGAAGAAAAAGAGGGGAAAGGAGGTACCCTGCTGGTATGGCAGAGGAGCGACTGGCTTAATTACTTGTGATTTCAAGATAGAATGTCAGTTTTTGAAGTGGCAGCTGTAGATCTTTTTTGCTTTCCTCCTTTACTGGAGGTTGCAAGCTCTTAAGTTTTTGTATGACTTTCAAGAGCTTTAAAAACATTTTTTTAAAGAAAACCATTCTGCATGTAAGATGCAGTAGATTTTCTTTGCTTTAAACTCCTCCTCCTCCTCCTCCTCCTCCTCCTCCTTTGCTTTCTGTTTTCTTTGTGAGGTGGGGTTTTT
>QLTV01003443.1:776637-795466 GCA_003457575.1 Thermophis baileyi
TTATCTGCCACAATGTCCTACCTGTCAATGACTACTTCACCTTCCACCACACCAATCCACGAGCACACAATAGATACAAACTTCATGTAAACCGCTCCAAACTCGACTGCAGAAAACATGACGTCAGCAACAGAGTGATTAATGCCTAGAATTCACTACCTGACTCTGTGGTTTCTTCCCCAAACCCAAAAAACTTTAACCTTAGACTGTCTACTGTCGACCTCACCCCATTCCTAAGAGGTCTGTAAGGGGCGTGCATAAGCGCACCAGCGTGCCTACCGTCCCTGTCCTACTGTCCTATTGTCCTCATCCATCTGTATTCACTTTGATTATGTTTATGTTTATACCTAGACCTGCTATCTTGTACATGTTTGACAAACAAACAAATAAAATAAATAAATAAAAATAAATAAAAAACCTTTGCATCCCCAGTCATATGATCAGAATTTGGGCCCTTGGCAACTGGAATGTATTTATGATGGTTGCAGCATCCTGAGGTCATGAGATCATCATTTGCAACCTTCCCAGCTGGCTTCCAACAAGCAAAGTCAAGGGGGGGGGAGCCAGATTCACTTAACAACAAAAAATGCCCCAAAAATGGATGCAACTCACTTAACAACCATCTTGTTTAGCAATGGAAATTCTGGTCCCAATTCTGGTGGTAAGTTAAAGACTGCTTGTATACTATCAAAGTATTACCACTTGGAAATTACGGTTAGTCCAAAATGCAGTGGTCTGCACATTTTGGGGGTTCTCAAAAATGAGAGCATATAACACCAGTTTTATAGATCTGGCATTAGTTGCTGATCAGTTTCCAGGCAGAATTTAAGGTGACAATTTAACCTACAAAGCTCTTTGAGGTTTGGTACTAAGAAATCTGTAGGATCGCTTTCTCCAACCATTTCTGGCCAGCTACTGTATTTAAAATAATGAGTGAGAAACTGCTACAACTCTTACCTTTTCACCGCTTTTAGGGGGCTGAAGTGAGAGAGCCCTGCTTTCCTGTGGCAACCCTACGGCTTCTTATGGAGATCAGACTAGCCCCATCCTTGTGGACATTTCAGAAATGGTTGAAGATGGAATTGTTCTGAAGAGCCGTCTCCTAATTTTATAACCCCATCTTTACTGTCATTTTCTTTTCATTTTTGTGGGTTCTGTTGTGTTATTTTTGTCGTGATTCATTAAGTTTGCATGTTTTTTAAACGTATTACTGTGGTTGTTTGAATTGGCCTTTTTATATTCTGGGTAAGCTGTTGAGCGTCTTTTTGATTGTGATGAGATAGAAATGTGTTTACTAAATGATGCAGAAATATTATACAGAGAATACATTTCATGTCAGCCTTCTCTTCCCCTCGCCACTCATCTTGTGGGTGGTCCTTCATGATCAGGGGTGTCAAACTGGATTTCTTTGAGGGCCAGATGAGCATTGTAGTTCTCCTCCATGGGCCAGTGGGGGAGGTGGGGGGCAGGGGGGAGACGGGACGGATGCCTCCTGCAACACCCTGCTGGCCAAAGTGGGGTGTGGGGGGCTGCGCGCCCCCCCCCGTACCTTGTTTTCACCCTCCATGGCCTCCTGCAACACTGCTGGCCAAAAATCGGCCATGTGGAGGCCTCCCGAGGCCCCCGCGCGGCCCGTTTTTTGCCAGCAGAGTGCTGCAGGAGGCCGGGGAGGCCGAAAATGGGCCATGGGGGGCCGCACGTGGCCTGTTTTGGTTAGCAGAGGCACTGCAGACTGGTCCTTTGATATTTCCAGGCTGGCCCCACAGGCTGGATTTAAGCACCCCACGGGCCGGATCCGGCCTGCAGGCCTTGAGTTTAACACCCCTGTTCAAGATTATTCTTGACACACTTTAGGTTCAGTGATAGATGCAGCATGAAGATAGTATCTCCTTCAGCTTTTGGTTCCTGCTGTCTGCGACCTTTTAATAGATGAGCCATATCACAATTCCTCATAGCCAGTTTGACGTGAGTGACCAAACTGAGGAATTTGTGCACTCACATGTGTAAAATGTTCTGGAAAAACCATAATACCTTGGAAGTCTCCGCATCGTATATCAAAAAGCCACTTTCCCTGGGTGCATTGTAGCAAGGACGCTGTGCTGATTAAACAACACGGGATCTTAAGAGGCAGGGAAATGGCAGTTTGCCAACTAAGATAGAAAATGTTTCCCTTTTGCTCAGTGAATGAGTGGACAGGGAGAGTTAACAATAGCTTGGCGGGGAATTTAAGGGGAACTCCGAACAAATGTTCCCTCTAACTCAAGACTTTACTTGGATAAACGGAGTGCCTGAGAAGGAAACAAGAAGGAATACAAGCTTTTCTGCAGGTGTTGTTCAGTGAAACAAAAGTGAATAGCCAGGAGACTCTAAATGCCATTTGGTTGCTTCCTCACAGATGTTTCATTACCCAACTAGGTACCATGATCACTGCTAACTAGCCATGCTAAAATCTGCAAGAAAACAGCCAAGCTCAGAGTACCAAGTACTCGCCCCCATTTCAACTCTGAGCTATAAATATTCTCTTCTATTGATGCCATTTTATGTGCTGTAAGCAGCAAAAATGGCAATTACGTTTCAACTGCCATTAACATCTGTAGAACCCAAGGGATCAGGCTTCTGCTGTATATGCCTCAATTAGGATCCAAGACCTTTTGAAGTAGCTTAATCCAAATTTCTAAGATTTATTCTTCAAGTAACTTGGAATATCTCTAACTCCTTATTATATCTGGAATTTGGATTTGACTCAAGTGAGGTATTTCAACTTAGATTCTAAATTCATTAATCTTCCAAGAGGGAACTTTAGTTTCTGAAATGTACTTGAATATTAGTTGCTCGGTTGGTAGCTGGGCTGTTGGTTTGACCTCCGAGCTTGGCAATTTGGTTGCAAATGTTTCATCACCATTCGAGGAAACATCATCAGTGCGCTTTGAATTGCGCTCATCTGTCCGAGCACTGGCCTTTGAATACCATTTTATGAGATGCAAATTGGTGAATGTTGTTTGTTCAGACAGACAGCCAATCAAACAGTCCGAAATCAGACCATGACTCAGAAGTATCTGAACAAACAACATTCACCAATTCAAAGCACACTAATGATGTCTCTTTAAATGGTGACAAAATGTTTGTAACCAAATTGACAAACTTGGAGCTCAGACCAACAGCCCAACTTTAGTTTCTTTCACCCTCTTGGACAATTTTTTGTTCCACTCGGCAAAAGGACATTCGTCTTGACCTCAGGTAGCATGACTTCTCAGCATGTAAAGTAATTTCTCTAGGGCAGTGTTACTCAACCTTGGCAAGATTGAAGGGTATGGACGTCAACTCCCAGAATTACCCAGCCTGCATGCTTAAGTCCATACACCTTAAAGTTGCCAAAGTTGAGAAACACTGCCGTAGGTCCAGAGGGTGCTAACTGTGATAAGTCCCTTGGACAATTCCCAGATACCTCTTTAGATGTCAGCTTGAGGGAGGATGAGCTGATTCCTGGCACATCAGGAACTGAGTTGATTGATAGCACTTAGCAATAGCACTTAGACTTATATACCGCTTTACAGTGCTTTACAGCCCTCTCTAAGCGGTTCACAGAGTCAGCATATTGCCCCCAACAATCTGGGTCCTCATTTTACCCACCTCGGAAGGATGGAAGGCTGAGTCAACCTTGAGCCGGTGAGATTTGAACCGCCAAACTGCAGCTAGCAGTCAGCTGAAGTAGCCTGCAGTACTGCACTCTAACCACTGCGCCACCTCGGCTCCTGATGTCTCTGAACAGCCATTTGGAAGGGATTTGGCTGAGGCTCTGGCTGGGGAAAGCTTGCAGTTGCAGGCAGCCAATGAAAAGGAGGAGGAACTGCCTTCTGCACTGATCGAGAACAAGTAGGGCAGAGAAAATGCAGGAGCAGAGAAGGTCAGCCAGGCTACTTGAGAGGAGAAAGCTGCACCCGTCTTGATGGGCTGCACCAGAAGCTGGCTATTTATCACAGCAGATAGATGGAGGCAATGCTGGGAACAACTTGTTTGTTTGCTAGCTGTGTGTTTTCCGGTCGTTGTGATTCCTGCCTCACTCTGGATTGACACTGTATTTGGAATGGAATCGTGCCTTGGAGACCCTGGACTTTTCTTGCCTCATGACCTCTGTTGTGTGTGGATTTAAGTTTGTCTGGTGGAGTTATTTTGTTTGAGAAACTTTCAAGTGCTTTGTGGACTATTTGGCCATTGCTCTGTGGACTAAACTTGGCCTGCTCGTGGATGGACTTAATTGGGACAGTTCTGGGTTTTGTTGAAGGGAACTGCTGGGGAATATTAATAAATCACAGTTTGTGTGCTGTGTGTGTGTGAGGGCATGGCAGCACAGTAATACAGAATTGAAACAGTACTTTTTAAAAGATTGTCTTTCCCCAGGACCAAAGTGGTATGCCACTAGATTATGGAGGAATCTCTGCTGGTATATCAATTCTTCAAGGAAACCACAAAATTTCCACAGGGAGAAGGATTTTCTCCTTGACAGGATGTAACTCCTTCCCTTCTTGGCTAATAGAGGGCAGATATAGGGCAGACTGAGCCTATTAGCTATGGTTTACTGTCCTCTCCTCTCAGTACAATGCTGTGTGCAGATTTGACAGATCTTTCACTGTTAAACTATTATGGCTGGTCTTACAAAGAGAAAACTCAATTTCTCTTGGCTGACATGTCCCTAAGTATCCGAGAAGGTAGCCACGTTTTGCACAATTATTGTTTGTATTAAGATAACTTTTGTTATACTATACCTATCATCATGATAGTTATCCTTCCTATAAACTCCTTTTTTACAACCCTGTAATCCCTTAATTTGGGATCCAGTCGGGGTGACTGGCTGGAGCTGAGTGTTTACTGGCTGGATGCCCTTCCTGACACCATGTGGAGTTTGCAGCAGATATTTTTTCTTTACGCCCTAGGAGAGAGAAACATCTGCCGCTACCTAGGATTGAACTATGCCATGAAAGCTAGTTTGGTGTAGTGATTAAAGGCATCAGGCTACAAATCAGAAGCTCATGAGTTCTAGTCCTTCCTTAGGCACAAAGCCAGCTAGTTGGCCTTGGGCCAATCACTTTCTTTCTGCCCTACAAAGGAGGCAATAGCAAGCCACTTCCACAAATCTTGCCAAGAAAACTGGAGGGATTTTCTGCAGTCGCCAAGACTTAAGAGTGATTGAGCACTCACACACGTGCCTGCACACTCATGAACCTACATGCATATGCACCCCCCCCACACACACACACACACTGTCATATAGAAGTTTAGGCTATTTTTAAAAAATAATTCTGAACATAGCCATATTTCTTGACCAACTATTTACAGTTCATGATATTTCAACACCATGTTAAAGATTGAATTTTATTTATTTTCTATGTTTTCTATTCTATCTTTATCTTTTTATTCATTCTTAGCATGGTGCTTGCTAATTTGCATTGATCTTATTATTTGGTCTCAGTCCATAAATAAAATGCAGTCAATCAGTAGTCTTGACTGTACATTCTCGTGCTTAGAGTTTAAGAAATAAACAAGATGAGTTTCATTTCTTAGTAAGGAAGGATAATGTAGCAATAGCTTTCACAGAGACTTGGTGGGATGACTTCCATAATTAGAATAGAGCAATTAAAGAGTGCAATTTGTTCAAAGGAAAAGAAGCAATAGAAACAAGACAATTTGTTACAGTGTACTTTCTGTGTTTATGTACGCACACACAAAATGTACATATGCATATGCATATACATATACATGTACATACGTACGTGTGTGTGTGTGTGTGTGTGTGTGTGTGTGTGTGTGCATAACAATAGCACTTATATCAGTGGTGAAATCCAAGGTTTTTTTACTACCGCTTCTGTGGGCGTGGCTTGGTGGGCGTGGTATGGCTTGGTGGGTGTGGCTTGGTGGGCATGGCAGGAGAAGGATACTGCAAAATCTCCATTCCCACCCCACTCTGGGGCCAGCCAGAGGTGGTATTTGCCAGTTTTCCGAACTACTCAAAATTTCCGCTACTGGTTCTCCAGAACCTGTCAGAACCTGCTGGATTTCACCCCTGACTTATATACCACTTCATAATGCTTTACAGCAGCTTCTGAGTGGTTTACAATGTCAGCATAAATGAGGGGCATCTGGTCATCCCAAAGGTGCTTTTTCAAAAGGCAAGCGAATTTTCTTTGTTTTTCCTTGAAAATGTTTCACTTCTCATCCAACAAGCTTCTTAAGTTCTGAACTGATGAAGCTTCTTGGATGAGAAGGGAAATATCTTCAAGGAAAAACAAAGGAAGTCCAGTTGCCTTTTGAAAAAGCACCCTTGAGACAATCATGACCTGGATGACTGAGAATTTCTATAGACACCAGGAGCATCTGAGTTAAAATAAACCGAGGAACAATAAAACAGAACAGGTTGGTGTTATCTGCTATTAGCTGCCCAGCCAAGGAGAGGATGTGTACAATGTCTTCCGTAAAGCAATCCTTCAAAAAAGCATGAAACCATCATAAGAGCCGAGGTGGCGCAGTGGTTAGAGTGCAGTACTGTAGGCTACTTCAGCTGACTGCTAGTTCGGCAGTTCAAATCTCACCAGGGTCAAGGTTGACTTAGCCTTCCATCCTTCCGAGGTGGGTAAAATGAGGACCCAGATTGTTGGGGGCAAGAGGCTGACTCTGTAAACCGCTCAGAGAGGGCTGTAAAAGCACTATGAAGCGGTATATAAGTCTAAGTGCTATTGCTATAATGGGCGGCATCAATTACCGAACATCTGCCATGGTCCTGTCCTTTCTGACAACTGTCTCTTTCTGGGGTAAGGGAGAAAGCAAGGGGATCATCGGCTGTCCTAGATTTAATGCTAATCATTAGGGAGGACTTAGAAGAGGAAGTGGAAGTAGCAGAAAAGTGACCTTCTATGTCAAAGTTCTTGATTTTAAGTGGAACTACAACTGTGTGATCTCAAACACACATCTTGGACTTCAAAATTAGTGGCTTTCAAGCATCTCTGAGCCTTGATATGTTGGACCTAAAAATAGGAGAAGCAGAACTCCCAAAGAAAGCAGGATTAATGCCACAATTGTAACAAGATCAATGAGGGAAGAAAAATAAATGACAGCAAAAGCCAATGTGGCCACATAAAAAAACCTTAGTAAAAATCAAAAAGTTTAAAAAAAACCACGCATATAAGAAATTGAAAGAAGGTCAGGACACAAAGTAAAAGTCCAGATTGGTAGCCTCGAACTGTAGAGCTGGTGTCAAGAAAGTGAAAGCTCAGAGTTGGATGAGGTTAACAAAGGATGCTAAAAATAACAGGAAGGGCTTCTTTAGATAAATTCAGAATGAAAGAAAAAGAGGGGAAAAATCAGTATATTAGCTGCTCAGTGTCAGGGGCAAAATGTAAAAGTAAGAAGGGAAAAAGGGAGCTACTCGGCTCCCATTTTTGTTATTCTTCTCCAAAAAGGGGAAAACAGTATCCATGTGTTCCCTCAAGAATTGTGAAGGGTAAAATGAAGGGTGTGACACAAGGTTCAAATGAATAAAAACATGGTCATGGGAATATGCCTTTACCAGTAATGTACTTAAATCTCCAGAAGCAGAAATATTGTATTCTAGATTGCTGAAAGCCAGTTTGGTGTAGTGGTGAAGGCATCAGGCTAGAAACTGGGAGACTTTTACTTCCAGCTGGGTGACCTTGGGCCAGTCGCTCTCTCTCATCCCAGGAAGCAGGCAATGGCAAGTCACTTCTGAAAATGCTTGCTAAGAAAACTGCAGGAACTTGTCCAAGGACTGCTGAAGGAATTAACTGGTGGTCTGGCCAAACCTTTTATACTGTATTATCTGCTAAATCCTGGACAATTAGGTTAGTATCAGATGAATGGATGACAAAAAAATATATTGTCTTGGTTTCAAAAATGGGGGGAAAGAAAGATGTATTCATGACCCAACCATGCCCAGGCACACACCCCATAAGCACCTCAGTGTATCTGCAGATGTGTTCAGAGATGGCTACAGTTAATTCTGGAATGGTAACTCATGGGAGCATCAAAAATGGAGACTACAAACTCTCAACTGGGAGTAGATAAATGTCCACCAAAACTTTGTATTTTCTTCTCACTCTATAGCAGTTACAGTAGGTGCTCCTGCCAGTCCATCATGCTTTCTATAGGATGCTTCTACCACTTTCTCATTTCCTCTTTCTCTTTTCTAAATCGACATTTGGTGATTAAAAAACATTTATTTCTTAAATGTCTATGCCATCCATCTCATATCCAAAGTTTACAATGCAGCTTACAATGCAATGATATAGCCAATCCTCAATCTTTTGAAGTGTTTTGTCTTTGTATTTTTTTTATTCTTCTAATGTGCAATTAAATTTCTCAGGAGTAAACATCTCAGATTGCTAGTATCTTTTATTTGTTGTTGTGTTTTTTTTTGGGGGGGGGGGTTTCCTTAAACTTCCTCCCTTTCTATCCCAACTCCAACCTGAGTTCTTAGGAGTGGTGCAACATACATTTCAAACTTGATGATTTACACATACAGTTTTCACCTCTCCATTTCTTTGAGCCAACGTAATATACTATAGTCCTGTTCTAGTTCATTCTGCATGCACAGTTTGGGACAGTGAGAATATTCAGCTAATCCCGCAGTACCCGCATAAATGTTAAAAATGGGATTATATCTAGATTCACATGAACATATGCTGTCTCTTAGGTCTCTTAAGTCTCAGTCTCTTAACTCTGCACTCTTTCAGTCAAAACCCACATCCCACTGAAAATTGGGAGTTGGAGTTCACAGGAATATGTGTAGGTGTATCTATATTCATAAGCTTATGTGCATGTGTGTATTTGGAGAACAGCTGTGTTAAAATAAATGGAGAAAGAATAAAACTGATATGGTTGGTGTCTACTATTCAAAGGAATGCATATTTGCATTGGAAAAGATGGTTTTCATAATTGTTCCATCAAAGAGATTAGTAGAGACTATAGGTTAGGGGAAAAAGGAAGCTCTGGGTTTGAGTCATAATATGTTTTGCTTAGTTCTGGAGTCATTTGGGCCTGGAGGTTTTTATTGGTCTTTTCCCATTCCGTGAAAGTACATTGGTGTAGTAGGGATGTGTAAAGTGGCCTTGATTCAATTCAAATTTTCAAATCAATTTGGGAAATGATTCAATTCAATGTTGATTTTCCAACTGATTCAGAAAAAGTGCATTTGTCCATATGTAAATGACCTTCCAATTAATGCATCCAATCAAGTTAAGTTAATCAGATCATCTTCAAACTGAATCCCAAAATAAAATACAAGTAGTCCTCAACTTACAACCACAATTGAGCCTAAAATTTCTGTTGCTAAGTGAAACATTTATTGAGTTTTGCCCCATTGTATGACTCTTCTTGCCACGGTTGTTAAGTGAATCACTACCGTTGGTAAGTTAGTAACACGGTTGTTAAGTGAAACTGGTTTTCCTCATTGACTTTGCTTGTCAGAAGGTCGCGAAAGGGGATCACGTGACCCCTGAACAATACAACCATCATAAATATGAGTCAGTTGACAAGCATCTGAATTTTGATCACGCGACCATGGGGATGCTGCAGTGGTCATTAGTATGAAAAATTATCTTACTTTTTTCAGTGATGTTGTAACTTTGAATGGTCAGTAAATGAACTGTTGTAAGTCGGGGGACTACCTGTATACACACTAACCTACTTTTTTATACCAGGTGAACTCACCAGGCTTAATACCACCAGGAAACCTGACTCTGTATTGAAGAAGGATATTTATCATTCAAGTCAACTTCCCTTTATGTTGAGCTCAGTTCTTAGTGGTGTCACATCCACATACTGTAGCTTCCATGGCAATTCCAATATGGAAGCGGGTTCCCATTGTATTCTTATTGGATCTTTCTCCAATAAGTCCAACTCAACCCTGGGGTTTATTGTGGTCCATCTAAACCTACCAAAACCCAACCCTACTTAGCTTCAGAGCCCAAACATTAAAATATCCTGCAAAGCTATAAGCACACAGCAGCCGATGATCTTTCAATCCAGACTCTTCAGTCCAATCTCTCCCAACCCTCTGCATCATCACCCTTCACGTTAAGTCAATGTCGACCGCAATGCAACACAACTTCCCTCCCCTTCCAATCTTCCTCCCTCAAGGAGATGTTCTGCAGCCGTGGCAGAAGTAGAAGGAGGAACAGGCTGGCTGCACTCTCTGCCTGAGGGTGAGGAAGGGGGAGGGAAGACTGCTCATCCCAACCTCTGGGTCAGGAGATTAAGGAGGCAGCCTCCATTTAGACTCCGGGGTCTGCCACCCGTTTGCTACCCGCCAGCTGGAGTTGGCACAAAATGACACATTTTTAGGAGGGCGTTTGCAAAAGGTGGAAAGCAGGCCCCCAGCAGGAGAGATGTGGACGGTGAGCCACGTGTTTGATTGCTCAGATTCTCCCTTTCTCTCCCCCTTTCTCCTTTGCCCTGGGCCATCAATCAGAGAGTCTGGCTCTGGGAACTGGGACACCGAAAGCTGCCAGACGGTGGAAACCCTCTCTGCTCATACCAAGTGTCAGTGCAGACAGCTCTCGACCTTTGCCGTGATTGCTCAGCTCCCCAAAGACCTGGTAAGTGGGGCTGAGGAGGCTAAGGGGCTCTTGTGGGGCTAAGGAAAGGCATGGGGGAAGCAGACTGGGTGGGCCCTGTCCCATCCTTTGAGGTGGCCACTGCCCAGGAAGAAAAAAAGAGTTCAGATTTGAGGTTCTACTAAAGGAGAAGAGAGGTTGGGGAGACGAGAGAGTCCTGATCCTGACCCCCAGCAGACCAGCAGGAAGTTCTGGAAACTGAATGGGAATAGCTCAGGAAATCCAGTTTGAAGGTGGTTGTTGCATTTTCTTTGATGGGACCAAGCTGTGCAGATAGAGCTTGGAATGGCTTTTGGTGTCTCTTCTCCTCATTCAATTCTGGGCATATCATAGACGATCAGAAAAAGCTATGATTAATTTATGTCCACTGTGAAATTGCAAGGACATTGAATTTCATTGGGATTGTCCATTCCTCATAAATAGGAATGCACACTGCTGTTTTATATGCATACACTGAGACTTTCCCGTTCTCCTATCTTTGCAATCTGGGTTAAAAGAAATAGAGAAACAATAAAACTGATCTGGTTGTGCGGTCTTGGCAAACAAGAGTATTATCTAAATGTGGGTGATCTGTTAATTCAAATCTCATTTCCCTGGAATTATCTAGCTAGGCTTGGGCTGTTTCCCTTCTGTGATTTGGGCAGAATTGTGATCATCCTCATAGTTTTGTGGCAATGCTTGCTGTTACAATTGTGCTATGATAACATTATGCAGAGTGGTTACACATTCTAAAGCACTAATATAAATATTAGATATTTATTAGTAGCATGTGGCATGCAATAATTGCTGTAGTTTCTACTAAGGATAGATAAATCTTCTGCATCCAATTTGTGACCCTCTCTTGGTTTGCTTATAAATTGATTCCGCCGCATTTCCATATTAATCTGCAATTTTAAAAACCTGTACCATAACTGCTATTAACTAGATATTTTAATGCTCATAAACTGCATTTTAAAGATATTATCCAAAGCATGCGCTGTTTCTTTTCATTTTTCTTGTAGCCAAGACTTAGTTTTGAGCTGTGTGCTTTGAGCCTGCAAACTAAATGGGTCAGATGGTATTGAATTCCTAAGTATCAGATGCCAAGGCATTCCTCTGGTGGGTTCCTTCTGCACAGGGACGTATTCACACATACGCTTCACACCAGCTCAAACTTAGATTGCCTTAGCTGCGCCTCCTCATTCCATTGCTCCCTTCTCCCTCCCAAACACTTGCAGAATACATGGATTGGGCTCACCCAATATAATAAGCTAACATTATAATTATATAATTATAATTATATATATATCATATAATTATTCCATAATTAATACTACAGATCAAATTGCACTCTGTAGCTATAGTTTCATACAGAGGTGAAAGGTTTGGAGCCAGATCTCTTATCAAGCCCGTTTTGGTTCTTCTAGCTAAAGAGCAGATCTTGGCTTGTTTTTGGTCAGTACCGTTGGTGCAGCATCATACTGTGGTGAGCGGGTCTTCCTATGTACATGGAGTTCCTCCAATGCAATAGAGCAATCTTTTCTTCTCTTCTTACAGGCCATGGATTCTGGCAGTTCTCCATCAGTCCCTCTCATGATCGGCTGTGCAGTTTCTTGTATGGCTTTGCTGACCTTGCTGGCAATCTATGCTGCATTTTGGAGGTATGTTGGCCTAAGAGCTATGGTTGGAAGATGTAGGTTTGCAAAAGAGCCAACCATGGTTAATCTCAACAGTAGGTGCAGCTATAAAGCCGAACCACAGGGAAAATTGCATTTAAGAGATGGGGATGATTATTTTGTTGAAGCCAAAATAAAATACTCTATAGTTAGTACACTGAACAAACAGACTATCAAACTTAGCCCTTTCGATACTCTGGTCTTTTAATTTTCACATTTGATGTTGAGAGTCTGCTAAGAGATTAAGGTGCCAAACCTGAAGACAGTTTTCTGACTTATCATTTTATCCTCTGGTCTTTCAAGACCTCTATATTCAACAGCATGAGTTGAATATAGTAAATAAAACAAAGTGGTCTGTAACAGGCCCAAACTGTTTGCAGCAATTTGAGCTAAGGGTTTAATTAAAATTCAATTTTAATTTCATCCACAAAGGATGGTATTTTTGTTCCTGACTCCCACTTTTGAAAGTGTGAATCTATTCCACAATTGGGATCAAGAAGGTTCAGGCAGATATAACAATTACTGAAGATGAAAGAAGAGTTTGGGAACTCCCCACAGAGGCCCTCTTAAAGCATTCTCTGAGCACCATGGGGGATGTTCTCCCCCCACGTCCCACAATTCCACCAAAGCTGGTGAAAGCTTTCCACCCTCAAAAACAAAACAGCTGCAGAGCCAGCACTCACCCACCCATAGAATTAACACCATACATGATTGTGGTGTGGGAGGAGTGTTGCTAATTCTAAAAAAAGAACCCTACAATTGTTGGGTGGCATTAAATCTTCCAGGAACACCAGGCAATGAATACATGAAATCATTTTCCCCCCTCCTGCAACTTTAACCTTATGAAACCCATAGAGGTGGTGCTCACTTTGTAGCTACTTATTCAGATATCATTTAAACTTATGACAGCACAGAATAAGTAGTGCTTATGATTGGTCTTCATAATTGTGGCTGTCACATCATCTGCAGAGTCATAAGATTGCGATATAGGTACTTGGTGGCTTGCAATTATGACACCACAGCATCCTGAAGTCCTGTGCAGCCCAGCTTCTAACAAGCAATGTCAGTGGAGAAGCTGGACAGAAATCACAAATGGTGCCCACGTGACATTGCACTTAACAATGGTGTGGGACACACTAAACCAGCGGTTCTCAACCTGTGGGTCGCGACCCCTTTGGGGGTCGAATGACCCTTTCACAGGGGTCGCCTAAGACCATCGGAAAACACATATTTCCGATGGTCTTAGGAACCGAGACACCGCTCCTCTATCTGTCTCCAGGCGGACCAGTCACCAGCCTTAGAGGGACGGTGCGATGCACGGGCGGCCCTCGAATGCGCAGGTGCCGACGGAAGGGCCGTGCACGCTAGCCCACCATCTTGGTGCCATGCCCCCTTTGGCAACTCGCACGCGCAGGGAGGGGGCTGGGAGGGGTCACGGCATTAGGAAGGTTGAGAACCACTGCACTAAACAGTGATGACCAGAACAATAAGATAAGATAAGATAAGATAAGATAAGATAAGATAAGATAAGATAAGATAAGATAAGATACTATTTTCTTTCTATTGCTATTTTCTCTCTGGTCTATTTCCTGTTTTCTTTCAGATAAGATAAGATAACCTTTACAGGTAATCCTCGACTTACAACAGTTCGCTTAGTGACTTTTTGAAGTTACAACACACTGAAAAAAGTGACTTATCACCATTTTCACACTTACAACCATTGCAGCATCCCCATGGTCATGTGATCAAAATTCAGAGGCTTGGCAACTGACTCAGATTTATGACCATTGCAGTATCCTGAGGTCATGTGATCATCTTTTGCAAATACCTGACAAGAAAGTCAATGGGGAAGCCAGATTCACTTAACAACTGTGTTACTGATTTAACAGGTGCAGTGATTCTGTTCCAAGACAGGTCGTAAAATGGAGCCAAATTCATTTCATAGCTGTCTTAACTTAGCAACAGAAATTTTGGGCTCAATTGTGGTCATAAGTCAGGGTCTACCTGTATTGACGTTTTTCTATGTACACAATGGCACACATTAAAATGAAATTCTGATGCCCGCTCTCAAAAGAAGAAATATATATACATATAACACACACACACACACACACACACACACACACACTAATCACAGTCCATTTTGAATACATAGCAGAAAAAAGAGTCTTGAGAATTAACAAGGTTGATGCTATATGGCATAAAGCTATTACAGAATATAGTTCTTCTGCTTCGGATAGCACGAAGCCTCCTCGCAGAAGGTAACAAAGAAAGCTGGTCATGAAAAGGATGTATAGCATCCCAGACAATACTATGGATCCTGCTCCAGCAGCACTTACATGCCATGTCCTGGATAGAAGGAAGTGAACTTCCAAGGTCCAGATATGTCAAAAAGGCTCCCTCACCTGCTCTTTTGTTTTCTAGGTTTATCAAATCTGAACGTTCCATCATTCTTCTGAATTTTTGTCTCTCTATTTTGGCCTCCAATGTGTTGATCCTGGTGGGACAGTCCCAGATGCTCAGTAAGGTGAGAAAAATAATTTCCTTCCAAAAAGGAGAACATATGATGGCTTCTGTCATACTTTTGTGTTTAATTGTACTCTGCTTCAGGATGTTTCTTATGGATTTTCGTTATTGGGCACCTTTACTTTTGGTGGAAAGCCAGAAAATAATAGACCAAATTGGAATCTAGAATGAATTAGCTTTCAAAATGTGCTAGATTTTGCCTTCTAATTTAGGCAATGATGGCACTTAATTAAAAATAAAAGCATTTCCCCAGTTATCAGTTTACCTTCCTGGTTGTTTTCTTGTCAATGAAGGATTTGGCAGGGCATCGAGGAAGGCAGATATTTGTTTTTCTGAAGCTTTGTGAGTTATTGTGGACTATAATGCATTCACAAAGTACACGTTCCATTGTGTTGTTTCAAACCTAAATGTCTTAGAATTGTACAGTGCTTCAGACCCAAAGGTGTTGGGCAATCGAAGAAATGATATGGCTGCTTTAAAGACCTGCTTGAATGGAAAGTAATAATTAAGTTTTCTAAGCAATTAAAAAGTAAAGTAATAAAAAAATACAAAAAAGGAATGAAAAGAAAAAGACATAGAATTATGCTTTCCACTCTTCTTTTTATCAAGCAATTATTATCTTAAGCCTTTGTTAGTATTGATTTTGATCTAAACTATAGAATGAAGAATTGGAATACAGCATTTTGGACTATCAATAGGTCCAGGTATTAACAAATTTAAAATAGGCTTCTTACAATTTTAAAAAATGAAAATAATTCATCAGAAAATACAATTTTGTGCTTATTGAACCGCTCAAAGAATGCTTAAACAGGGAGGACATTTTGATACTGGATTTGTTATGTTATTAAAAGTTTAAAGGTTCTTTAACAGATCCAGGGTATGGATTCACTACCCTGTTTTTTAAAGTTATCTGTGTTAAAAAAAATGTTGATGTGGTCTAGATTTTTTGATAAGCTTAAGGGTTTAATTAACTTTCTGTTTTAGTTCCTATGTAGATCTTTTCTCTGCTATTTTTGCTTTTCTTGTGGGTTTTTTTTTCATGTTTAGTTCATTTTAATCATTATAAAATATCTAGATATTCTTTTTTGCTGTGCAATCATTTTTTTTTCTCTATTGGAGATGTAGGAAGGGATTTTTTTGTATGTAAAATTCAAAAAGAAGAAAAAAGAGCTGCAAATGAGTACTAGTGTGCCTATGTGTTCCAAAACCCTTTTGAAAAAAACACAAATCTGAAATGCCATTATATATGCATACTTTTTTTAAACTGTGCTAAATAGGTCAACCCCCATTTCTGAGAATCAAGGTTACCCCTTTATCCTACTTCTTGTTTTCCTTCTCCTCTCAACATTTCCATCCCAACTTCTTTTAGTGCAATCAATTTCAGTCTTTTAGGACCAGCAATAGCATGTGTACCCCTTTTCTTCGGCTTTTATTTCTGTTCCATTTGGTTATAAAGATTTGGAAATCTGCAACAACTCTTTGGCTAAAGAGCTGGGGAAAATGTTAAGTGTTCACCCAATGCAATAAATAGCCCTACTTTGCTAAGTTTCACCTATGGGGAGAAGAACTAAAACCTTCCTTCCATTTACTGTGATAATTTTGTTCCTGAGCACACCAAAACTACCAACTGTTCTTCGTAACTCTGTCAGGTTAATCTGACACAGGAAGACTGTTGAAGCAGCTCTTTCGACATGCCATCATTCCCTGACTCATTGGCAAATGGCCTGATGCATAATACATCACTGCTCTGTAGCTAGCTAGTGAGTTAATTGTAGTTGTTGTTCAGTTGCTAAGTCATGTCCAATTCTCCACAATCCCATGGGCCGTAGCACACCGCCCCCCCCCTATCCTCCACTGTCTCCCGGAATCTGCCCAAATTCACGTTCATTGCATCAATGACACTATCTAACCATCTCATCCACTGCCTTCTTCTCCTTTAGCCTTCCATCTTTCCGAACATCAGGGTGTTTTCCAAGGAGTCCTCTCTTCTCATTTGGTGGCCAAAGTATTTGAGCTTCATCTTCAGTATCTGTCCTTCTAAAGAACAGTCAAGGCTGATTTCCTTTAGGATTGACTTGCAGTCCAAGGGACTGTCAAGAATCTTCTCCAACACCAACTTAATTAGAAAACCTATATGCTGTCCCTCTCACCTAGAGGCTAAACCCTTAAAACAATAAGTAATAACACTAAAATTGGTTTAAAATTAACAAGATGGGAAGGAAAGGAGAAGGATGCACACGGGGAGGTGATGGCATCTTATTTAAGTCCATTAGCCACCTTTGAGAATGATGTTCCTCCACTGGGGCCCCCGGCCAATTGGCAGAGCCAGGTCGTCTGGCCCTTTTGTAAGGCCAAAAGGGTGGGTGTGGACCTCAAGGACCACCGTGTTCCAAAGGACAGGAGCCACAGCAGAAAAAGCTCCTTTCCTTGATCCCACCAGCCAGAATTCCTTGATGCACAGGTTCCACAGCATGCCCTTTCTGCCAGCATGGTGGGCCAGGTCAATCCCATTGGGGTGAGATGGTTCCTCAGATAGCCTGGACCCATTTTTTTCTTGAAACAGAGAAAGCCCATTGTAAGCCCAAGAGAAGCAATGGGTGCACCACCACAGCAAGTGGCAATGATCTTGGATAGGCCAAATTTGTCTTGCTAAGGAAATTCCTGTCAAATTGAAAGCATCGCCACATTTGAACAAGGGCTGGAAACAGACAAAGGGGTTGGTTATTCTGGGTTATTGCCCCTCTTGTGTGGAAGTGAGAGTTTTGCTGGTGTCAAAAAGTACTGTAGTGGAATGACAGCTTTTATAGAGCTGCATTTAAAGACTTTACCAGTTTGGCCCATCAAAGTAGACCGCCCGCAGAACCATTCTTTCTTCTCAGATTCCTGCAGAATCTGTTTGAAAAGAGAAGAAAAGGCCAGGGGAAAAAAAAAATGAAATAAAATAAAACAAGTGTTCTGGGGATGAGAGATGTTCTATTGTACTGCTGCAGTCTCTTTATGAAAGTCCATTTATAGCTGATGAAGTGGGTGAATGGTGGGAGAATGGAAAGCAATTTACACCCAGCAGCTGGTGCATTTTTGAAACAAGGTATGCATGGCCCATCCAGTGGGAGCCAGCTTTGATGTTTCCAAACACTGATAATGATGCGTATGTGCAAGGGAGGGAGGGAGAGAAGAGAGAAGAAAGAGAGAAAGGGAAGACAGACAAGAGAGGAGAGAAGGAGAGAAAAAGGATACCACAGGCATTTATGCGGACTTGATTCTCTTTGCTGATTCAGTGAGACATTTTGGCCAGATCTGCACATTCTGATGCCACCAGAGATCTCCTGTCATAGAATAGATAAAGATACAAAGCAAAGGCAAGACATTTCTGGTTGAAATCTTACTTCACCCACATATTTACCAGAGAACCTGTGGCTTGGATTCACACATTGCAATAAATAATAGACCCTGGAACTGTGTAAGGGGAAAAAATGGTTCTGTTGCTTTTTCTTTCCATTTGGACTCCAAGTTTGGAGTCACCAAATATTTGGCCACCAAATAAAGACTGAATGCACCAATTATCACATTAATCAAGAAGAAAACCTTCTACGCACGAAATCCACCCGCGCCTTCTATAACTTTGTAAACAACCAACTCAAAGACTCGAGATCCATCCCACCCCTTAAAGGACCTAATGGTAAAGACTATAATGATGAAACCATTAAAGCCAACCTCTTTAACACATTCTTCGGCTCAGTCTTTGTAAACAGCAATGGCTCATGCCCAATATTTCCTAGTCGTACCACAAATAATTACAACGATCTAACACAAATTGATTTTACAGAAGATAACGTTGCAAAGGCATTACGCAACCTAAAACCATCTCTATCTATTGGACCTGATGGACTATGTGCATATTTCTTAAAAAAGCTCTCCACAGCCTTAGCTGAACCTCTTAGCATAATCTTCGATAAATCTTTCAGGACTAGCTACTTCCCCAACTTATGGTCACTAGCCACGGTCATCCCTCTCTTCAAAAGGGGA
>QLTV01003443.1:796244-836887 GCA_003457575.1 Thermophis baileyi
ATCCAAAAGGCTAAGCAGCTCAGCCCATGCCTGAATTGAATGTTAACTCCTGACCAAATCATCCAGCCTGATTACCTTGCCATTCCAGAAGCTCCATGCCTCACAAACACCAGCACCGACTTCTGCTACACTGAACCACTGCTCCAAAGTAGGTCCAAAGATCCTCTGAGTCTACACAGATTTTACATCTTCCAAACATCAACATCAGTGAACAACTACTATGCCAGCAGAATTTGATTTCAAAATACGACTTCAGCAACAGAGTGATCAATGCCTGGAATTCACTACCTGACTCTGTGGTTTCTTCCCCAAACCCAAAAAACTTTAACCTTAGACTGTCTACTGTTGACCTCACCCCATTCCTAAGAGGTCTGTAAGGGGTGTGCATAAGCGCACCAGCGTGCCTACCGTCCCTGTCCTACTGTCCTATTGTCCTCATCTATCTGTATTCACTTTGATTATGTTTATGTTTATACCTATACCTGCTATCTTGTACATGTTTGACAAACAAACAAATAAATAAATAAATAAATAAGTTGCTCATAAGACCAACTTGGTCTACTGAAGCAGGGAGCTTCAGGAAAGAATCAGCACATGACTAGTGGGCATCTCCCAGGCTTATGATCCCAACTTGGCTTTGGTTTCATACTTCCTCGATGGACACATTCATGTGGTGAATGCATTTTATGTCCCTCTCATGTGCAATAATAGGGAGGGCTCAGCTCTTTTTCCAGAGCATGGATTTGAGCCCAATGTGTCCTTTTGCCACCTTGTCCATCTATCCATAAACCTAATCAAAGCATTGATTGATTAAAGCCAGAGGAGATGCAGGAAGGAGGAGTTGGGAAAGCAGCCATTTTGCAACCTGCGAGGAAAAACAGGGTGGATTGTTTCCGAGGTTTGAAATTCAGCTCAATGATGTCTCGAGGGCCTGCTCTTAAATTCAATAAATGTCAACTGCAAACAAACAACAGCTAGAGCTCAGCATCATGCTTCGGGAGTTTTATATATATACATGGTGCAAGAAACCATTTCAACAATGGCCAGAGTTCTCGTGCATAGTAGGAACAACCTCTCTCACTTGGCATTCCTTTTTAAGGAGTGCCAGAGACACACCCTCCAATTGCAGCAGATTTGCAAAACAACTTTTGTTTTCTTGCCATCCTTCTCTAATCCATTTTCCTTCCTGCCTTTTGCTCTCAGTGGCCATCAGCTTCAGTGACTCCAGTGGATGTTTCAATCCATTCGGTTGCTGCAGTGATTCATTTATTTGATTTTCTAGATCAGTGGTTCTCAACCTTTTCTTCACCACGGATCCCTTTTAAATAGCAATAGCACTTAGACTTATATACCCCTTCACAGTGCTTTACAGACCTCTCTAAGCGGTTTTTCAGAGTCAGCATATTGCCCCCAACAACCTGGGGCTTTACCGACCTCAGAAGGATGGAAGGCTGAGTCAACCTTGAGCCGGTGAGATTCAAACTGCCAAATTGCAGGCAGCCGGCAGTCAGCAGAAGTAGCCTGCAGGACTGCATTCTAACCACTGTGCCACCACGGCTCCTACCTAGCTCATACCGGGACCATGACCGCAGACCACCAAGACCTAACTCAAGATTTAAATCGTAACATTTCTTCAAGCCTTCGCAGCCCCCCTGTGATGACATCAAAGCCCTGCAGGGGTCTGCAGACCACAGATTGAGAATCGCTCTTCTGCTGCTGAAATAATGATGAGGTTGTGGGCTAGGGAGAGAACTTGCCTTTAATTACAATCGGAGATCAGAAACAAGCAGGAAAAAAAATGTAGCTAGAATAACAAATACCAAGCAAAACTGAAAAGGAAAAATAAAATAAAAAACATTGCTCAGGTCATAGTTATGGCTGCTGTATAAAACCTTTGCAGCTTCATGTGTGATAGAAGTGTTCTTCTATGATAAAATATTAAGACAAGGTTGATCAGATGGGCCTCAGGATTTCATGGAGGAAAGATGCATTGCCCCCTAATGTACAACAGCCTTCCCTGTAGTATGTGTCCTCCAGGTGTTTGCAGCTGCACTTGCCAGAACTCCCTCATAGCATGGACATCATCTGGGAATTGACTGGGGTTGCAGGAAGCTAAACAGATGGTAAGCTTGAGACAGGAAGTTCTTGACTTAGAAGTGATGACTTGACTGTAAACTCAAGGTTGGCCTTTGCTAACCAGTTAGGAAATAGGGCCAGTTAGAATAAGAAAAAATGTCTTGCAGGATGAGCAGTACTGCACCATAGATTTGCACTGCGTTAAATGTGTAATAAACAGAGTCCTCAACTTATGACTGGTCACTTAGGGACCATTCAAAGTTGCAATGGACCTCTCCATGGGTACTTATGACTCAGTTCTGGGGGGGCGGGAACCACCTGCAGTCATATGACTTCATTGTGGCGGGTTGGCAACCAGCCTGCAATTATGGCCATTTGCAGCATCCTGTGGTCACGTGACAGCATTTTATGACATTTTTGGAAAAAGAAAAGATGTTTCATTTCAGTTTCTGGCAAAACCAGCCTATAGTGAGCAATTGGTTCACTTAGCAATCTCTGCAAAAAAAAAAAAAAAAGTCATAGTTGGTCACGTAGGTGAAATATTTTACAACCCTCATGGCTTATGACCGTAATAAGCAGGCTCCAGTATGGTCGTAAATCAAGGACTACCTGTAAAGGCTAATTGATATCATCAGTATGAATAGCATCGTTTGTTATTATTGTTATTAAATAGACTTCCTCCCATGGCAAGATGCGTATTTTGTAGGAAATGCCTAGGGCCCTGCAGGAAAGACAAGAGGAATGGGTGACAAAAATGTGTGTTGCAAGACACCACAACCCAGTGCAAGCTATACCTTTTCATACTTGTGTCGCAGAATGCATGCTTTGTCATTTTGCTGTTCTCATCATTAGGCACAGAAACCTGTGAGTGAGTGCCTTTTATGACGAAGGCTCTCTTCCTCTTCATCCAGATGACTCCTGTTTTCTTCCTCCTCCAGGGTATCTGCACCATGACAGCTGCCTTCCTCCATTTCTTCTTCCTCTCTTCCTTCTGTTGGGTGCTGACCGAGGCTTGGCAATCTTACTTGGCTGTGATTGGCAGAATCCGAACTCGGCTAGTTCGTAAACGCTTCCTCTGCCTCGGATGGGGTAAGAGAGAAATTCTCATTCTCATCTAGAATTTTATTTTATTTTTATTTTATGTATCAAATTTATTTGCTACCCATCTCATGGTTCAAGTGACTCTGAGTGGCTTGATTGCCCTTGGTTCATCACTGGATGGTTAAATTTGCACAATATGTTTAACCTGATCAGCAAAAGGCATAGCAGCTGCATTCTCACAATAGGCTAAGCTTAGTTAGTGTTAACCATAGTTTATTTTGGGATGTTTTAGCATGTTATGTGAATCAGGACCCAGGTTAGCTTTGGGATCTATGTGTTGTGTAAACCCTGAAAATGAGTCTAATTTAAGAACCTCTTTAGGAAGTTAGGAAATCCAGAATTAGAGCGACAAAGTACTGCTTGGCCTCTGCTTCAAGATCTCCAACTGCCATTTTTTGACTGGTTAAACTGGCAAACTGTTCTATCATTAACTATTCTGTTTCTATCTTTTGAAATAGATTCTATTTCAAAATAGAATCTTGAAAGGCTGCCAAAGCAATTCCCAGATCAGCTGATACTTAGAGTAATTAAGGCAGAGTTACTTTGAGTCTCTTTCTCACACTTCCCTCTTTCCTGGGCAAAGCAAACTTTTCTGTATGGATCCCACTCCCATAATTATCCTTCTCTATCCTCCCTATTCCCGGAATCTCCTAGACATTCCATCTCTCCCTCCCTCCCTCCCTCCCTCTGTGTCTGTGTATTTGTGTATGCACATGTATGCATACAAAACATACACAGTCAACTCTTGCCACTTCATGACATTTCCCCATTCTTGGCAAAAAATCTTTTAAGATTTCAGCACTGTCCCCTGAAAATTCTCACAATTTCTTGGGCAGTCTTACAGTGTCCTAAAACACTTTATGTCTATTTCTTTCCTGCCCAGGTCTGCCAGCCTTGGTAGTTGCAGTTTCAGTTGGCTTCACTCGGACCAAAGGATATGGAACAGCCAGCTAGTAGGTTTCGCTGGGATAGAAGGATTGGAGAGGGGGGCAGATTAGAAACGAATGCAGTGTTGAATAGTTACTCCACTTCCATTGCTTGTCAATTCCATGAAGGTGAGGGTGAGGAGGGACTTCAAGGTACGGAGATCCGTATTGGAAAGTGCCCCAAATCAAATATCATCTGATGAGGATTGGAGAGATGGGAGGTCACCTTACTGGGTCAATGTCCAGTGAGCCTCATTTTCTCTTTCTGATTGTAAATAACACCCTCTCATATCTTTGCACTGGACTTATTGCTTATTGCCTCCATTTCCATTTTTGATAACCTGGCCAGGCAGTTTTAGATCCCATCCATGGCTCTTCTGATCACCTTAAGATCCTTTTGATCATTCCAAGATTCACCATTAAAGGTACAGGGAGATGGATCTATTCTTTAGAGGAGATGGGACTAAGGCAAGATGGGTTGGTCACGTGGGGAGGCATCAGATATGGTAATTCTTTGGATGCTTGTTCCTGCTCTTGTTTAGTTTTGAAATGTTTTTTTCTTTTCTCTCCAGCTGCTGGCTGTCCCTTGAAGGAGGATTGCTGTATGCCTTTGTTGGTCCTGCTGCTGTGATTGTTCTGGTAAGAATGCAGATACTTTTCTAGGGCACCAATGATCTGACTTGGGCTGATCTCATTCTTTCCCATTGGTGGGGTTTCCATTTCATTGACTCTGTTGTGAACAGTCAAGAACCTATAAAGGCTCACTTAAAATCACACTTTTTGACTTGAGTTGATGGAAAAAGTATCCATCCGTGCCCCCAAATTCTGCAACCCATACAGCTGCAGAATAGAGAGCGGTAGTAAGGGGAGGGGAGGAAATCGAAGTCCAAACTATCAACCCATTCTTGATGATATCCCTAACTTTTCCCATTGGTGCTGGGCTCTTTCCCCTCTACCTAGACATTTCTTAATCAGGTGAGGATGGGAGCAGGATGGAAGGCCTCACATCTTCTGAGGAATAAGAGGGACTGTTCGGATTTGTAGAGGAAAAACAGCCCTCCTTGGGGAGTTTAGTGGCCACCAAAAATTGCATGAAGAGCCAGTCATGCTAAAGAGTGGGATTTGTCCCACTTCCTCAACTTTTGAAAGAGAGAAAAGATGTGGTATGATCACTACATCATAGGCTTTGTCCAAATTGGATTCAGAAGGAGAGGAACCTTCTGTTTTCATTTCCATCCCTGGAAACTGTGATCAAAGCTATTAGACACAGACACAGTGTGGATAATTTGCTTTTGAATTATCTAGTGTGCCATATGAACCCTTATTACTAGTGCTTATTCAACAGACCAAACTGAAACATACCTTAGCCCAGGGGTTGGTTCCGGATTTTCTTACTGCCGGTTCACTCAGGGATGCGCCGCGCGGGCGGGTCGTGGGTGCACACGCGCGTGGATGCGCAGTATTAAAAAAAACTTCTGTGCATGCGCAGAAGCAAAAAACAAGATGGCGCTGCCGAGAGAACCAGCTCGGGGGTGTGGCAGGCGTGGGTTGCTACCGGTTCCAGCGACCCACGCCGCCACATTACTAACAGTTCTATAGAACCGGTCTGAACCGGTAGGAACCCACCTCTGCCTTAGCCCTATGCCTCATTTAGCCAGGATCTCGCTGAACTCTGTGCTTCTCTAGCTTAATCTGCTTTTGCAGTATAAAAATGACACCACTTCTCTTGAGATAAAGTTACAAGTTTGAAAAGGGCTGTAATATTCCCAGTACAGATACCTTAAAAGAATGATAAATGTGTAGTAAAAATTAATGAGAACCAAGATATAAAAGCCAACATTAATACAACTAAATCCAGCTGTTTTAGTTAACAAGTTTACTTCCCACCCTTCCTTCCTCTCAAAGTTCTTGAGAACTTAATTAGAATTTCTTATTGAACTTTTTTTTTTTTTTAAATACTTTATTATTAGAGGTGGTTCGGGAGAGCTTCCTACAATGAGTTCCTCAGAGTCAACTTATTGAGGAGATGAGCATCATATAAATTAATTAAATAAATATAAATAATATATATAAATATAAATATAAATAATATAAATATAAATAATATAAATATGTCCCTACTAAATGGGGAGTTGCAGACAGCAAGAGAGATAATGGTGTAATGAAACGCAGGATATTCACACACATATCTTGCCTTCCTGATTATTCAGAAAGTATAAGAAGAATGTCAAAGAATGGTGAAGTTCATTGATACTCTCTTCTTGTTTGAAAGCAATGTCATGAAACAAATCTTCTTTTTCTCAAATGGAATGAGCATACCTTTTTAACAGTTGGTATGCTGATTTCCCTTTATTGTGGAGTATTGGCTTTTATGTTGTTATGGGCACTTGATCATCAGTTCCATATTTTAGAGCCAGGGTGTCCAACTTTGGCAACTTTAACACCCGTGGACTTCAATTCCCAATAGCTGGCTGCGGAATTCTAGGAGCCAGAAGTCCACTGATCTTAAAATTGCCATTGGATACCCCTGAAAAATTAGAGCAAACCATGGTTTAGAAAGGAAAGAGTTCCTGATCACTGCTTATCACAAATTTCTCTCCTATCCAGGTCAACATGCTGATTGGGATCATCGTATTTAACAAGCTGATGTCTCGAGATGGCATCTCAGATAAGTCCAAAAAGCAGCGAGCAGGGTAAGTCTCTGTGCGGTCTCAGCACCGACCCATGTAGATAGGGATGCACTTTTAAGCAAGTTGGCCTGCTTCCATCTTGGGTTGCCAGTAGCAACCATGTTTCCTCCCTTGCCTAACTAAGTGAAGACGCCAGGAGAGAGAAAAAGGAAGAGGAGGGAATAGAATAGAAGAGTATGTTATGCACCCCCTTGAACTGGATTATTTCAGCATATCTGGGGAACAAATACGTACAGGCAGTCCTCAACTTACAACCACAGTTGAAATCAGAATTTCCGTTGTTCTGCAAGGCAGTTATTTTTCTTTTCTTAATCTTTTTCTCCCACGGGAACCATTGCAGAAGTTGAGTGAATCATGGTCGTTAAGCGAGTTCAGCTTCCCAGTTGACTTTGCTTGTCGGAAACTAGCTGGAAGGTCACAAATGGAGATCACATGACCCTAGGATGTGGCAATTGTTGTAAAAAAGATGCCAGTTGCCAAGTCCCCAAATTTTGGCCATGTTACTGTGGGGATGCTGCAGTGTTTGTAAGTGCAAGAATGGTTGTAAGTCACTTTTTTCAGCCTCTTTGTAACTTCAAATGGTCACTAAACAAATGGTTGTAAGTCAAGGACTACCTATATAGCAAGAGCAATAGCACTTAGACTTATATACCGCTTCACAGCACTTTACAGCCCTCTCTAAGCGATTTACAGAGTCAGCATCTTGCCCACCCAACAATCTGGGTCCTCATTTTACCGACCTCGGAAGGATGGAAGGCTGAGTCAACCCTGAGCCGGTGGGACTTGAACTGCCAAACTGCTGGCAATCAGCAGTCAGCAGAAGTAGCCTGCAGTACTGCATTCTAACCACTGCGCCACCACGGCTCATATACAAAAACAGTTGGACTGAGTAGAAACCCGCCCCTCCCCAAAAAATAAATTCCTTATAAATCTCATTTCAGTTGAACTTGGTAGCAACTTGTAGGGGTCCGAGGCCTTCTCCAATGCTTCCAAGCCTTTGTTCAGCTTTTTGAAATACTGCTTGTATTAATGAAAATAATATTTTAGCCTCCAGTGACACTTTGACAAATGTATTCCTCAGAGGATTCTTGGAAGTCAGTTTGTATTTTTGATTTAGGTAAAATTCAGTGGCGTCTGTAGGGAGGAACTATGCCTGACAGTGAAAAATCAATATACTTAGCACATCTTGTCCTATTATCTCCAAATTTGGGGCTAAAATCAAGAGGATAGTCAATAGCCAGCATTGATTGCTGCATGTTAAAGAAGCATATGTCCTTCTGGGGTATGTCCCCAGTATTTGGTATTTATGAACACCACGAATTAGACATTTTAAGCTTGGGGCTGGATGAAGATTTATTATATTAGGTCTAGAATAGAACTGTGCTTGGCGGCGGAAGATCAATATATTTAGCATATCTTTTACGTGTGCCTATGTAGAGACAGAAAATGCAATGCAATTTTTTCTTAACTCTTGCAGGTAATATACCTCTGAAAGTAAAGGGTTTTTTTGAATGCAGGTAGTCCTCCACTGTATTGGAGCCTGCCCATTATGGTCGTAAAGAGGATCACAACCCATTTTTACAATCGTTTTTTGCAGTGGTCATTAAGTGAACTCTGCGGTCATAAAGCAAATGCTGCAATTGTAAAACCAGCCAGTTGTTCTCTATGGGCTGTTTTTGCCGAGAACAGGAAGTAATTGTCAGTTTTCAGCAAAAACGTCATAAAACAGTCACATGACCCTCGGACCCTGCAAATACTGTAAATGTGGGCTGGTTGCTGAGCACCAGATGTAGTCATGTGACCGCAGGGGGGGGGTGTCTATTGGAACTTTGGAACCAGGTCATAAGTACCTTGAAGGGTATTCACTGTGACTTCTGAACAGTCGCTAAATGGCCAGTTGTAAGTCAAGGACTACCTGTAGGAAAACATGTTTTGGTGACGCACAAACTTCTCATTGTCCTGCCAGATTTGGGTTGGTGCCATTTTGAGGTAGGAAATACATGAAAGGTGCCATATAAACACAGTCACCTTAGCAATGGATCCCCCCAGAAAACCTTATTTTCCATTCATAGTTCAAATAAGATTATAAGATTTCAAATAAGGATGTGCCGTGGTGGTGCAGTGGTTAGAATGCAGTACTGAAGGCTAACTCACTGCTCACTGCCAGGAGTTCGATCCTGACTGACTCAAGGTTGACTCAGCCTTCCATCCTTCCGAGGGCAGTAAAATGAGTTGGGGGTAATAGGCTGACTCTGTAAACCGCTTAGAGGGGGCTGTAAAGCACTGTGAAGTGGTATATAAGTCTAAGGGCTATTGCTATTGCTATTATGGGGAGATGAGTTAACATGCAGGACCCTTTTTTTAAGTGAAAACCATGTCATTTTCAGATGTTTGCAACCCCTCTATGTAACTGGCACCCCTTTTCTTGAATTGTTCATGAGATTATCTTCCTCAATTTTTGAAAGATACAGTAAATGAATTTTTGTGGAGGAAGGAGAAAAAAGTACCATGTCCTGGAGGACTCCTAAAATTGGAGGCCTTCCTTGATGGAAATGCCCCACTGAATATGACTTCCGGTTTGCCACCATGATGTCATTTTGATACGTTTATGGGGAGAAAAAACCAAGAGCTAAGAACAAATAACATTTATTGAAGAAAAGTTAGAAATAATAAATCAAAAGAATGTTGGCACCAGCTGGCATTCAATAACTAGTCCTATTTATAAAACCAAAGTTCAAACCCTCTTGATGTTCATGTTCCTTCCTGTCCTACATAACAGATCGCTTGGTCCCCCCACTTTTTTGAGCTAGTTGGCGTGCTTCCATCTGTGCTCTGTGCGGTCTTCAGATTTGCTTTTCTCTTATTTCTCACTGACTGTGAGACGCAACTCTCACAGGAGCACATGTGATGTCGCTTATGCCCTGTGGATTCCGTGTTTAGATGTTAGCTTGGAATTGTTGGTAGCTACCTCAGATTGGCCGATGGTGAAATCCTCAACTGGGAGGAAATTTGCCTTAGCCAGGATGTGAAAGTTGGAATCCTTCAGAGGGCTGGGATTCTGCAGAGGCAGCTCATGAACCTTTCCCTTATTTTCAGAAACATATTGTAATAAGGCTGGGAGTGATGTGTTTGCTGAAGACTTCTAACCTAAGAGAAAGAAATTGACAGGTGGAGGTGTGAAGCAGACCAGCCTTCCAAAGAGGGACTTCTGCTGGTCTCCAAAACAGAAAGCCCAAACACAGACCTTGGCCTCATCCTAGGCAAAGTGTTTCTAACTATCATTTGTTTTTGCAATGGTCAGATTTGTTCTTATCTTTATATATATTCCTATTTATCAAAAGAACATTACAAATTAATTCTGTTACAAAAATCGAATTTTTTACAATCGAGTTTGGAATGGTTTACATTAAGTTTCAAACAATTATTTGCATGTGTTACGTTACAACTGAAACTAAAAAAACTCATTTACCAATAAAACATTACTATGTACGATTTTGTATGCAATGCCTAAGTCTAACTACAAACGTTTGCAGTTCTGAGTTATCCAAACCAAGAATTTTAGGCCTAGTAGCGAAGAGTATTCTACTGTGGACAGGAGAGTGCAAAACTTTTCTTGTAAAATACTCCTGAACTCACTCAATTCTTTTAATGTAGTAATCGTGTTTGTGGTCTGAAGGGTTTATTTACTAACTCTCATGTATGAGGTGGAAACATCCCCCTGATGTTCTGCTGCAGAAAAAGAAGTTTTGTTCCTGCTGATCCTTTCTGCAAGCTAAGCCGTTTCCTTCTCGGGGGAAAGGGGGGAGGGAAGGGCAGGAAAAGTGGGAGGACAACAGTTAAATTGGATTTGATCAGAGCTCACACTGAGCACTTGAAAAGCCTCCAGCATAATGAACACTCCAAAATCCAAATCTACTTAGTTATGCAGTGTGAGGAAAGGAAACAGACGATGAGCAGCATCTCTGAAATCAGCACTTCCCATACAAAGCATCCTGCTTGTGTGGACCGATGTCAGAGGACTTAGACTGCACAACTGGGCTGCGTCACATGGCAGAAAAAGCACCTTCTCCACCAGCCAGGACTGTGAATGTGATACATCTCACCTGTGCTTTTTGCAATACAGGTAGTCCTCAACTTACGACCAAAATCAGGATGAGAATTTCCATTGCTGAGCATGGTGGTTCAGTAGCAGTACCTCATCTTACAACCTTTCCCACCACAGTTGTTAAGTGAATCATTGCAGCTGTTAAGTGACTTAATGCAGTCCTTAAGTAAAGCCAGCTTCCTCCATTGATTTTGCTTGTCAGAAGCTGGCTGGGAAGGTTGCAAACTCATGCTGGTTGTCCCGCACCCAAATGTTGATCATGTGACCAGGAGGATGCTGCGGCAGTCGTAAGTGCAGGTACCAGTTGTAAGTCACTTTTTTCATTGCCATTGTGACTTTGTAATGGTTGTAAGTCAAAAACTACCTGCATTCTGTGGACTTTCCTGCCCCTGAGCAAATGCACCTGGGCTACCTTCTGCTCCCAACTATTTTGCCTTCAGCATCCAGGGAGCCGGCAAGGGATGTTTAAGAGGGGTTTAATTTTTAAAGGCGATTTTTTTGGAAAGCCCTGCTTGCTGAAAAGGCGCTTTGGAAGACGTGTGCATGTGTGAATCGCTTGTGATGGCAAATCTTTTGGCAGACAGCAGCAAGCTGAAGCAAGTCACCCCAGCAGCCCAGGGGCTGGGAAACTTTTTTTTTTCCATTTCTCTTGCAAAGTGACAACTGCTTGCGGCCTTCCAAATTAGCCCTAGCAAACTCCTTGGCATCCTGTACAGATTGTGATGGCCCGGAGTACAGCTGTGCCCTGCTGGCGGCTCCTTGTTTGTTTTAGCAAAGCTTCTGCAGGAGACTTTGGTGATGCAATAAACTCAGGCTTTCAGCAACTCAGATCTCCTCCTCGAAGAAATTGAGAAGATCCTTGGAAGAAAACAAATCTGATTCCCTTTAGCAAACTGGCAATCTGCCCTCTTTGAGAACCGCTCGCTTTTCCTTCACCATGTTTTCTCCCATCTACATGGCTGGAAATGGGCACTGTGTTTCCTTGCATTTCTTTTAACAAGCATTTAACAGCCAAGCAAGGACGTTGGAATTAAAAGACAGTTAGAGCTAATTAATCGCATGCATGAACTACTGACTGCTTGTCCCCCCCCCACATCGCTCTCTCTCTCTCTCCCTCTCCCTCCCGCTCTCTCTCTCTCCCTCTCTCCCCCCCCCCGCTCTCTCTCTCTCTCTCTCTCTCTCTCTCTCTCTCTCTCTCTCTCTCTCCCCCCCCCCTTGCTTTTAACGCATGCAAAGGACAGAGAGAAGAGGATGTAATGCAGGCCATTACATCTGGAGAAAACAATGAATATTTTTCAATTCTCATGGAAAAGATGAAGAGAGTTGATTGTGCAGTTGAGCAGGGACATCCAAAAAGATATTTCTTTTTTACATTCTTCTCAAATCAACTTCCATCCCACTCCAAAATTGGTCAGGTTTGCAATCTGGGCAGAATGAATAGATCTCAACAAGGTGCATTTTAGCATTTATTGATAAAAGCCCAGTTTCACTGCCTGCCTGGCTGAGATATATTGTTGCCATCATCTCAAAAGAAAACTCAGTTGAGCCTCTACCATTTTGAAATGCAGGAAAATTTGACAACAGGAACTCAGCGTGAAAATATTCCAGCATTAAGACAGTGGGGTTTTTTTGTTTTTTGTTTTTAGCCTGGAGCAAGTAGAGGAAAAGGGAGTCATAACGGATACATATAAAATCATGCAGGGTGCATTTTGTATCGGAATTCAGGATCCATCCGTTAGAAGGAACTTTGTGGGGATTTAGAACCATCTTTTTCACACCACGTAGAATTAAATTGTGGCCTTCGGGCCAGGGGTCAGCAAACAAAATTGGGTGGTTGTAAAAGCGGATTGCACAGATTCATGGCAGGTCAGATTATCCATGGCTTTTTAGTGCTTCTGGGATCAGAGATAGCAGAGCTATTACAGACCAATAGTGGGAGCAGCCATCAAACTCCTAGCTATGTTTGTGAACGTTCTGAAGGCAGCTGGTTGACCACTGTGTGATGCAAGATGTTGACCCAGATGGGATCTTGGCCTGATCTAACAAGTCTTATCTTATGTTCTATTGTGTAGAACAAGGAATAAAGAGTTCCTTTGTAACTTCCTAGCCATGTCTGTGTTATTGGTGGTCTTTCTTTTTAAAAAAAAGTTTGGATTTTTTGTTGTCTAGTTGAGTTCTCTGCAGATTTTGTGGAACTGCATGAAGTTTAGGAAGCAAGCTAATCCTTTGCCCAAAACAGAGTCTAATTCAAGGCAATGAGAGAAGCAGTGAGTTTGTAGGTCATCTCAGATTTGAATAACTTGATCCAAGACAAAGATGCTTGAAGGAAGAAAGTCTTAACGAAGGAAATGAATTGAATGAGAAGCAAGAAGCAGGATCTTGCTGGTGAATTCTTTCCAGCAAGAACCCCTCGTGAAAGTGGGGAGCCCTCATTTCATACCACTATTCAACCCCGGAATCCTAAAACTCTGGGTTCATGCAGAGTATAATCTCACTGACCATATTTCTCAAGCATACTCATCCTCAACCTGTTGCCTCCTGGATATGTTGAACTTCTGTTCCAGTCCTCTTCAGTACCATATCATATAGCCTGACTGATTGATCAATTGACCATATCAAGAAACAATAAGCATCAGCCACACTGAAATAGAATTTTGAAAGATAACATAGTGGGGTCCCTGGTGCTCTCTGAGCTTGGTTGTTTTGCAGACGTTTCATTATCCAACCACATAACATCATCAATGCTAGAAAGGAGTGGGGTTTGCTCTCTGCTTATATACAAGTAGTTCACCCTGTCAGTTGTTGTAGGAATGTCCTTGGTGGTTCCTTGATTAGGCTATTCTTTACTGTTAGTCTGGGTTGGTATAATTTCTTGACTGGGGTATTGATTGTTGATAAGATAAAATAAAATGAAATTGAGATAAAATAGTGTGGTGTCATGGATGCTGTGCCTGTATCTTAATAGCACCAGGTTGAGACAGGGGAGTGGGAGGTAGACCTGAAGCACCCTGAGCTGTCTTTTAGTGCTTGTTCATCCTCCAATGCTAAACTGCTGACCGACATCAGCCTTCCCATTCAAAGTGCTTCACAGCCTAGCAGAATGGTCCCAAGGCCTTTATCCAGCCAGCCTGTAGGCATTCCCCACTCCTTCTCCAATCCCAAATTCCCTGAGAATGGCTGCTGGGCCTATCCCTCTCACCTTCTCTGCTCCCCCTCCCCTCCTAGGGCATCGCTGTGGAGCTCCTGCGTGGTTCTTCCCCTCCTGGCGCTCACCTGGATGTCGGCAGTGCTTGCCATGACTGACCGGCGCTCCATCCTCTTTCAAGTCCTCTTTGCCGTCTTCAACTCAGTTCAGGGCTTCGTCATCATCACCGTCCACTGCTTTCTGCGCAGAGAGGTGGGCATTTAGAGTTGTCAGCTTGCTGGGTGTTCATTGGGGCTGGAGGTGCTCCTGTCGTGTACTTGAACAGGCCAATCCTGAGAATGGGGATGGGTAGCCCAAGTCATTGACAATTCATATAATTTGCCCAAGCCCATTGTTTAGCCCACTTTCTCAAAACTAAGACTGGTTCCGTGGAGAGAGGTTGTTCCGCAGACTGGAGGGGGCATGGTTTCGCATGCTGCCTGCATCCCACGGATGGGTCTTCCCTTGTTTGGGTGGCCCAGTTCCTGGCATGTCGCAGCCCAGTGCCAGTCCACAGACCGGGGGTTGGGGACCCCTATCCTACAAAGCAGGAAACATTTCATGCAGTGAAATCAATTGAGCTAAACGCCGTTGGCTTTTCAATATTCCCTGTCACATTTGAAGCAGGCAAATTGGATCAAGTATTTTGGCAAACTCCAGGATGGGATCTCCTTTAGCAGTGACCATCGCACTGCCCCTGAAAAAGTCCAAGCAAGGAAATCCATCCTGAGTGGAAGAATGGGAAGCCAGGGAAAGTGGCTTGTTAGAGTGCAGGACAAGACAGTTGCATGTTGCCCTTGGCCAATTCACAACTTAAATATTTTCTAGGAATTTTACTGAATTCTCTTATTGTATAAAAGAAAATATGATAGCAATTTCTCTTCCATTCAGTTGAAAGAGGTCCAATAGAAAACAATGCAGGTGATGGCTTGAATAACTTTCAAGAGGATCTTTTGCTCAAATTCTCCATCAGTCAGCCCAGTTAATGGCCATCAGGTACATGGAAGAAGGTGGACTCTCCTGTCCTTTGACCTTCTGTATACTGTTTCTTCCCTATTTCATCTATTTTGGCTGTGAAGGCTGGAATCCCTTTTCCAATGTCCTGTTTCTCTTAGTGTGAGTCACAAAGCAATGTTTCTCAGCTTTTGCAATTCAGTATGTGAGCACTGCAATTCCCAGAATTCCCCAACCAGTATGCCTTAAGATATGTGGACTGCATGCTGGCTGGGGCATTCTGGGAATTGAAGTCCACACATCTTAAAGTTACCAGTGTTTGAAAAACACTGTCACAAAACTTCAGTCCAGGAATGTGATGAGGACAATGCCTATTGCAACCAGCTGCTCCCTACTATCCTCGTTCCCTAGTCAGAAAGGAGGAACATTGCACAGGTGTAGCCTTGAAACCAACTTGGTCACTTGGATACCTGACGACTGACAGCTGGGTGCTAAGCCAATTTGAAACAATTGGCATATCAGGGTTCGCTGCCATAGAGAGTCTGAATTTTTAAAGGATAATAAAAATGGATAATAAAGATACAAGACTGCCAATCAGGCTAGCTCCTAAAGAGACTCCAGGTAAAAGTGGAGGTACTTATGAAAACATGGTTAATATAATATCTGAAGCAGCTGGGAACAAAGCAGGAGCACCCACCTATTCAGAAATGAGGAACAGCAGTGTCAAAATGAGAGGCAAAACTGGGCAGTGGAAGCCCCTCTCCCTTTCCCATGTATGTTATTCACATTAAGGGGTGGGGCTTTGATCGCCCCATAGTGCCTGCCATTCTGATATATCTTCCCAACTGCAGGGAAGTTGCTAGCGGATTCTATTTACTTTCCTGGAATTTTCCATGTCCCGTCTCCTAATTCCAGGAGAATCCATGACCAGCCAACTGTCCTCTAGTTTCCCCCATCCCTTTAGGGTAGATGAAAGCAACACCTTCAGCCCAATTCTTGGATCATTTGGGGGAGGGGGGGGAATGGAATGAGGTTTCACTTCTAGAGGTTTTTGGAGTCTTTTTACCTTATAGAAAAGCCAGTTTTTCCCCATGGGGGAAATGGGTGACTGAAGACATCCATTCCATCCTTGCAATCCCTCTAACCAATAATGGTAGTGCCAAAAATGGTAGTGCCAGTGGTCATTTTCCCTATATCCTTGGAGGCCTAATTAACAAAATATACCAGGTTAGAAAACCTGGTCCCTTCCCAAGCTCAGCCAGAGGGAGACACAGGAGTAGGATCCTTTTGCAGACCCCCACATCCCCTTCACACATTGACCTCTCTGTGTTAGGGCAATAAGAGAATCGTCTGGTATCCTGCACAGGTCAACCGGCTGCTCTCTCTTGAACCCAAGACCAAGAAATGCCTTTGCAAGCCATCAACACCCCTTTCCACCTCATTTCTTCTTTTCCATAGAAGTTGGACACAGGTTCTATGTAGGGTTAACTTGGGAAATGTGCCCAATTTTATCTTCCAGAACCTAAATATGGAAAGTAGGCAGTGGAGGAAGAGCATCATGTTATAAAGACTTGGGGTCAAATGATCTGTCTGTCTTCTGCAGGTCCAGGATGTGGTGAAATGCCAGATTGGGGTGTGTAAAAGTGATGAAAATGAGAATTCACCAGATTCGTGCAAGAACGGGCAAGTCCAGATCATGGTGAGTGAGTGTGGGCTGTGTTGTGAGAAGAGACAAAGTAGAACAGCTGTAGATGCACAAAAGGTCAGAGTCTTGCACTACAGGCTGTGGGGTTAAAACAGGATTGTGTACCTTGAAGACCTAGGATTGAGTATACTCCCCACAAGTTCTTCAGGATGGCCTGATACTTCCAAAAATTACCAAATTTCTTTTAACAAACAGGAAGAGATGACAATATGCTGTTGTAATATCCTATCAATGTATAATTGGGGAATTGTATGAATTGTATTTCATTTTAACTCCATTTAAATATGGATGAAAACATATGTAGTCTCTCTCATATTCTGGTGAGAGAGAAGTTCCTTGAGGATGGGCTCCAGCATGAGTACAAAAGCTTGGAAGACTAAAGCTTTGGTCCCAGTGACCCACCCAGATTAGATCCTGCAACGTATGTAGTTGTCCAGCCCCATCAAAGGCTGAGGATGGTCCTTAGGGTGGAAAAAAAAGTGCATATTTTTCTCTTGTAGCCCTTCAAAGCCAGCACTTCTGGCCTTGCTTTGATCTCTCCCTAGTTCTCCCCATACCCACATTTCATCCATGTGAGGAGAATGGGCAAACGTGAATGTCTCAGTCTCCCACCAACTCCTGGCAGCTCACAGAACCTTGGATGCTAAGCATTAAAGTATGTGGATCTGTAAGAATTGTGTGTTGAAGTGGGAAGCCTTCTACAGGCCTTCAACTTACACACATACTGCGGTTATAACTGTGCTGCCATTGCATATGTGGGGATTACTGAACATTTCTGTTACGATCAAGCAATTTTCCTAACCTTCAAAGAATTGCAGGTGTGTTCTCTTATTTTTACCTGTGTTCTCAAAGGTAGAGCTGACAGCGAAGGGGAAGAGATGGCATTCAGACTTTGACCTAGGCTATGGCTGGGGTTCTTTGGTCTTCATGTGCATTGAGTGAAGCCAGTTGCAATGGTTTATATACTATGATTTATTTCTTAATGCATGTGTAAACCCAGCTGATTTATTAAACAAACTGTTGTCCTAAGTTTTTTTATGATGCTTGGTTTTGGCTTTATATTTGGGAGAATATAGCCATTGCAAATTTAAAATTATGGATTACAGTTAGGATAATGTGGAAAACCAGACATTTTGAATATAGTCTAGAAACCATGATAAAAAAGCAACCCCGAATGCAGTATGTGAACCCTGTGAAGAGCTAATAAGATCAAACTTACTTGAGAGTAAATTAAGGGGTTCCTGGCCATAGCACACACTTGTGTATGTTTTTAAGCCATGATCTGGTTGGCCTTACTTATGAGATAGGCTTTATCATTTTGGCCAGGCAGATGTCCACCTATGAGATCACCTTTATGCCAGTTTCATGCTGATCAGTCATCAAATATTAACTCAGCTATTGGGGGCTCAGCCAGGCACGCATAATATCACCATTTGAACTTGGCTTTCAAAATAGACTAAATACTTAAACACGCAAACGGTGTTCAAAACTTTTCAAGTGGGTTTTGTTCCAATAGGACAGAACTTAAAACATGTTGCTTATTCCAATATAGGGACTGAGGGGAGCTTATCACAATTCCTTATTTCTTCATTTTTATCCCAGGACTGCACATGTAGGTGGGATGGTAATCCATGCTGAGTGTTCCTTATCTCAACAAATTAGCAAGCTAGCAAACAAGCAAGCAAGCAGAAGGGCTGCAAAACACGTTCATTTGCATTAAATTGTTACTTTCTTTGTTTGTTTATGACATAGGAATTTTTATTTATTTTCTTAAATCATCTCCCTTCTTCAGCTTTGCTGTAGGTTGGGTCGTGAGCAGCATTCAGTGTTGATAATCAACCCGCTCATGTTCTTACATTGAAACCTGATGATCAAAACTTATTTTGAATTCCTGTTGTTCATTAGGACAGAATATTCAAAACATTTTGTGTACCCTTATTTTTCCTTATCCCCAAAATAATTTAATCAATATGGAAAGTCCAAAATAAGCAATATAACTGAATCTTGTTTGCTGTCCATGATGCATTCATTTCTCCACTCCCACCTTCTCTTCTCTTCTCTTCTCTTCTCTTCTCTTCTCTTCTCCTCTCCTCTCCTCTCCTCTCCTCTCCTCTCCTCTCCTCTCCTCTCCTCTCCTCTCCTCTCCTCTCCTCTCCTCTCCTCTCCTCCTCTCCTCTCCTCTTCTCTCCTCTCGTCTTCTCTTCTCCCTTTCTCCCCCTCTTCCTGTGTTTTTATAGACAGATTTTGAAAAGGATGTTGACCTGGCGTGTCAGACAGGTGAGGGCCTCTCTCTTCTTTCCTGTGTGAGAAAAAGAGGGTTTGACTGTGGAATGTGTTACTGCATGATGGAGAAAGGACCAGTTTTACTCCTTTCCCAGGGTGTAGAAGAAATTCAAGGTCTTTTAGGATTGCTGAAGGTTAGGAGGTCAGGATTTGATGGGTTTGGACATATGGTGCAAAAAGAAGGAAATGGGTTGCAAGAGAAGGAAATTTTCAGTGCTAGGCCCAGCCAGCTTAAATCTAATGGTATGACCAGGTCAGGCTCTGTACTGTACACATGTACCAGTAATTATTACTCTCCAGTCCAATTTCTCTTTCCTTTCCCCATTATCTTCCACACCATCAATTCAGCCTGAAACTAACATCCGTATTATGCTGAAACCAGTTCTACAATTTGTCCAATTTTTGTATTTCCCTTCCGTTTTATCCCCTTATGTTTAAGATTTCTTTCAAATTTCACTAAGCTGGTTTCCAGCTGACTGTATGGTTGGAAGAATCAGAAGAAGCTACCAAAAAGAGGAATTATTCTCTGTGACCTCCCTCTGCCACTTTTCTGACTGCCCACTCTTTCCCAGTTGGAAAAGATCCCAGCAGGGAGGTCTCTAAGTTGGGGAGGGGGGAGTCAAAATCTACAAAATGGAGGACACAACATCACAATGGAAATCTTGCCCCTTTTGTAGATCTGTAGGTGTGCCTGTCACACAAGATAGTGTACATCGTCTTGCAGATTATTTATTCTGGGAAGGAGGTACTTCATGCAGGTGTGATGGTGCAATGAAAGACAAGACGGTCAGGCGCAACATTTGACTCTCCTAAGTGCAAGGGTGCTCCAAAGAATTTTATCAAAATTCTCATATATATTTTTTGGAAGGAAGTTTGAAAGCAAAGTCTCTTTTGTCAAATAGAATGAGAATTGGTAGAAGGGAGAAGCAGATTTCCCTGCCCCCCCCCTTGCTAGCACTCTTAATATTGAACTCAGAAGAACTTAATAGTTTCCCTCCGCTCCAGGTTTCAGGGGTCTCCACTCCTTCCTTAAACAACCACATTTCCAGTCTCAGAAAAATCCATTTCTCTGCACCTAGGGCACTGTGACCTAGGTTAGGTGTGACAGGCACACTTCTACCTCCACTAGAGAAGTTTAAAAATAGAAAGAATCCCCGTAAAATAATTGCTCCTTCTCCAAACTCCTTGACAAATTGGCAACGCACAGGGAGTTCTGTTTCATAATCTGTCTAACCCTCCTCTCCTCTCCCAGTCCTCTTTAAAGAGGTTAACACGTGCAACCCAGCTACCATCACCAGCACATTGTCGCGCATCTCCCTGGACGGTGATGAGGATCCAAAACTCAACACCAGCTCCGAAGGTGGCCTGGGCTTCTCCACCCTCCCTGGGAACATCCCGCCCACTTCCATCCTGGTCCAGATGCCACAAATGACCCACAATGTGGTGAAAGGGCTGAAGGAGCTCAACGACCCCGCTGCCAAGAAGGACGTCAATGTGGATGTGGCCCGTGGGCCGGTCTACCTGTGCAGTGACAGCAACCTGCGGCAACTGGATTACAGTTGGCTGCATTCGCAGGAGCCTTCCCTTGAGAGCAATTACATGGTGCTTCCCCGGAGGACAGTCAGCCTTAAGCCTTTCACCAGGGAAGAAGGAAAACTCAACATCAAGTTGGATGAGCCTCCAGGCCTGCCTCAGGGCCAGCAGTCAGTGGAGGCCGAGGCTTACCCCAGCTTTGCCTCCATGGACCACATCAATGTGAACTTGAACCAGCCCTATGGGACAGTCAAGCACCCATACGGCCTTCAATTCAAGCAACACCCCACGGTGCGGCAGATCCTGGCCTCGGAGTTGTCAGAGCGGAGCCGCAGCATGCCCCGCACCGTGCCTGGCTCGGCCATGAAAGTGGGCTCCCTGGAGGTAAGAGTCCCTCTGAGTCCACACAGGCTTCTTTGGCGTTGAATTGAAGCAATGGCAGCTGATGTCTGGCCTGAGCAGAGCTTCTGGCTCAGGAGTTTGCTTGTGCAAGCGTGGGTTCATAGGTGTCCAGGTGGAGGGTAAAGATTAGAGGTAGTCCTTGGCTTGTGGTCATAATGGAGCCTGGCCATCACAATCGTTAAGTTGGGATGGGCATAACATTGATTGATTGTATGACCCTTTTTGCAGGGGTCATTAAGCAATTGCCTGGTTGTTAAACATGCCAGTGGTTCGCAATGGGTGTGGCTTTGCCAAAACTCGGAAGCAAAACCATCACAAAATGCAATCATATGACCGCTGGATGCTGCAAATGGCCCAAAATTCAGCCCAGGTGCCGAGTGGCTGGATGTCAGTCATGTGACCACAGGGGAGGTGACCATTGGTACTTCGAATCTGGGTGGTATGTAACTTCAAAAGGTTGCTAAGCAACCAGTTGCAGGTCAAGGACTACCTGTAACTAACTTAGTGTGGAAGGCTAAAAGGACTGCAGAATCCCGATTAGACTATTCTTTGAGCTGAGCTTCTGCATACTTGCTGAGAGGTAAGTCCAACTGAGTTTAACGAGATTTATTTCTGTTTAGGAGCATGTTGAATCCTTGGCTTTTGCCTTGTCCTGGGTCCAGGATGAGCAATTGCCACAGAAGCGTTTTTACTGTGATACCATCATATTTTCCAATGCTTCCTAGCTTTTTTCTGCAACTGGTGCAGGATCCAAAGATGGTAGAGGACAGCTGAAGCGTCTTCCTGTTTCCTTCTCTAGATGTTCCATTATCTATGATTTTATCTTGACTTAAGATACTGAGGAGGAAAAGGACTTTAAGCTATTTCTGTTGTAACAAGGAATTGCAGTTTAGAACAATATTACAGCCATGAAACAGAATGTTGGACATTGAAAAGAAAAGAATGGCATGTTTGATGGTATTGTCTCCAAAACTGTTGTCAGCGCCTAGAAAATACATCTCATGGAAAAAATGTTTCCGGTCTAGACATCTCCCAATGTCAAGTTTTCCATGTGCAAAGTTTTTCCATATATTTTATGTAAAGTAGTATAAGTTACAAGTGTTTTTCCTCATCGGTGGGTTTTATTTATTTATTTATTTATTTATCTATCTATCTATCTATCTATCTATCTATTTGCATTTCTATGCCGCCCAACTCCCAAAGGACTCTAGTGTCCTTTGAAAACACTAGAAATGCATTTGATGTGCACAGGTGACCATGTGAGGAGAGGTGACGGTTGCAACATGTAGATCTGCATAAAGAAATTCACAAAAAGGTGTCTTCATGTATAAAAGTTGTTATTTGAGACCAAGGGGGCGCTTGCATACAAGGTGGTATGTGCACACCTTTGGAATCATTTGTATAATTAAAATGCTTTGACTAGACAAAGTTGGACAGGTTCTTTGCAACTCAAACTTACCCTGGGATTGCTGATGGCTTTCTCCCCAAAGGCTCTAGAAGAGCTGTGGTGAAGGTCCAAAGTAATGTTCCTTAAGCTTGGCTACTTTTAAGCTGTAGACTTGTCAGGCATAATCCTAAAGACGACAGAGTGAAATCCAAATGAATCCAGATCTTTATTTGCTTGCCTCTAATAGACAGAATCTTGCCAGACTAAAGCTATTACTTCCTAATCTAATAGATATACTGTATCCTGAACCTTTTCCTTCCCCCACCATCCAGTTCAGGACTGTGCTGCCTCTTGTTTTGAAGCCCTCTCTGGAATGTATTGCCTCCTCCCTGGGTAACTGCAGTGTTCTTGTCGGAATTCTCCTCCACTCCTTCTCCAGTTGCGGATTCCACCACAGGACATGGACTCCCAAAATTTCCCAGGCAGCTTTTTCTACCATCGGTAGAAAAGGATTTCACAGGTTCATAGACCTCAATCATCCCCATGGGTTGACCAGCCAAATCTCAGTTTGAAAGCTGCAACAAAGGGGAATCTACCACAATTTCAGCAGCCTGTTCCAGCATGCAGTGCTTTTACTACCCTGACAGTTCATCTCCCATTCAACTTGAACCTTCTTCCTTTTAATTTCAACCATTTGGCTTTTGTCCTCCTCTCAATTTTGTTGGAGAAAAACCTGACCCTTCTTGCATGTGACAACCTATTAGCTACTTAGTCACCATCACAATATTTCCCTTTGGTCTTCCTTTTTGCAAGCTGAACATGGCCAGCGCCTTGAACCCTTCTTTGTCTGCTGGGAGTTCCAGATCAGCATGGCGACTCTCCTCTGAGCTTGCTTCAAATTCTCCGTGCCCTTTTTAACAAGGAATGCCCAGAGCTAGAGACAGCACCGCACATATGGACTGATCAGTGCAGAGTTACCATAGAGCTGAATGCCATGCTTACTTATCAGGTCTCCAAGAATCGAGAAAAACACAAGGAATTTTATTGTCTCACCATTTTGAACCAGGAACTTTTAATATAAACCCAAAGCAAGTTTAATACTTATGTTCTACTGGTTTATGGTTGAGCATGAAGTACCAGCCATTATTCCTGAGTGTTCCTCAGTGCAGGGAGAGCTTGCATGCCTCCCTCTCAGGCCCCAAGGATCAGGAAAGACATGTGGAATTACCGGTACCTCTGAGCAGTTTCCTTGACTGTTCTTCATGAGCAGACAGCAATCTTACCATGCTAAAACAACTACAGTAGTCCTCAACTTACAACAGTACATTTAGCGACCGTTCAAATGTACAACGGCACTGAACAAGTGACCTATGACCGTTTATCACCCTTATCACCATTGCAGCTTCCCCATGGTCACGTGATCAATATTCAGATGTCTGGCAACTGACTCGTATTTATGACAATTGCAGGGTCCTGGAGTCATATGATTACCTTTTGCAAACTTCTGACCAGCAAAGTCAACGGAGAAGCCAGATTCACTTAACAACTGTGTTACTAACTTTAACAACTGCAGTGATTCATTTAACAGCTATATCAAGAAAAGTCGTAAAATGGTCTCACTTAGCAACAGAAATTTTTGGTTCAATTGTGTTTGTAAGCTGAGGACTACCTGTATTTGCATCACTATAAATATACCCTGGGAATAATTAGGGAAGAACCTTTAAAATGTTCTTCCACCTGACCAAACTGCCTCTTTGCCCTTTGGAATGCAGCCCCTCCCTCCTGGGAATCCAGACTACATTCCACCACATGAATGCCTCCCAAGATGGTCTTAGCCTTTTTCAACTTCTGCACTAAATCTGATTGGACAATCTTCCCCAGAGTTAAAATGGATTGTTCAACCAGTTTGAGCCTGGACTGTGACTGTGACTGTTTTCCCTGCAGAAACTGTTGCCTGCTGCAAGTGGTCTGACTTTGAATTCAAGGGCAGGCATGGGGTGTTTCTGCTATGAAAAGCAGAGCTCGCTCAAGAAGCATAAAAGCAGTCCTTTGCCCATCTATTTCAGAAGGCTTTTCCCTGCATCCTTAGAGCACACGGATCCCTAACTTGATTTAATCTGCATTTAATCCTCTACTTTTTCCTCTGATGTTTAGTGAATATGCTGTGAGCTAAGGGCTCCCTTGCTCCCTCCCCTTTGCTGAAGAGTTTCTCTGTTTGGTACTGCCATGGAAGCTTTTGCATTTTCATCCTCATTTTTTTTTTGAGGAGAAAAAATAGTCACAAACCTGGCTGTAGGGATGACTTTTTGAGGGGGGGGGCCCTCAAAAACAGCAGCTTCTGAATGGGTCCGCAGGAGGGAAGGAAAGTNTTGAAGTATGGCAATGGGGCTGAGCTTCAAGTTGGCAGTGGGACCGAGATGAACAGACAAGGAGAAGAAAGGGTCTGCCCTCTGGATTCTATTATCATGGTCCTGGACTTCAGGAAAGGGTGGCATTAATTTATTATCTCCTCCACCATTATGTGGAAGACACTAAAATGAGAGAGTTGTGCTGAAATGCAATCAACTCCCTACCTTTGAGGTCAAATGCTAAAACTCAACTTCCTCCCTTCCATTTGCTCTTCCAATGTTGGGGTACATTGAAAGAAAGAACTCATCCAAGTGATATGAGCCTCTCAGAACTGGAGGCCATTGAAAATTTGTCATCTAAGAGCATGTTAGAAGATGCAGCTGGAATAGTAGATTTTCTTAGCGCAAACAGCTTTGGTTAACCCATTCTGTAGCCACAGACAATTGGCCAAAGGAAATGGCCACCAAACTGCATTAGAGTTGACCCTGTTCTCTGCTCCTGTGATGCTTTGGAGATAACTTTCTCGTCCTGCTTCTTCTAACCCCACACTTCCATCTCTCTGTGTTCTGATGATTTCTTGGGTGCCTTCCAATCGTCTGCTCTCCAAAACTCCATCTAAGAACTGGACAAAGTAATGAAGGCTTTTCTTTTTTTCCCTCCTCCCCCCTTTGTGGTATGCTTACTTCATGCCTCCCTCCCCAGAGGAAAAGACTACGGTACTCTGACCTGGATTTTGAGGTGAGTGCCCACCTGGTGTATAATCAAGTGACACCTTTTGTGATATCAGAAATTCCAGTTGTGCCCTGTCTGACTGCTGGCCAGACAGTTGTCTAGATTCTGTAATGATACCCCTGGGATGGGGAGTGTCCAGTTGACTTTGTTCTGATGGGATCTGAATTTGGGGGACAATGGTCTAGGTGGGAGCTCTGTCTTTATACCCTTGGTGTGGAGGATGGGCTGGAGCAGTAGGTGCCCAGAACTGGTGGCATAGTAGTTAGGATGCAGTATTGCAGGCTAATTCTGCCCACAGTCTGGAGTTTGATTCTGAAGGGCTTGAGGTCAACTCAGCCTTTCATCCTTCTGAGGTCAATAAAATGAGGACCCATAATTGTTGGGGACACTGTAAACCACTCAGAAAGTGCTATAAAGCACTATGGAGTGGTATATGTCTAAGTGCTATTGCTATTGTAAAATATTTACTCCTATCTAATATTTAATTATCTCTTGGATAATCATGAGTGTGTCTGAAGTTATCATCAAGCCATTGAGAATTTTCTTTCATGGGTAAACCATCACACAGAGAAGTTAGGTATCTCTTAACTTTCCTTCTCCAGTAGGGAAGGGGATCAATTAAGATAATCGGTCCTGGAGTTTTAGGGAATCTGATGGCTTCTGGAATGTTCTGGAAGAATTTCCAGAATCAGTGATCTTTTGTGAATCTCTATTGATTTATTGAATGGAAACAGAATAAGTCACTGATAACAATTATCATGAAGTCCTCTCTCTGGGACAGTGAAGTCGAATATCTTTGCTTTTTCAGGAAACCACTAAATTGCAGATACTGTAAGAGTCATTCATGCTTATTACTCAGTGGTGAAGGTTGCAGAGAAAGCTTTCTGTACAATCTCCACTGCATCCTCAAGAAGCTGTCCAGCAGAGCACTTTAAAGTGATTAAGGGTTTGTTGTTATCTGTTTTGGAAAATCTGATGTTGGAACCTTCAGGGATCTGCTGTGACAGATTTGTGAGACATTTAGAGCATAAAATCACTTGTCTTTATATTATCATGAACTCTGGATTTGATGCAATACATATTAAGATGTTGTGGTTATACCTGGCCAATCTCTATGAGATCACTTTCCATTTCCAAGTCTCAAGAAGACTCAATAAGACTCTTGAGGAACCATGTGCCCTCCTAAATCCTGCCCATTATTTGAGGTACCCAAAGGGAGGTGACTAGGTAGATCCAGAAAGTGGTGAAGAAATCTTTGTGTGATGGAATAAAAGAGTCAAAAGAATCACTTCTGAAGAAACTATCACTAGATACACAATATTTTGTCCAAAAATACTTAGGCATAACCTTTTTTCCAATCAAGGAAAGTTTATCTATGTTGCTGCAGACATTCTTAGAGGATGCTGATTGTCTCAAATCCTTTTGGCCTGGTTTGAAGACAGAATCATCAGGCATGGTAGATGACCTCCTGTGGAAGAGAGACAGAGGGACTATCTTCCTCCTAGTTGGTCTTTCAGTGACTTTTGGCAATATCAATTAATATCCTCCTGGAGCATTTCTGTGAGTTGTGGTTGGGTCCTTAGATTCCAGGGATTCCAGTAGGACTTTCAGGGAAAATTTCAAAGAATTATACTACCTTAGCTATGCTGAGAGATGTCCACAATGGTACTTAGCATATGTACAAAGCCATCGGATGTAGTCATCAATTCAGGGATGAAGTATCATCAATATGCTGATATATGTTGGTATCTTCAGAAATTGATAATGATGCCTAACTCACAGGACTCCAAGTGGTTTGCAATACAACAAAGAAAACTGTTGAAAAAAAAAACCTAGTTCTAAGGCAATTGTGAAGTCCATTAGCAGTATTAGCTGTATGTTCCCTTCAGAGGTGGGTTCCTGCTGGTTCGGACCGGCTCTATAGAACTGGTAGCGGGAATTTTCCCCCGCTCGCCGAACCGGCAGTGATGTCCAGCTGGACATGCCCCCGAACCAGCTCTCTCGGCGGCGCCGTAGGTGGCGCCATTTTGTTTTTTGCTTCTGCGCACGTGCAGAAGCTGTTTTTTGCTTCTGTGCATGCGCAGAAGCTGGGCTTTTAGCACTGCGCATGCGTGCAAGGTGTGCACGCGCCCACGTGGTGCATGAGGAAGTGAACCGGCAGCGAGGTAAGCTAGAACCCACCCCTGGTTCCCTTGCCTCTGAAACAATTCAGCCTAAAAACTGAATCCAGACCGGATGGAAATCAAGGCTGTGGGGAGAATCCAAAAATTAGAAAATTTGCTTCAACTAAAGGGGAGGTAATCCCTCCTGAAAGAGCAGGTATGAGGGTTATCCTAGATTATCACTGTCATTGGAGCCTAAAGAAACTTATCATGCACCAGCTAAGCTACTGTATATCTTGGTGTATAGCTACCAAGTCAGGCTACAAGTCTTAATCTTGATGTACAAATGACCAGGACACCTGACAGATTGTTTTGATTGCTAAGATCAACTGGGACAGTCCTCCATTGGATGCCAAGAACCACAAGCCTCCTCTGAAATATTCTCCCTCTGGAAGCCCTCGAATTTCAAAATGTAAGGGTGAAAGTGAGCTTGGAGAACATCTAGTCCAACTTCCTGCTCGATAAGGAATACAATTGTAATATCTCCAACTGATGGCCATCAAGAGATTGTATCTGTTAGGCACTTTTTAAAAAGTCTGCTTCTTCCTTAAGGCATTCCTGTTGTGTGATTGTTGTGATTTCATTTTTGTCCTGTTCTTCCTTCACCTTTTAAATTGAATAACTTGTAATGTTTCAATCTGTTTTTTTGTGTATTTTAAATTATTGCAAACTGATTTAAGATCTGTAATTGTGGGTAGCACTGAAATGAAAATAATGGAAACCCCTCTTGCCCACTGATCTTTTGAAATTTCAGGAATTAATGGGGGGAGGTTTTACAAATGCCTACATATTCTTGCCAATTTACTAATCCCAGAACTCTTGGGTAGTGGGGGGTGGAAATTGTGTCAGTGCAACTGGCATAAAACTGTTACAGACTTCTAGTGCAGAATACCCAGGACTCTGCTGTCAGTCTGCTTTTGACTCAATGTCAGTTGGTTAAGAACAGGAATAGCTGAATTTGTCAAGTTTAATTTTGCTCAGATTCTCATTTCTAGATCAGCTGGGGGGCAGCAGGAGGGAAAAGAAGTCAGGACTCTACTTTATAGGGGCCTCTCTTCTAATGCAGAAATGAGCATGTACTGTTTTTCTAATATAAGCTTTCCTTTCCAAATGAGTTCCCTTCCTCTAATAAATTTCAGTATTTTTTTTGCCAATATAAGCATTTTGGGCTCATTTTCACAAATACCTGCATTTCCTAACATCTGGGTTAGGAAACAGCTTTGCAAAATTCAGAAAAACATGAATATTAAGAGATGGTTGCATTATAGTTTGTGTATTGGTTCTGGAAATAAGCATTCAGGAAATCTGGAATAAATGCAGACTAAACAGATTTTTCAGCAAGCCGGGAAAAGAGCAGCATCCTTCACCTTCAGCTCAGGGCTCAATTTTATTTATTTTCTTAAACCGCACCCATCTTGTTTCTTCTCTCCCCCACTTTTCTTCGCTGCAATTTCACTGAGCTGTGGAAAAAACATTTTTGACCACATTTCTGGATTGATGCAGGGCAGAATGAGCTCTTTGTCTCAACTCCCATTAGCAAAATTACAAATTACAACTCAACCTAAATGCAAAACCTTCAAAACCAGGAACAGCAAGAGTGGGGCTGATTCCCAGATACATTCCTCAGTAATCAAGAAAATGACTAAGACATCCTTGCCCTGAATACTTCCTAGTCTAGCCTGACTCTGAATGTCTCTGGGAATCAGGCATGCCTTTGCACTGTTCCAGGCTGTAGCATCTCAACTCACCTGGATAAAGTAAAATGTTTATGCATGCAAATTTTATGCAACCTTCTTACAGTTCCAGATTGCCCTGATAAAATCAGGGCCCAAGAACTAAGAAAGACATGTGAAGTCGCTTTAGAGTAGTTTCCATTATTGGTCTTTACCTATAGACAGAATCTTGCCGGACTAAAGCAATTATGCATAACTGCAGATATATTCTGCAAAGTGCTAGGGTGGATTTATTTTAACCCTCTCCCTGCCAACCAAAGTTTCCAAGCTCCACTACCTCTTTGCCCGGTGGAAAGCAGCCCCTTCCTCATGAGAATCCAGACTAGATTCCACCACAGTGCATCTCATGATGAAGCAGAGTAGGACAGTGGCTCTTTCTTACTTGCACAGGGACTAACCATTTGGCAATTAGGCAGAAGACTAAAATGAAATGGGTTAGAAGTCAAAGGGTAGCAAAAAATCATTCTCCCCTCTGCTTGCTGGGTGTGGCCACCTTCTAGGCATTTTGATCCATGTTGTAGGTTTAATTTTGTTCCTCACTGCTGCTTTCTGTATCTTATGTTGTGATATGTTACCAGTCTGCTGATCGTTATGCTTTATGATGGGTGTTACTGTTGGCAGTGTTCTGGAAGATCTGTTTATTGATTGCTTTGTTGCTTATTTGTTATATTTGTGTGCTTCTGAATCCTTGCAAACTCCCTTCAACAAAAAGCACACAGTACAATAAAACATCCATGGTAAAGAATGCTCACTAAACTCGATAATAATGCAAAATACAATATCACAAAAGTAAAATAAACCAAATGATACCAACCATGGGTACACAATTCCCAAAGTACAGGTAGTCTTCAACTTACGGCCCCAATTGAGCCCAAAATTTCTGTTGCTAAGCGAGGCTTAACTTGTTAAGTGAATTTTGCCCCATTTTTTGACCTGTCTTGCCACTGTGGTTATGTGAATCACTGCAGTTGTTAAGTTAGTAACAGGGTTGTTAAGTGAATCTGGCTTCCCCATTGACTTTGCTTGTCAGAGGGTCACAAAACAGAATCTCATGACTCTGGGACACTACAACCGTCATAAATATGAGTCAGTTGCCAAGCATTTGAATTTTGATCATGTGATCATGGGAATGCTGCAATGGTCATAAGCATGAAAAACGGTCATAAGTCACTTTTTTCAGTGCCGTTGTAACTTTGAACGGTCACTAAACGAACTGCTGTAAGTCAAGGACTACCTGTATTGATGGAGATCGGTCCCAAAGGCCCTTTCAAAAAACTTAGTTTTCCAGCTTCTGGAGGACTGTTTCCAAGTTTAAGTTTCTGGTTTCAGCCTATCACCTCATGAAATGGCATGGACCTCTTTGAATTGCTTGAATAGACGTATTTTTTTTTATCTATTAAAAGCACTGCTGCCCCAATCTCATAGGAAAAGATTTCTGAGTGGTTTATTCACACAACCTGTGACCTTCAGGTTTACAATCTGAAAAAGGCAGAGCACAAGAGAAAAATTTGATGGGGAGGGGAGAGGAGAACAAGAACATGCTGAAGCCAATCTTTGATTCTTACAATTGCCAGTTGTAATGCACCTGAAAACTATTCTTCTCCTCCTCATCATCATCACAAAAGAAGACAGAAACAGTTCCAAGGAGAACATACCCCAAACCATTGGTCTTTCATCTCAGCCTTGCCTGATAGAGGAAGCCTAGCCTGATCACAATGTTGGATGAAAGGGGAAGAAATACATAACAGTTCAAGGATGTGGTTGCCTTCACATCGCAGTCTTCTCACAAGTCAGACATTTTGATAGATCTTTAGAGGTTCAGATCTCATTTTACCAAAATCTTAGGAAGCTCAAGAGGTTGCGGTGCTCCCAGGGGATGATGATCCCTTTCTTAAATTCTCGGCAGACTGTTTCTGCCTTCTCCCAAGATACTCTCAGGGCTAATCAATTGTGTATTTTAATAATAAAAAAAATCCCTTTGGAAAATTAGGCAGTCCTGGTTTGCTTCCTAGTTACTGTCCAATTATTTTCTGCTTGTGCAACTCCACTGTTGGGAATTCACAACACAATAGTCTTTTAAAGTTGTCATGGGTTGGTTACTCCCAGAAATAATAAGCAAAGGCTGCCATAATCCATGGGGGTTCTTCAAACAATCTGCAATTTACTAACAAAACAAAAAAAACCCTCATCTCCAGCCAACAGCTGGCGAGAGGAAAAAGCTCTCCACCCAAACTCCAGATGTTGTTTGTCTTAAAAAATAAAAAGCTTGACATGAAAGAACGTGTAGAGTAAGGAAAAGTCACAAATGAACTAAATGGTAGGAAAGGAAGGGAAAGGATTAAAATTAAGGGACTTGGTGCACTGATGAAGTTACCAAGTTACCATGAAACCTCTATAAGAAACGTGCCTCTGGAGATTCTCAGTCATCCAGGTTCTGGTTGTCCCAAAGGTGTTTTTTCAAGAGGCAACTGGACTTTCTTGTTTTTCTTTGAGGATGTCTCAAAGAAGCTTCTTCAACTCATCCAAGAAGCTTCTTCAACTCTGAGTGGATGGTGGGGAATGGACACCTGGTCATTTGCATTCTTTTAGAGCAGGCCTGTCAAACTGGCAGCCCGCAGGCTGGATGCATCGCATGCAGGCCACACCCACCCCAGCTCCGCAAAAGCAAAAGCCGAGGTGGCGCAGTGGTTAGAGTGCAGTACTGCAGGCTACTTCAGCTGACTGTTCAGCAGTTCAGCGGTTCAAATCTCACCGGCTCAAGGTTGACTCAGCCTTCCATCCTTCCGAGGTGGGTAAAATGAGGACCCAGATTGTTGGGGGCAATATGCTGACTCTGTGAACCGCTTAGAGAGTGCTGTAAAGCACTGTAAAGCGGTATATAAGTCTAAGTGCTATTGCTAGTGCTATTGCTAAAAAAACATCACGATACGTCACGATACGTCACGTGACGCGATCAAGTTTGACATCCGTATTTTAGAGAGTCGTTGAGGCCACCTGGAGATTTATCTGTATCATTGTAAAAGACAAAGCCCACTCTTTTGAAGACATCAAAGTTCACATTTTGGACAGAGAGGACCGCTGGTTTGAAAGAGGGGTCAAAGAGGCCATCTATGTCAAAATGGAACAGCCCTCTCTCAACAGAGGGGGAGGGATACAACATCATCAATCTCCAGTCTACAACACGGTCCTTTCAGCAGTTCCGAGAAGGCTCCACACACCCATTTGCACCACTCAGGTGACCCTGAGGACACAGATAAACCTCCTAGTGGCCTCAACGACTCTCTAAAAGGATGTAAATAACCAGCTGTCTGCAAGGAATATAAATCCTTCCATTCCCCAACATCTAGTCAGAGCTAAAGAAGCTTCTTGGATGAGAAGCGAAATGTCTTCAAAGAAAATGAAGAAAGTCCAGTTGCCTCTTGAAAAAGCACCTTTGGGACTCTACAAGAAAACAACCAAGCTCAGAGAGCACCAAGGACCCCACAATTCAACCCTAAGCTACAAACATTCTCTTCTATCAGTACTTTGAAGTTGTTTGCCCATCATAAGTGCTCATGCCCATTTTTCATAGGCATCCTACAGCAGAGAACAGGGAAGTATACAATGGGAGCTTTCTTGATAACCTCTTGAGGCTTAGCTTAGCCATCACCTTTCTAAGAAAGGGGAAGTTTTGACCGAGTGTCGACATCCATCATAACAATCCAAACCTCCCCTTGCTTAGAAAGGTGATGGCTAAGCTAAGCCTCAAGTGGTTATCAAGAAAGCTCCTGTACTTGATTCTTCTTTCATTGGCCACACATTTTGGGTGAGAAGATGTGAGGGATAGAGCTCTTTGAGCCAAACAGTGACCTCTCTTTTCTCTTCTCTCTCCCTGCTTTCGTCTCGGGGATTATTGCTGTGAACATTTGCAGAAAGTTATGCACACAAAGAAACGCCATTCAGAACTCTACCACGAGTTGAATCAGAAATTCCACACCTTGGATCGGTATCGTGCTCCAGCCACTAATGCTTCAAAGGTAAGGATGGGAAGACGGGAATCAAAGGCAAGTCCTCAATGAGATAAGGAAGGTGTCTCAAGAGAGCTGCAGGCTTAGAAGCAGGTTTGACACCTTTGAAGGAAAGTCTAGGAAGGGAGCACTTAGCTGACTGAGCCCAACCCTTGGCTCAGTGCAGGACTTCAAATGAGAGTGTTCCTAATTGTATAGATTTCTTGACCACAGTGCAAGAGACATGAGATGCTTAGTCACTATTAATGCAAGAGAAAAATGGCTGACTAGCCTCTTCCTGAACCCATCCAAGCTATGAAACTTTTCATCTTCTCAGTATAGATGGTCCTTGACATAGGACCACAATAGAGACCAGACTTTCCATGGTTAAGCAAGCTAGTTCTTAAATGAGTCATGCTCTGTTTTATTACCCCTTTTGAAATGGTTGTTAGGCGAATCACTGCAATTATTAAGTGAATCCAGCTTTCCCCATTGACTTTGCTTGTTGGAAGCTGGCTGGGAAGATGCAAATAATGATCACATGACCCTGGGATGCGGCAAGCATCATAAATACATGCTGGTTGTCAAGCGCCCAGATTTTGGTCATGTGACCATGGGGATGCTGCAATGATTTTTAAGTGCGAGGACTAGTTGCAAGTCACTATTGCCATTGTAACTTTGAATGGTTGTATGTTGAGGACTACTTTTAATACCTTTATGTGTAGACCTCAAGGTGGAGGAAATAATGTAATTGATACAAAGCATTCAGTATAAGGGGTTGCCATTGTAGTTTCCAAGCTCCTTACACGTACAAACGCACACCACCAAAAAGCCCCAGATCCTGTTATATCTATTAATCATGATGAAGAATCATTGCCAAGATAGCACCTCCATGCTGAAAGATACCCAGCCTCTAGATCAAATGTATCCAACCTTAGCAACTAAGACCTGTGGACTTTATGCTTCCTGGGAAATTCTGGGAATTGAAGACCACAAGTCGTAAAGTTGCCAAGGTTGGACACCCCGATCTAGATATGCCTTTGTGATGAAGAACTGCAACTGACCAAACTCAGGTGTTTGACTGAAGTCTCACAACCTTTCCATATCTTTTTTATTATTTTTATTATTTTTTATTGTACAATTTTCTTGGGTTGTATATAAAATTACTGTATTCACAATAACAGTGTACAGTCTGGGTACAATCTCTTTTAAGTACAGATAGTAAATCTTATACACACAATAATTATGCCTATTGTTCTCAGATTCTGTTCGCCATCGTCTTCACTTATCCTTATTAAAAAAAATTGCATTTAGTTAAACCCTCTGTTCAGTTATCTCTATACTCAATTGATAATATCAAATATTATAGACATCATATAGAGAACCATTATCCAAATAATCATAAGGTTTACTTGTCTTGATTATTCGATATTCATTATTCAATTATACATCTTTGTTTACATATCCACATTTCTAACTTCTGCTTCTATTTTCTAATCATTAATAAAATAATTTCCAAATTAAACAAGTAATATTTTCCCCATTTCTAGTTTCTATCTTTATATTAGTTCTTAATAGAACAACTCCTGTATTAAACAGTACTCTACATTTATCCCTCATCTCTTGTCCGCTTTCGTATCTCCACTCTTATTGACTCCTTGGCACGTCTCCCATCCTCCTCCCTTGGGGTCTTGTATCTTCTTGTCTCGTTCGTGTTTGATCTAAGTATTTCTTCTATTTCTGCTGCTTGTTCACTCTTTTGAGCCTTCAGTACACCTTTCAATAATCTTTTCCTCACTTCAGGGGTGTCTTTCTGTATATCCCCTTTTATTTTTCGATCTCTTGAAATGTAATTTACCTTTCCTATTTCATCATTTACTAACTCTTCTTTTTTATCTTTTGGTATCATTTGTCGTCTTTCCTCCCCTGTCCTTTCCTCTGTTCTTTCTATTTCCTCCTCTATTTCCTGTGTTTCCAGATCATTGTTCAGTGTCATTTGCTCATGAATTTCTGGTCTCACAACTACGTCATGTATCAATTCTTTTATCTCTCTATGGTTCCTTGTCATCATTTCCAGCATATCTTGGAGCATCAATAGTAATTCTTTTAATAATACACTTATTTCCTCCTGCCCCATTTTGCCTTATTTTAATAAATCTAATGATTTACTCAATCAAAGTCCCACTATCCCAATTATTCATCACACCAAGATAGCCTATATTAGAGCAGTTCACACAATCACTCCATTAAATAGCCTCTTAACAATTTCCACTTTGTTTCAGAACTCCAAGCTGTTTCACACTCTCACACTTTCCAGCATGTTTCTAATCCTCAAGGTTCTGAAAGTTGGATGTTTTCACAGTCTGTCTCCAAGCACCAAATATAATCGGTTTGTAGGGGTTATTTTGTGTATTCCAGCTAATCTGCCCAAGATATAACACCTTTCACTTCTTTGACTTTCTTCAGCTCTAAGTTGCCTTCCCGGCCAGTAGGTGTCACTGTTACTTTTTTCCTCTGCTTTTGCTGTAAATAAAATGTCTCCAAAAATATTTTCCAATAATTTTCCAAAGTCCTTCAACTCAAGATGGTAATAAAAATATAATCCAGAATTTTGAAACGATTTAGGTTGCTAAAAACTAGCCAAACCAGTCTATCCTTTATCTTTAAGATTACTTCTGTGTACAATTTATTTTCTTTCTTTTTCAAAACTGACAGTAGCTCCAGATCTTAGTCACCGCTATTTACCTCCATTGAGTCCCACTTTCAAAAGGGAGGTGTTTTAGGGAAAATTCCACGGCAAAAGTTAGAAAAGTTCTTACCCAAACCGAGCACACTGTTACAAGATCTTTCCTTTCTTCTCTTCCATTTCAACTGTCACGGCTTCGGGAGAGCCATAATGGCCGTCTTCTCTTCTGCCGGTTCAAGGGGCTTTCTTCGGGTCAAACGAGGAGACTGTGCTCTCCTCGCAACCACCAAAGCATCCCCTCTATCTTCGTCACCCCTACAGGGTGACTTTTGGCCCCTTAGAGCCTCCGGACTTAAAGAAATCGGCAGAACTTTGCGGAGCTACCGCGATGTCAGCTGCCTTCCAACCTTTCCATATCTTATGGGCCCTTCCACTAAAGCTCTTCTCTCAGGCTAAGTGTCTAGAATTTACACAACCAGTAGAATAAATGGTTGGATTTCTTGATATTTTTTTAAACAAATGAGCGAGTTACTTTGTTAAAGAATGATTTTAAGATGCATTTAATCCAAGAAAAGATTATCTTTGAAGTGTCTTGGATATCTCAAGGATGTATAGTAAGTGCTGGATTTCAGCATCAATATGCTGAGAGTGTAAAATAAAAGAAGGGACAAGTGGTTTTGGCCTGCTCCAGAATGCAGCTTTTTGGTTCAATAACAATAAGTATGCTAATAAAGGAAAAGAAATAAGGTTTGCTAATGTGATATTGAATTATATATCAAATATTACAGTTTATTGATGTATGAAGAACTTGGGATTTATTGGACATGGGCTATAACTAAAAAGTAGTTAACTTTGATGGAAAACTCCACCTCATTTTAACATTTGGATTGATGAATTGTGTTCAGTCTACCATGTTCTGGTCACTACAATACAAAAAAGATGCTGAGACTATAGAAAGACTGCAGAGAAAAATAACAAAGTTGATAAGCAATCTGGAGGCTAAATCATACGATGAACAGTTAAGGGAACTAGGTATGTCTAGTCTAATGAAGAGAAGGACTAGGGATGACATGATAGCAGTCTTCGAGTACTTCAGGGGCTGTCACCAGAAGAGGGGGTCAACCTATTCTCCAAAGCATCTGAGAGCAGAACAAGAAGTAACAGATGGAAGATTCTTAAGTAGAGATCCAAATTAGAATTAAGGGAAAAATTCCTGACAATGAGAACAATTAATGAGTGGAACAGCATGCCTCCAGAAATTGTGGATGCTCCATCACTGGAGGTTTTTAAGAAGAGACTGGAATTAGTCTGGAACAGTATAGGATCTCCAGCTCAAGCAGGGACTAGAAGACCCCCAAGGTCCCTTCCAATCTGTTCTTCTATGTTCTATGAATTTGTATGTCACTGACATAGAAGAAAGATGATCAATCATTAATATATCAAGAACCATCAAGTTTCAGTTTGTTGCATAAGGATTCAAATGATTTATTTGCAGATTCTGAAAGGAACTGATCTGAATTATAGTTTCAAAGCTACGATCTGGATCAAAGATTAAATCATTCATCAGAATTCTTAAAATTTCCATTCAGATGTTGATTCAAAAACATGCCAAAATATACTATTAAATACATAACATTTAGAGATGTGTATTTAAATTTTAATTAATCGAAGAAATGATTTTAATATCATTTGTGGGGTTTTTTTTTAATCACTTTACTATGGAAATAAGAATGAATTTATAGTTGAATAAAGCAGGGTTTTGCCGAAAACCAGAAATAAATGCCAGTTTTTAGCAAAAATGTCATAAATCATTTTCATATGACCGCTGGACACTGCAAACAGCCACAAATGCAGGCCACTTGCCAAGTGGCCAAAATGTGGGCATGTGACCGCGGGGAAGGACAGCAGCTATCAGAACTGGGTCATAAGTACCTTTTGTGGGGTCCATTGCAACTTCAAACATTAGCTAAGCCACCAGTCATAAGTCAAGGACTACCTCCTATGAAGCAGGAAGTCTGGATTGACTTTTTAACTTATTTGTCTATTCAATTTTTACTTATTTAAGTAGAAAACTTGTCTTACTTATCTAAGCAGAAAACTTTCAATATTTTTTACTCTTTTTAGATTTTGTGATGCAGTTTTAAAAAAGGAATGAATCTGCATAATAGCATTGGTGTCTTAGGAGAAATGGATATAAAAACTGTCCTATTTTTTAAAAAAATCACAAACTTGAATGGCCAGCATGAGTTGGGAAAAATTAAAAATACAGGTAGTCCTTGGCTTATAACAGTTCATTTAGTGACCATTCGAAGTTACAACGGCTTATGACCACTTTTCACCCTTATGACTGTTGCTGCATCCTCGTGGTCATGTGATTTACTTTTGGATGCTTGACGACTGACTCACAGTTATGACGGTTGCAGTGGCCTGAAGTCACGTGATCCCCTTTTGCGACCTTCTGACAATGGGTCAATGGGGAAGCCAGATTCACTTAACAACCGTGTTGCTAATTTAAGAACTGCAGTGATTCACTTAACAAATGTAGCAAGAGAAGTCATAAAATAGGGCAAAACTTGTAAGCTCGGAAGACAAAACCTCTGATCCTGGTGAGTGACCCAGATTGGATCCTGCAAATTTCTCACGTAACAACATAAATTGTGGTAGTAAGTTGAGGACTACCTGTAGATTAAAAACAAACTGATTGCATCCACACCCACAAATATACATTATATTTATGTGACAAGGGAATCGGACTTTTACAGCAAGAAATGTCTAACTCTGTGACTTGGAGTAGACCTTAACACTACTCATTTGGGCTCTTTTCATGCAGAGAGAAAAGCGGTGGAGTGTCTCTTCAGGAAGTGGCGAAAAGAATATGACCAGCGTAAGTATTCTTTGAAGAGACAGAAAAGACATATGCACCACGCAAGAGGAGATAGAGACACCCTGAAGTCAAACTCAATTCCCGCCGGCTTCAGCCAGGCACTTTTCTTGGCAGTAGGACAAAAGTAATTAGCAATTTGCCTGGCAGGCTTTTTTTCCCCACACATGGCTTCCCTACTATACAGATTTTCACTACACTTCGCTTCATGTAATGAGTGAAGCCAGCCATAGAGCTTTTCCCATAAACCGTAGTTCAATGTATCTTGAATTGTGGAGTCCTTGGTGCTCTCTCAGCTTGGTTGTTTATTTGCAGATGTTTCATTTACTCAACTAGGTTACATCTTCAGTACTAGTGAGTGTGGTATTTGTTCCCTGTTTATATACAATAGTTTGCTCTGCTAGTGTTGGCGAGGGTGTGGTTTTCTTGTCAGCAGTTTCTTGATTAGGGTATTGTTTTCTATTTGTTTGCCTGGTGTTAATCCCTGCTTCTCTGAGTGTGTTGAATCCTTGGGGCTTTCCAAGCTTGGTTGTCTGCTTGCAAATATTTAATTACACAACTATATCAGTTTGCTCCTTGATTATATATAGTGGGGTTTGCTCCCTGTTTATATATAGTAGCTTGCCTGTCAAAATCAATGGGGGTGTGTGGTTTTCTCCTTGATAGTACTTTGATTAAGGTATTGTTTTCTGATTTCTGCTGCAGAGAGCGTATTCTGGTCTTTTCATTTCCTTCTCAGTTTTATTACTGTCTCTTCTGAATGATGTGTAAATGTGGTTTATCTCTATGTGTCTACTGGTGGCTGACATGGCTGAATTGCAAACTCCAGGAATTCCCAGCAGTTTTGGATTTACCTTCTCTAGGACAGTGATGGCTAATCTTTTTGTCATCGCGTGCCGAAAGTGCATGTGTGCACCCATAATGCAATGCGTGTGTGACCCCCCTGCTCCCCCTGCCCCCTGTGCATGCATGCGCTCCCCCTGCAATCCCTCCACCCCCCACGCATGTGCATGTGACCCCCGCATATACCCCCACGTATGCGCGTGCAACCCCTGCCTATGCACATGCAACACCCGTGTGTGCCCCACCCCCACGCATGCGTGCATGTCTCCCGCATGCACCCCACGCATGCGCGACAGAGACCCAAAAACCAGCTGGCCAGCAGGAGGCACACGCGCATGCACAGTGGAGCTGAGCTGGGGTGACGGCTTGCATGCCTGCAGAGAGGGCTCTGCGTGCCACCTGTGATACGCGTGCCATAGGTTTGCCATCATGGCTCTAGGATAAGTAGCGATTAACACCAGATAAACAATTAGTTTAACTAGTCTAGCGAAGAGAAGAACCAGGGGAGACATGATAGCAGTGTTCCAATACTTGAGGGGCTGCCACAGAGAGGAGTGGGTCAGGCTGTTTTCCAAGGCACCAGAAGGCCAGACAAGGAATAATGGATGGAAACTGACCAAGGAGAGATTCAACCTGGAAATAAGGAGAAACTTTCTGACAGTGAGAGCGATCAGCCAGTGGAACAACTTGCCTACGGAGGTTGTGAGAGCTCCAACACTTGAGACTTTCAAGAGGAGATTTGACTGCCATTTGTCTGAAATGGTGTAGGGACTCCTGGTTGGGCAGGGGGTTGGACTAGATGACCTACAAGGTCCCTTCCAACTCTATTATTATCATTATCATTATCATTATCATCAATTGTATCACAGCGGCCAGTTGTTTCATCATTATTTATTGTTGTTGTTGTTGTTGTTGTTATATTCTG
>QLTV01003443.1:844173-862206 GCA_003457575.1 Thermophis baileyi
TCTCCTTCCCTCCCTCCCTCCTTTGTTTCTTCCTTTTTTGCTTCTTTCTTTCTTTCCTTCCTTCCTTCCTTCCTTCCATCCATCCATCCATCCATTCATTCTTTTCATTCTTTCACATCTTTCTTTTCCTTCCTTCCTCCCACCCTCGCTTCCTCTTCCCTCCCTCCCTCTTTTGTTCCTTCCTTCCTTCCTTCCTTCCTTCCTTCCTTCCTTCCTTCCTTCCTTCCTTCCTTCCTTCCTTCCTTCCTTTCTTTCTTTCTTTCTTTCTTTCTTTCTTTCTTTCTTTTTTTCTTTTTCATTTTTGTTTTTTAAAAAAAAAAAAAAAAAAATCCGGGTATTTCCTTATACCATGCACTGTGTGCCCTAACAGCATTCTGGGATAAAAGTCATCACCAGACATTTCCTGTCCTTCCCAATTGCAAATCTCACTTGGGGAATAGAAGCAGGAAAGAAAACCTTGCTACTTTCTCAATTCACGCCCCCCCCCCCCCCGTGCACACACACAACTGTCTTCCCACCTGTTTCTCCCTACCCAAGTCCTCTGTTCATCCGCAACCCTACTTCCTATATATCCCAGGCCAGGCGGGTGCTGTATTTGTTGGAAATAAAAAAGGGAAAAAATCACTCAATGTATTGTCTGCTACTATTGTCATCGCCTTTGAATTAATGAGGAGTCACTACAGTAAAGAAACCATACCTGTACAAAATGAAATATAAATTCAAGAACTTGTGCCTTTTAAAAATGTAGTAAGTCTTCCATTCATCCTGGAGAAAAATCAAGGTCAGTATTTCTCAACCTTGGCAACTTTAAAATGTGCGGACTTCAATTCCCAGAATTCCCCATCCAGCATGGGGAATTCTGGGAGTTGAAGTCTATACCTCTTAAAGTTGCCAGTGTTGAGAAACAGTGATCTGGTATTCACTAACAGTTGATGCCAGCTTGAATTCTGAATTCTTTTTACAGCACGAGGTATATTTTGGGGGAAATCAGATGGTAAACTTCAACTATTTGGATAAAATTGATCCAAGTTGGACAAGAACATGTATCTTTCTTAAAATGTAGGATCTTTTCCCTTGGAGAACTTGAAGCTTGGAAATGTTCTTTGGACCTCAAGCATCAATCAACAAGGTTCAAAAGAAGTTTCAAATAATTGTAGAGAGGTGGCTGATCAACTCAGCTAAACTTTCTGCTGGGGCAGAAGAATTTGTCTGCATTTCCCCCCCCCCCATCAGATTTCATTCTGCTTGATGAAAGTGAAGCTGCCTCCAGAACTCTTTCAAAGGAGAAGACAATCTCAGGGACATTCGTCTTGTGGAATGTAATAGTCTGATGGGCAGAACATCCTTCTCATGACACAATCTGAATCTTCCTTGGCTACTTCCCTGCTTGTGTTCAATCCCAAAGAAAGACCAAGCAATAGAAAGAATCCCAGGGAACTTTTCATAGAGTGGGACGTACCAATAAAGCTAAGGAGGGGAAGGATGGATGCTTCAAACCAAAAGGCACTTAGCCATCTTTAGGCCTGCCACCCTCCCCCCAATATATGCCCAAGACCCCATCTTGTGAAATGGACAATGTATTGTCAAGTAGCCTGAGAGCAAGGTAGAAAAACGAGCCTTTTTTTGCAGCGGAAGAAAACTAAGAAATACAGGAAATCCTCGACTTACGACCACAATTGAGCCCAAAATTCATGTTGCTAAATGAGGAATTTGCTAAGTGAATTTTGCCCCCTTTTATGACTTTTCTCGCCACCTTTGTTAAGTGAATCACTGCAGTTGTTATATTAGTAATAATTTCCCATTGACTTTGTTGGTCAGAAGGTTGCAAAAGGGGACCACGTGGCCCCGGAATACTGCAATCGTCATAAATGTGAGTCAGTTATCAAGCATCCGAATGTAAATCACGTGACCATGGGGGGATGGTGCAACAATCACAAGTGTGAAAAATGATCATGTCCCTTTTTTCAGTGCCGTTGTAACTTTGAACGGTCACTAAGTGAACTGTTGTAAGTCAAGGACTGCCTGTAACAAGGTCAGTTTTGGCATTGAGTGAGCCGGACGGCATTTTGCAGAAAAAAGGGGGTTTCATTTGTTTTCCATTCAGCTTAGGAACATTTCTAAGGAGGGACAGGACCAGGGGTGGGTTCTAACTTACCTCACTGCCGGTTTGCTTCCTCCCGCACCGCGTGGCCACATGCGCAGTGCAAAAAGATTAAAAAATTTTTTTAAAAAAGCTGAAAACAAGATGGTGACTCGGCTTCTGCGCATGTGCAGAAGGAAAAAAAGAATTCAAAAAAAAATTCAAAAAAAATTCAAAAAAAAATATGGCGGCGTCCATGGACCAGCACCGACTGAACCGGATCCATGACGTCATCGTGACGTCACCAGCGGGTCGCTACCGGTTCAGGCGAACCGGTCCGAACTGGGAGGAACCCACCTCTGGAAAGGACTACAGCAGAGGTGGGTTTCGGCAGGTTCTGACCAGTTCTGGAGAACCGGTAGTGGAAATTTTGAGTAGTTCGGAGAATCGGTAAATACCACCTCTGACTGGCACTGCCCCCATCTATTCTCTGCCTCCCGAGTCCCAGCTGATCAGGAGGAAATGGGGATTTTGCAGTAACCTTCCCCTGCCACGCCCACCAAGCCACACCACGCCCACCAAGCCACGCCCACAGAACCGGTAGTAAAAAAAATTGAAACCCACCACTGGACTAAGGTTTCTCTACACTTTGCAAGTTCAGCTGACGCACATCTCCGTGGCAGCTATGGCACCTTGGTTGCTGGAATTTCTGCCTGTCAGTATTCCCAAAGCAGAAGTTAGCACAATCTGTGATGGTTTACTCAGCACTAAACCCCACTAGATCCAGTGGAATTTAATTGTAGAGCTGGCCAAGCATGTAAGGAGCCCTGCTCAAATTGTTGCAAGCGTATGGAAGAAGGCACTCCACCTCTCTTCTGCTGACACCCTCAAATCCCCCTGCAACCCACCACCTTGTTCTTTTCTTCTGCAGAGAAGAATATATTAACCTTGGAAAGAGCAGTCACAGCAGAGGTGGGTTTCGGCAGGTTCTGACCAGTTCTGGAGAACCGGTAGCGGAAATTTTGAGTAGTTCGGAGAACCGGCAAATACGACCTCTGACTGGCCCTGCCCCCATCTATTCTCTGCCTCCCGAATCCCAGCTGATCGGGAGGAAATGGGGATTTTGCAGTAACCTTCCCCTGCCACGCCCACCAAGCCACATCCACCAAGCCACGCCCACAGAACCGATAGTAAAAAAAATTGAATCCTACCACTGAGTCACAGTGTACAATTGATATTACGGAGGAAGTCTACAGGGCTCCCTTCTTTCCTGGCGAGTGTTAGTCTAAGAAGGATCTCTTATCCTCCTAGCTGGAGATGGACTCCAAAGCCCATGATCCAAGGAGAAAGCCTGCCTTTTCATCTAGCTAGGAAAAATAAACAGCCACCTAACTCTCCATCGCCTTCCTTCACTTTACAGAGCCATTAAAAAAGGGGCTGGGGGTACCAGCAGCTTTGGCCTTCAGACAGGGCCATCAACAGTGTGTGTGTGTGTGTGTCAACAAAGTCAATGTGGAAGCTACAACCAAGATGGCTGCCATCTTTTTTCTCTCCCCCCCCCTCGGGACGCCCTTGTCTATAGCTGATCTAGTCATATCCTGAGAAGAAGCAGTGACGCTTTAGCTGTTTCATTGAAACTGGACTGTTTCTCTGCTTGCAAATTCATGTTTGGAGGTTGAGAGAACTGAATGGATAATTGGACTCACTTCTCCAAGGAAGGGGTCATTGTCCATGGATTTCTGAAGCATAGTAGCATCAAGTCTGCTGGGAAGAGTTCCTGCTGAGGTCTTCTCTAAGGAGGGAATGGAAGTAGAGGAAGCCAAAGAGGCTACAGATCACAAGACAAAATGTTTACCTGTTCCCCTTGGCTACAAAATAAGTAGAAGAAACATACTCTACTTATTCCTGGGGGGAAATGGTAAAAGCTCATTCTTTTTCATGCAACTGAATGTGAACTGATATGGGGGGAAATGCTGGAGACTGTATGACTTATTTATTACTTATTTACCCAATTTGCATGTCTGGCCAAGAATGTTCTGGATGACAAGCAAACAAAGGTGGGCAAAAGCAAAGCTTTTCATTAAAACCAAACCAAAATAAGGCAAGTCAATAGAATCTCTGTAACCACCAATCCTATATAACCCATATCAGGAGGAATGCCAGATCTGTACAGTCTTCCAAAAGGCCAGTAGAGTTGGGGCTGTCAGGATCTTTGGAGGAGCGAGAGGCTCTTCTATCAGACAGGCATTATGACAGACAAGGTTTGCTTCCTTGGCCCACCAGGTGACATTGTCTTGCTAAGGGTGCCTGGAAGGAACATGCCGAGTCTGTCGGATCTGACGGAGTAGGTGGAAATCACTGTGGGGGGTAGTCCCACAAATAACCATCTAGTGCAGTGGTTCTCAACCTTTCTAATGGCGTGACCCCCCCCGCGACACCACCACCCCGCCGCGGGGCCCCCGCCACCGCGGCCCCCTCCCCGCCGCCTCCCCGCGCGGGATGAGGTGACAAAAGGGCCGTGGCACCAGGGGTGAAATGCTCCTGGTTCGGGCTTGCCTGCGGGTCGCCGAACAGCTGATAGCAATGGAAGCGGGAGACTTCGCCCGGACGCCACCATTTGGGTTCTTTTACCCTCTGCGCATGTGCAAAGCGTTTTGCGCATGCGCAGAGGGTAAAAGAACCCAAATGGCAGCGTCCGGGCGGGTGGGCGAAGTCTCCCGCTTCTTTAGCTACCGGCTGTCCGGCGACCCGCAGGCACGGCCGAACGGGAGCATTTCACCCCTGCAAGTGACGGTGGCACCAGGATGGCGGGCTAACGCACGCGGCGACCCCTGTGAAATGGTCGTTCGACCCCCAAAGGGGTCGCGACCCACAGGTTGAGAACCGCTGATCTAGTGCTTTAAAACTGACAACCTGCACCTTGAATTGCAGACAAAAGTCTATAGGAAGCTAGTGCAGTTCCTATGACAGTGGTGTTACCACGATGCATCCCAAAACAGTGCCTGCTGCTGCATTTTTAGCCAGCTACAGGTTCTTGGTGTGCTCCACGGATATTCCCATATAGATTGCATTGCAATACTCCAATTCAGAGGTGACTGAGGCACGAACAACCAAGAGCAGGACCTCCTGATCCAGGAATAGATGCAGTTGGCACACAAGGTATATTTCTGTGAAAGATCTCTGGGCCACAGCTGCCACCCACTTCTTGAAGAGCTGTAAATCCAGGAGAACCCCAGGATTGCACGTCAATGCTATCCAGTGAGTGGAACCCTGCTTGGAGTTGATTCTGGAAAGTCATTAGATCTGGAAAATTTAAAATGCACAGCCACTCAGTCTTATTAAGATTGAGCCAATGTTGGTTCTTCCCCATATAGGTCCATCCAGCCTCCAGGCCCTGGGGAAACACCTCAATAGCAGCCTAGGGCCAGATCTTTCACGTTTATCAACACTAACTAACATCTCAACTCTCCTTGAAAGAGACTGGACTTGATCCTGTGGATAAACTGGAGAGGAAGAACCTCATTATACCCTAAATGTCCTTGGAGGAAATCCGGGTTAAAAAAAATATTTTAAAGAAAAACAACCAAGTGAGGTCTATCTTTATGTGAGAGCTCTTAGCTGCTACCACCATTTTCTTCGGAGTGGGCGACCACATTAATTGACTTCTTCTCCTCAACTTTCTGTTAGTTTTGCCACCTCTGCTTTGCTGTCAATCTTCTCTCCTGATAAGTGTTGAGAGATTGAATTGGCACAGCAGAAAGGGGATGTGGCAGTTGCTCCATCTGCTTGGCATCAGCCTCTGCTCATTTTAGCTTTCCTTTGGGTGATGGAAGAGTGGTTAAGAGGGCAGAGTCTTTTCGGAAGGAAGGAGAAAGGCCCTGCTGCTTCCAACCTCATGCCCATCATGGAAGACTTTCTCTAGAACCAGAGAGCAGAACATGTAGGTCAGGGGTGGGTTCCACTTACCTTCCCTACCGGTTCGCATCACATAATTATGGAGCTAGGCAGTGCTACATCTATGTGGGTTGAATGTTTTTGCATTGCTATAAGTAGGAGTGCAAGGCAGAAGGAGCACAATGAACCTGCCCAGTATCCACCCTTGCAGATACCTAGAACTTCTGGACGAACTCTGTACACACCATAATAGTTGATGGCTTGCAGAACTGCAACACAAACAATTTCCAGAAGGCAGATTCCAAATGAAAGTTAGAGAAAAAGCTTTCAACCTGGAGCAGCCAGTAGAACCAATTACTAGGGAAAGTGGCCGTCTCCCCTTCACTGGATTTGCTGAACTGGAGAAGACATGGTCATTTCCTCAGGAAATGTCCCAAAGGTGCTTCTTTTCAAGAGGCAACTGGACTTTCTGGTTTTTTCTTTGAAGACGTTTCACTTCTCATCCAAGAAGTTTCTTCAGCTCTGACTGGATGGTGGGGAATGGAAGGATTTATACTCCTTGCAGACAGCTGGTCATTTCCATCCTTTTATCTGTGTCATCAGGGTCACCTGAGTGGTGCAAATTGGTCTGGAGCCTCCTTGGAACTGTTGAAAGGACTGTGTTATAGATTGGAGATACACAGTCCTTTCAACAGTTCCAAGAAGGCTCCACACCAATTTGCACCACTCAGGTGACCCTGATGACACAGATAAACCTCCAGGTGACCTTAACGACCCACTAAAAGAATGCAAATGACCAACTGTCTGCAAGGAGTATAAATCCTTTCATTAGCAATAGCAATAGCACTTAGACTGATATACCGCTTTACAGTGCTTTACAGCCCTCTCTAAGCGGTTCACAGAGTCAGCATATTGCCCCCAACAATCTGGGTCCTCATTTTACCCACCTCGGAAGGATGGAAGGCTGAGTCAACCTTGAGCCGGTGAGATTTGAACTGCCGAACTGCAGCTAGCAGTCAGCTGAAGTACTGTAGCCTGCAGTACTGCACTCTAACCACTGCGCCACCTCGGCTCATTCCCCACCATCAGTCAGAGCTGAAGAAGGTTCTTGGATGAGAAGGAAAACATCTTCAAAGAAAAGCCAGACAGTCCAGTTGCCTCTTGAAAAAAGCACCTTTGGGACAACTGTGACCTGGACGACTGAAGAATCTCCATAGACATTCTCTGGAAATGGATTCTATTTTCCATTCCACTTTGGATTCCAGCACTGAGCAGGGGTTGGCCTTGGTGGTCGCCTCTTCTAACTCAGAATTCTGCAAAGGAGGCTAACCGGTCTGGAGAGAGAAGTTTCAACCATCCAACATTTTGGCAACTGGGATCAATGGATGGAGTCGTGGTTTGGGGTATATTGCAGCATTTCCTCACTGAGAGCCAGAGATGATACTACAGTTTATTTGCCCACAGATGACCTGGGGAGCTAGTTAGGTCCTGGTGGTTTTATATAAAGATAGTATCAGGTCTGATTTCTCAATCCCAGCTGCTGCTTCTTGCTCAGTGTAATTATACTGAGTTTCATGATTTGTTTCTTTTTCTCTAATTTACTCTACTCCTTGGAAACTGATTATTTGCCTGCCTGGATCCTATACTTATTTTGGACTTCTCAAGCTCCTGTCTCCATTCAGTCCTATCACAAGTGTGCAGTTTCTCTCGTCTTGAGAATCACATTGGGCACAGGAGGGTGGGGGTTTCCCCCCCTATTTCTTCTTAAATTGCATTTATTTATCACATTTGCATGGAGACTCACATAGTGACTCTGGGAGGCAAACATTATGAAACAAAATACATAAAAGTAAAATATATAAAAAGCCAATAAAACCATTATTTAAATTAAAAGTAAAAACAGTAAAAAAATCAAAGTGGCAGCCAACATGCAGAGAGTGCATCCTTAGCTGATGGCACATGCCTTCATGCTAGTCCACATGGGATGGGTAAATGTGACTGGGGAGAGACAGTCCCTCAAATAACCTGGCCCCAATGCAGAGGTGAAATGCTGCCAGTTCTGACCGGTTCTCCCGAACCAGTGGTGGAAATTATGACTAGTTCCCCGAACTGGCAAATATCACCTCTGGCTGGCCCCACCCCGTCCCTTCCAGGAGTCCCCGCGTGGCCCGTTTTTGCTCTCAGGTAAGTGCAGGGAGGCTTCCCTGAGGCCTGCTAGGCCAAAAACGGGGGAGGGTGGGGGGTGGAGGTGCTGCAAAAGAAAAAAGAAAGAAGAAAGAAAGAAAGAAAGAAAGAAAGAAAGAAGAAAGAAAGAAAGAAAGAAAGAAAGAAAGAAAGAAAGAAAGAAAGAAAGAAAGAAAGAAAGAAAGAAAGAAAGAAAGAAAGAAAGAAAGAAAGAGGAGGGAGGGAGGGAGTTAGGGGAGAAAGAAAGAAAGAAGAAAGAAAGAGAGAGAGAGAGAGAGAAAAAGAAAGAAAGACAGAGAGAGAGAGAGAGAGAGAGAGAGAGAGAGAGAGAGAGAGAGAGAGAGAGAGAGGAGTGTGGGAAAAGAAGAGAAAGAAAGAAAGAAAGAAAAAGAAAGAAAGAAAGAAAAAGAAAGAGAAAGAAAGAGAGAGAGAGAGAGGGAGGGAGGGAGGGATGGGAGAGAAAGAAAGAAAGAAAGAAAGAAAGAAAGAAAGAAAGAAAGAAAGAAAGAAAGAAAGAAAGAAAGAAAGAAAGAAAGAAAGAAACAAAGAAACAAAGAGGGAGGGAGGGAGGGAGGGAGTCAAAAGCAGCACCTACAACTGGACCCAGAAGCAAACTGGTAGCTAATGTAGCCCACAAAGTAGAGGTTTAATGCGTGCAATTCTTGAAATGGACACAACTACTTATGCTGCCACATTTTTTACCAGCTGAAGCTTTGGGCTACTTTTCAAAGTCAATCCCATATAGAATGCATTACAATAATCCATCGAGAAGGTGACTAAGCCATGAGTGACTATGAGAAGAGCCTCCCAATCAAGGATTGGATGCAAATGGCAGACAACATGAAGCTGTGCAAATGTTCTTCTGCCCATGACTGTTACCTACTCCTTGAACAGAAGTGGCATACCAGAAGAACCCCCAAATTGTGAACTGGGTCTGTTTGGAGGAGTGAAACTCTACTCAGGAGCTGAGATGTCAAATTCCTAGGTGCAGAAGCCCCCCCCCCCAAAACCAGTGGTGCGTTTCAAAAAGTTTTACTACCAGTTCTGTGGGTGTGGCTTGGTGGGCGTGGCTTGGTGGGCGTGGCTTGGTGGGCGTGGCAGGGGAAGGATACTGCAAAATCCCCATTTCCTCCCGATCAGCTGGGACTCAGGAGGCAGAGAATAGATGGGGGTGGGGCCAGTCAGAGGTGGTATTTACCGGTTCTCAAAATTTCCGCTACCGGTTCTCCGAACTACTCAAATTTTTCGCTACCGGTTCTCCAGAACTGGTCAGAACCTGCTGAAACCCACCTCTGCCCCAAACCCAAAGCCACTTGATCTTACAGGGTTTAGTTGAAGTCTATTGTTCTCCATCCAGACCCACACAGAATCCAGGTACCAAGAAAGGACATCCACAGCATCACTTAACTCACCAGGGGTAGAAATATACGATATCACACTGATGATAGTTCAGCTCATGGCAATGGAGGAGTTCACTCAGTGGCTTCATCTAGATATTAAACATGAGCAGAGAAAGCACCAAATCCTGCAGCATGCTGCATAGCAAGGGCCAAGAGTGAGACCTCTCGCTCCCAACCAACATCAACTAAAACCAGCTTTGGAGAAAAGGAGAGAACCAGTATAACTCCCTGCAACCAATTCTCAACTTTCAAAGGTAATCCAGAAGTATACCATGGTTTGTGGCATTGAAAGCCACCAAGAAATCAAGTAATGTATTATCCCCATCCTGTTCCCAAAAGAGTGTGTGATGAATACACTGGGTCCCATATCTGGCCTTGAAACTCATAGCCTATCCCATATCCAGGCCTGACTCTTGACTGAACATGATCCAGACAATCTACTTCAGTGTTGGCGAACCTATGGCACACGTGCCAGAAGTGGCATGCAGAGCCATCTCTCCGGGCACATGAGCCGTCGCCTGTTGCTCTTCCGGGTTCCGGCACGCTGGCCAGCTGGTCTTTGTGCATGCATGCGCGCCAGAAACTGGAAGACCAGGTGGCCAGTGCACATGTGCATGCCGGAAACCGGAAGAGCATCTGCCCGGTGCGTGCATGAGCACTGGGCGGCTGCTCTTCTGGTTTCCGGCACACACGCACGCTCCCGTTTCAGCACTCGGTGCCGAAAAGGCTCACCAACACTGATCTACTTCATCCAAGATCCTCTGAAGCCACTATGTAACCACCTTTTTTATAGCCTTCCCTAGAAAGGGAAGATTGGACACTGGACAAATGTTGTCCAATATCGTGTGGGTCTGGTGATGGCTTCTAGAGGAAGGGCAAACCAACGTCTCTTTAAGAGGCAAAAGGACAACCCCTGTGCCATGACACCAGCACTAGCACCTACATCCAAGTGTCTATGGAGATTCTTAGTCATCCAGATCATGGTTGTTCCAAAGGTGCTTTTTCAAGAGGCAACTGGACTTTCTGGTTTTTCTTTGAAGACGTTTCGCTTCTCATCCAAGAAGCTTCTAGAAGAGCTGAAGAAGCTTATTGGATGAGAAACGAAACGTCTTCAAAGAAAAACCAGAAAGTCCAGTTGCCTCTTGAAAAAGCACCTTTGGGACACCCACATCCAAGTCACCTCCTAGACAACCTTAGTCAGCCAAGAGAGACATCAGTCTAAAGAGCAGGTGGCCAAGTTCACAGTTATAAGGATCCTATCCATTTCTTAAAGACCAACAGGTTCAAAGGTTATCTACTTCATTTATTTTGTCCTTTTAAATTGGCATTTCATGTCATTGTGGGAGGGGGAGAAATAGAGTTAAAGGCAAATCCCTCCTCCCAAAATAAGCTGCAGGTCTTTTCCCCTCATCATGAATGGCAGTAAAGACAGAAGCCCTTTTTATTATGTCTAGCACTTCTGCTGATAAACCAAACACTGCATCTGTTTAACTCACTGTTTAATAGCCAAAAGAAGAAGGGAGAAGGAACGTCATCAGAATAGTAGATCTGAAGTGGCCATTTGGGAGATTTTGGGGGTGACACAGGTATCTTAAACTTGAAAAATGTGAGATGTGATGGGCTTGTCATTTTCCAGCTCTGGGTGTTATTAATCAGAGCCAGAATGCCTCCTAACTATCCAATTCCTCTTCCTTCTATTTCATGCTAAGTTAACATTCTGGGAGAATCTGGAGTGCATACATTAGATTAAAAGGATCAGATGATGAATCTTTCCCATTTGAAAAGCTGCAACGTCCTTGCCAGAATTGCTGTGTGGCAACGTCTCCTGCTAAAACAACTTTTGACATCTAGATCTGGACTTATAAGCTTAAGTGCTCAAACCCCTTTATTTATAGAGGGTTTAACAGACCGTCTACAAAATAAAAAGCCCACAACAATAATTTATAAATGGTTGTGAAAGTATGTTAAATTACACATTCAGGAGTTTAGGTTGCGTAGAACAGGGAATTGGAGTATCTAATAAATCCACGCTAAAGGAAAACTAGTATTTTGGCATCCACGAGTTGTATTTCTTAGGCAAAGAATTCAAGAAAGCGGTTTTTGTGTATGTATGTGCTCAAAGCACAACACTGTTTCATACAATGGGGTCTTACATTATAGTGGTTCCCTTTCCTGGCTAGAAATTAGCATGCATTTTAATTTCACTTTGGAAAGTTCATTGTTGTTGTTTTTTATGGATGTGCATGCTCCTTGGAACATGTACCAGTGGTGTGACAATTAGCCAGAGGACAAAGATAAAGGGCACCGTGTGTTCTAGTAATGCAAAATGGTTGATAGTAGAATAATAATTAAAAAAATATGTTTATGTTTTCCCAAGTGCCAGGGCAGTGATCAGGCCCCCAGGCAATTGGTTCTTTGGGAGCCAGAGAAAATGAACCATCCAGTAAATAAAGGGACTTTAAAATTTATTATTAGCTCAAGCAAAAAGATTCAGAAGTGTAACATAAGGAGCATACAAACCAAGCAAAATTGCACCCCGTCTTTTCCAAGCTGCCAGGTGCTCCTTAATAATGACAGCAGAGATGCCCCAAAGGCATTGTCAGGCCGAAGCCATATTTTATTAGAGACTTTGGCCTGCCACACTTTACGGTTGAGAATGTATTCTTGCTGTGGGAATTTGGGAGGGGCTGTTGCATGAGGGATGTAGACATGTAGCCATAACAAATTCCTTTAGATTCTCAAGGTCATCCTTTGTCCAGCACCTGCCCAGAAGCTGAGGGGAGTAACTGACACATCGGCAGAAGGCGACTGGCTAACATCATGAACTTGTGGGTGTGGGGACAAAGGGCTTGATCTTTCAACTGGGTGGAGAAACCCTGGAAGCATCAGATTCGGGTTTCTCACAGCCATACCAACATGGCTCTGTTAATACATTGGAACTTTGAGGAATGCTTTGCCTCGGACTCTGATTTTATTTTGGATGCTATTTGGAACCCTGACACTAACCCGAATCTAACCCTGACAGGCATCCAATTTCAACACAGTACCCAGTGCTAGGTTCTGTGCAGAAGCTTTCCACAAACGACAACCCCAAGGTATTTATCAAAAACCTGGCACTGTGACTTCATGGCCCTGCTAGGCCTGACTTCGACTGAGTGGCACATGACTTTGGGATCGGAATCAAAAGTCTGAGACGTTCACACTGAGAAAAGCTTTGAAGATACTTGAAGCCTTCCCTTTCCCCCTTCCTCCTTTATTCAGGAAACAAGAATAAATAAATAAACAGCAGGCTAGCTCAGGATGAACTCTAAACATCTGGACTAAATCAAAACACATTACTAAACTCCTTAGAATAACAGTGGTCTTCCGTATTGCCACTATAGTCTATTCTCTGCCAATTGCACAGTAGTGAACAAAGAGCCCTGGCTCAATGTGATACATTGGTGAATATGTGGAAGCTGCTCCAGTCAAAGCCTTTCACAGTCTGGGGTTTACTCAATCAGCTGAGCTTTAAACATCTGGAATTTGCAGTTCTGTATCTGACCAAGTACTTACAATACCACATCTCTGCAAGGAATGGCATATACTGCCTCAGTTGCTCTCAGGAACACTTGCATCCCAGTTGTAGCAGTTATGACTCAAGCCATGCATAGTAGCCATGTGGTTTGTACCAGTAAAGAAAGTGTTAACCCTTAGGAGATCACCTCAAGAGACCTCTATTATATTTGCAGGTGGAAATCCATAACCTCCTTGCAATGTTCTTCCTCCAGGAGGCTGTCTCCTCGTGTCCTTTCCATCAGCCTTGACCAAAGAACACTCAGGGTCTCAAAACCACCCAACCTGGCAGTAGAAGCTTTCTTCAAATCCTCTGTCTCCCCTGAAGACATCAAATTGGCTGGAAGAACCAGAGAGCATCATGTTCCCAAAGGAACACCGTCCCAATCAACCAGCGCATCGTGTGCCTGGTTCCTACTCAGGGACCTTCAAAGCCAATGATCCAGGACCATAATGCATGGCCAGGTACATCGCACAAGTCTTTTCTGAACAGGCACAATTCTGCCTGGATTGTGAGACGGCATCTGATTGCCATTCAGCCTACTTAACCTAATCAGAGGCCTATCCAAACACTGTTGCCCATGACCTGTTGGAAGGACACAAACAGGTAATGAAAGCAGATGGTCCCAAACCATCAATGACCTTTGTAGTTCTGGAAGGTTTTCTTTGAAGGTTGGAGGCTCCAGCGGAGAGAATTAGTAGTACTGTTCTGATTGGAGAGGAATTGTTGTCAGGAATATCCTTCTGGGTTCGGTTCCAAGTGGGGAAAAAGACACTGGAAGCATGGTGACTGCTTGGAAAGATGGTTTAATGGTGGACAGCAGGACCACATGGTTTGAGGTCCTGGAGAAAAGGCGATCACATGTTTCAAGATGCTGAAGAAGAGAAGAGAAGGAAGGAGATACTGAGAGTGCCTGAGTTTTATACTCTCTGTTGAGCCCCACCTTAAGAGTTTCCTATTCCTGTGTAAGAAATGTATCCCATTGGCTGTCAGACTCCCAGGGGGCGGGGGTCTTAGCTAACTCTGTAGGCTGTGTCTGTGTCCCAGACTAGTTTGAGTGCTGGCTGATGCAATCTTCCCAGGTGCCATGTGGTGAGAGGAGCTGAGGGCTAATCCTATTTTTGTTATGTAGAATAGACTGCCCATTGACAAAGGTGGGGGGATGAGTGAGTTTGCTCTGGTCTTAATGGTTCATTGACAAAGGTGGGGGCTACTAAGAGTTAGTCTATTTTCTGCCTAAAAAACTGTTTCTCCATTTCTCAGCCAGGGAAATATAATATTCTGCCTTTTTAAATATTTCCCAAAATATTTCATTCCTCTAGGACGGGGGTAGGTGCTAACTTCCTACAGAATGTCAAGGGAAGAGCTGCTGTTGGCACTGTCTTACATTCTGCCAGAGGGAGCTGTCCCACTCTGCCAAATGGCAGAGCCGGTCTTGCCCAAAACTGCAAAGAATTTACCCACTGCTTTCTGTTCTTCCCTGTTTCCCCCTTTCCCCACCTCTTTGCGGTCTTCTTTTCTCTGCCTGTTATTCTCCTCTGGCTTCAAGTTTGTTCATTGGAGTGATCTGAAAATTTAAAAAAAAATGAAAACAAAACAAAAAACAAACCAAGAAACACTCTCTGACTGCAAATGGGTTCATTTTTTAATGGAAAGAGATGCCAGTCTAATTGCTTTCAGAAGCAGAATGAAAGAAGGCTAGTTTGCAGTTGGGGGGGGGGGAGGAGACACCATCACCCAACGATCTTTCCTCTGGAGCGGTTTCTGAGTTTAGTTGCTTGGGTCTCTCTCTCTCTCTCTCTCTCTCTCTCTCTCTCTCTCTCCTCCCCCAGCTTGCTCCCCCGCCCCAGGAACTGGGATGCAGCATTCCAGGTGGTAGCAAGGAGATACTGAAACATCAACTCTTTGTTGCCATTCACAGTCATGTGGATTTCTGTAGCCCTATTTCACTCTCCACCATTCAAAGGAAACATCTTGCAACTATTAGAGGTGTTCAGAACTTCTACGGGATCTTTGTAATGAACCTTAAGTCAACTTGTATAGATAGATAAGATGTATGAAATACATGCATCCTGGGAGCACATCCAGAGGAAGGTGATCAGATTAGCAATTGATCCTAGAACCCTAGAGATGGAAGGGGCAATTTACACCTTTAAGTCCACTCCTCTAATCAGTGTAGGAATCCAAGTTCAAGCATCCCAGATAGAAGGCTGTCCACCTTCTGCTTGAATATACCCATCAGAGGAGAGCGCAGCAGAGGAGAGTTTAACTTTAACCTTCCATGGAAACGTGCCTTTCTGTAACTGAGATTCATTACTCAGGGCCCTTCACTATGAGATGATCAAGGAAGGGTTTTGGCTGTCTTTCTCAAAACCTTTCAAATATTGAGAAAATGCTACCATATATCTTGCCTGTTGATGTTTTCTTAAAGCTAACCTCCTCCACAAGTTTTTGCAATGTCTTCTCAGGTGTGGTGGAATGTAGTCTGGATTCCCAGGAGGGAGGGGCTGCCTTCCAGAGGAGCAACACGGTGAAATTTAGATAGTTTGGTTGGGGGGGAAGATGGTCAAGACAGCTCCTTCCTGGAAGTTCTCAGAGAATATCAATGATCCAAGTAGTCACTTTAGTTTGTCAAGATTTCTCTCTATAAGCGAGGAACAATAAAAGAAACTGTTTAGAAGAATCCCAGTGTGTCTTTCTTGGTTTTTGGAGCCTGACATCAGCCCACTTAGATTCCAGTCTTCTGATCAGCCTTGTAGTATTTCCCTTCACTAGTTGGAATTTCTCTAAATTTTCCTCAGTTACAGTGCTCAGAAATTGATGCAGTATGTGGCACCCCAATCCCAAGAAAATTGGTTTCAAGAGTGGGTAACTTAAGAAAGAAGGATGAAGGGAAATACAATGTTGGCCCTTTCATGACAGAAGAAGATTGTTCTCTGTAGCTTTGGAGAGAAGATCAGAACAAAAGGGGGTGAAAACTGAAGGATAACAGAACTCAACTGAAGATCTCAAGGAACATCCTCAGGAGAAGGAATAGCCTCAGGTTGATTCCTGTGTCCACCACCTTCAAGGCAAAAGGTGGTGGACACAGGAGTCAACCTGACTTTTTGTGACCCCTCACATGAGGGCACTTCTGGGTGGGCAATCACTTGATGGAGGTATTATATAAACTTGGAAGGAATCTCTGAGGGATCCCATCTTTGAGGGATAACATTATTATGTTTTGTAGATTGAGAAACAACTAAATCAAATTATATTTTAAACCAGCATTTTTCAACCTTGGAACTTTAAGATGTGTGGACTTCGACTCCCAGAATTCCCTAGCCAAACTCATCTTAAATCATGTTGGCTGGGAATTCTGGGAGTTGAAGTCCAGACATCTTAATGTAGCCAAGTTTGAAAACATTGTTTTAAATTCTAGGATACCTTGGCTGTTTTGCCTGTGGGTAAACCAGGGGTGGGTTCTAACTTATCTTGCCACTGGTTCGCTTCCTCCCATGCCACGTGGGCATGCATGCTTCATGCGCCGTGTGGGTGCGCACACATGCGCAGTACCAAAAACCCAGCTTCTGCGCATACTGGAATGAGCCGAGGTGGCGCAGTGGTTAGAGTGCAGTACTGCAGGCTACTTCAGCTGACTGCTAGCTGCAGTTCAGCGGTTCAAATCTCACCGGCTCAAGGTAGACTCAGCCTTCCATCCTTCCGAGGTGGGTAAAATGAGGACCCAGATTGTTGGGGGCAATATGCTGACTCTGTGAACCGCTTAGAGAGGGCTGTAAAGCACTATAAAGCGGTATATAAGTCTAAGTGCTATTGCTATTGCTATACTCAGAAGCCAAAAACAAAATGGCAGTGCCATAGGCGCCGCCAAGAGACCCAGTTCATGGGCGTGGCCAACCGGCGATCGCTCCCGGTTCGGCGAACTGCGGGAAATTCCCGCTACTGGTTCTAAAGAACTGGTCAGAACCGGGAGCAACCCACCTCTGGGGTAAACCCTTAGATATGTCCTAAATCAGCGGTTCTCAACCTGTGGGTCGCAACCCCTTTGGGGGTCGAATGACCATTTCACAGGGGTCGCCTAAGCGCATGCTAGCCCGCCATCTTGGTGACTGGCAACACACATGCGCGGGGAGGAGGCGGGGTGGGGGTTGCAGTGGCGGGGCGGGGGTCGCGGCATTAGGAAAGTTGAGAACCACTGTCCTAAATGAAATTTAAGGTAGCTCTTAATGGTAACTTTATAATTATCTGTGTTAATAGCAAGCACAGCCCAGTGAAGATATTTATACCAGCTTTCTCCAGAAGAACAAAGAGAGAAACAACTCATAGACTTTAAGTACTTTGATGTTTCAAACTTCCCATTTCCTGATTCAAGTGTTCCTTAGAAAAATGTTGTGCAAAGCAAAAAGATTGACTTTTGGCAACTGGAGAAAGTGCTGTGTAATGGACTTTAATACAGCTCAGTGCGTGCCAAGAAAATGTAACGCATCTCAAATACAGCCACTTGCCTTGCAGAAGCTATGCAAGAGTTGCTATTTGGGAATACTGCATCCAATTCTGGTCATCACGATAGAAAAAAAAGATGTTGAGACCCTGGAACGTGTGCAGAGAAGAGCAACAAAGATGATAAGGGGTCCGGAGGCTAAATCATGTGATGAATGGTTGAGAGAGCTAGGTATGTCTAGCCTATCAAAGAGAAGGATTGGGGGGGACTGTTCTTTTATTTGTTTGTTTGTTTGTTTGTTTGTTTGTTTGTTTATTGTCAAGCATGCAAGAGCCGAGGTGGCACAGTGGTTAGAGTGCAGTACTGCAGGCTACTTCAGCTGACTGCTAGCTGCAGTTCGGCGGTTCAAATCTCACCGGCTCAAGGTTGACTCAGCCTTCCATCCTTCTGAGGTGGGTAAAATGAGGACCCAGATTGT
>QLTV01003443.1:863063-876871 GCA_003457575.1 Thermophis baileyi
ATCTAGTCATTGACAGGTAGGAAATTGTAGCAGATAATTTTGGGTGCTACACTTAGGTCAGATCAAAGGCAGCGTAGTTCTAAGTTTTCTAGGCCTAAAATTTCAAGTCTGGATGCATAAGGTATTCTGTTGCAAACGGAGGAGTGTAGTACTCGTCTCGTGAAATATCTCTGGACATTCTCAATTGTATTAATGTCCGATATGTAGTGTGGGTTCCAGACAGATGAGCTGTATTCGAGAATTGGGGAATTCTTGAGGAACTCTCACAGAGAAGAGAGGGTCGACTTATTCTCCAAAGTACCAGAGGGCAGGACAAGAAGTAATGGATAGAAGCGTGTTTCAGAGAGATCTAACCTTGAAGTAAGGAGAAATCTTCTGGCAGTGAGAAAAGTTAATTCATGGAAGAGCTTGCCTCCCAGAGTTGTGGGTGCTCTTCTTAAAAACTGGAGGTTTTTGATTGGGATGGTATAAGGCTCCTGGTTTGAGCAAGGGGTTGGACTAGAAGACCTCCAAGGTTCCCTATGATTGAACAAGCAAATAAAATATATGTCCGTCCATCCATCCATCCATCATCTCTGTTAATCTCCTCCCACCCCCACTCCATTTCCTCTCCTAAACTACAGTTTAAAGAAATATCTCATGTCCCTGAAAATCATTCATTTTACAAATAGTTAAAAGGGCTGAACATTCTGTCTTGCCCTTTCATTAACATATTTGCATATCTCTCTCTCTCTCTCTCTCTCTCTCTCTCTCTCTCTCTCTTTCTCTCTCGCACGCGCGCGCGCGCATACACACACACACACACACACACACACACACAAAAGTAAGATTTACATGGTAGCCCATGTCACACAGGTGATTCTGGCTGCCATACAATGATGAAAAGTAACAAAGCCTACAATATACAACTCCTAGTGCCCGAGTCTAAAACAATGACCCCACTCATACCCACACACATGAAGACACACAAACCAGAGGAACAGCAGCACAACTCTTTCTGACCCAAACACCTGCGGAGAGAAAGAGAGAAACAATTATGTTACAGGCACACATTTTCATTGTAACATGATTTTAGCTGAACTTGGCACTTATAAACGGACAAGTTAGGGGAGCTACACATTGTCTGTGTTTCTATTTTTAGTCTGTTTACTCTCCCTTTTGGGGTGGGAAGGTCTTACTGTAAATTCATCCTTTCAGCTCAGTTGTGTGTATAGATTAAAAAAAGTACAATCTGTGCTGAGTTGAGCCTGGCTTCTGGCGATTACATAAGTGACGGTAGCTCTCAACTTAACAATCATTTGTCTAGTGACAGTTTCAAGCTACAATGGTGCTGAAAAAAAGTGACTTACAACTGATCCTTGCACTTATGACCATTGCAGTATTTGTGTGGTCACTTGATTGCGATCTGGGCACTTATAAAGGATAATATTTGTAGCTCTGGGTTGAAATGAGGGTTCCTTGGTGCTCTCTGAACTTGCTTGTTTTCTTGCAGACGTTTCATTACTCAAACTAGGTAACATCATCAGTGCTACCTGTAGTAAGGAGTGCTGTTTGCTGTCAGTTTATAATCTAGGGATTTGCCGGTCTGTGTGGGTGGGGGCAGTCTCAGAGATTCTTTGGTTGGGCTGTTTACTGATGGCTCCTTGGCAGTTTCCTGATTGGGGTATGGTTTACTTGATTGTTGGTCTAAAGTTAACTTTGGAGTTAATCTATGCTGATCTGGGTGCTGATTACTGGTGGAAAGATGCTGGAGTCTTTTTGTTCTCTTTTGGCTAGTTGATTGTCTATTTTGCATAATTTATTTTATTTTTATTTTTATTTATTTATTTGTTTGTCAAACATGTACAAGATAGCAGGTATACTGTAGGTATAAACATAAACATAATCAAAGTGAATACAGATAGATGAGGACAATAGGACAGTAGGACAGGGACGGTAGGCCCGCTGGTGCGCTTATGCACGCCCCTTACAGACCTCTTAGGAATGGGGTGGGGTCGACAGTAGACAGTCTAAGGTTAAAGTTTTTTGGGTTTGGGGAAGAAACCACAGAGTCAGGTACTGAATTCCAGGCATTGATCACTCTGTTGCTGAAGTCGTATTTTCTGCAGTCGAGTTTGGAGCGGTTTACATTAAGTTTGTATCTATTGTGTGCTCGTGTATTGTTGTGGTTGAAGCTGAAGTAGTCATTGACAGGTAGGACATTGTGGCAGATAATTTTATGAATAATCTGGGCATTTGCAACCAGTCCACATTTACAATGGTTGCAGCATCCCAGGGTCACATGGTTGCCATTTGTGATCTTGTCAGAGAGCTTCTGACAAGCAATGTCTATGGAGATTCTCAATCATCCAGCTCATGGTTCAGGGGTAGGTTCTAACTTACCTTGCCGCCAGTTTGCTTCCTCCTGCACCTCATGGCTGCGTGCACATCACCACGCAGGCGCAGTGATGAAAATTAAAAAAAAAAGCCAAAAACAAGATGGCGGCGCATGCACAGTGCTGGGGACTCAGCTTCTGCGCATGCACAGAAGAAAAAAAAATAGCAAAAAAATCCCCCCCAAAAAAATTCCCCCAAAAAAAATTCCAAAAAAAAGATGGCGGTGTCCACGGACCGGTACTGACAGAACCGGCTCCGTGACGTCACCAGCAGTTTGCTACTGGTTCTGTAGAACCGGTGTGAACTGGGAGGAACCCACCTCTGTCATGGTGGTCGCAAAGAGTGCTTTTTCAAAGGCCAACTGGACTTTCTGTTTTTTCTTTGAAGACGTTTCATTTCTCATCCAAGAAGCTTCTTCAACTCTGAGGTTTGACAAGCAATGTCAACAGGAGACGCTGGATTTGATTAACAACTGGGCAATTCACTCAACAATCATGGCAAAAAAGACAATAGAATCAGGCATGGTTCACTTAATGGCCGCATCACTTAGCAACGGAGGTTCTGTTCCCCAATTGTGATCATAAGTTATGGACTACCAATTATCCATGTAGCTTTCCTAGCAGAAGTAGACAATTTGCCTTTGCTGCATTCTTGGATTTTGTTTGGTGGTTTGTTTGTGGTCTTGTTCTTTTTTTTTTTATTTCTCCATCTGACCTGCAGCTGCTGGTGGTCTTCCATCCAGACTCTAACCTGTTCTCTTCGCCTTTCTCAGCTCAGTCCAGTTTGGCCCTAAACTGCCATTTGCCAAGGTGAGCTAGATGTTTCTCCTGAATTTTTAAACTGTCTTCTGAAAGTCTGGAGCTGAGCCCCAGGATGTCTACACATCTCTGTTACACAGGTAAGAAGTGCTGCAGTGTTGGGGTGGGGAGGATATATCAGAGAGAACACCCTGCCCTCTGCTGTCTTTGCCTTGTGACTGAAAACCCCTCTTTATCTTATGCAGGTTCATTACCTCCCCATTACAGCGTCTCTCATCACTCATTGGGCCAGACGCCGCTGTTCCTGGAGAAGCCAATCCCTCTAAATTATGTCTCCTGCTGTTGCTGTTGCTCCCTTCACCAGTCTTATCTGCCTAAGGTGGAAACGATGGGAGGGCAGTCAGCCAAGTCTCTGCTCTTTCTCTTGTATGTAGTCTGCCCTAGTGGGGTGCCTCCAGAAATGCTGGATCTACAACCCTCAAGAATCTCCAGCCAACATGCTGGGATTGTGGTCCCTATGTTTCTGAAGAGCACTCAGGAGAAGAAGGCTAACATGCAAGTAGGTATTAGCATTTCTTTGAGACTGGAACATTAGAATTTCCCATAAAGGTCGTGAAATCTGTATATTATACAAGTAATGATACCCTGGATAGACAAAAATAGAGCCAGGAGGAACCTGGAAAGATGAAGAGTAGAAGATTAGAAGAGGGGCCAAGCAAGTTCCAGGAGGTGGGAAGTAATCAGGGATGGGTTCCAACTTACCTCGCTGCCGGTTCGCTCCCTCACGCGCCGTGTGGACGCGCCTCGTGGGCGTGCACGCGCTTCATGCGCGCGCATGCGCAGTAACAAAAAATCTGAAAAAAATAATTTTATAAAAAGCCAAAAAAAAGATGGCGACCACATGCACAGTGCCGGAAGTTGGCTTCTGCGCGTGCTCAGAAGGAAAAAAATTTTAAAAAAAATTTAATTTTTTTTTAAAAAAATAATTTTTTTTAAAAAAATAATAATTTTTTTTAAAAAAAAGATGGCGGCCCCCACGGACCAGCACCAACCGTTCCAGTTCGGTGACATCATCGTGACATCACCAGCAGGCCGCTACCGGTTTGGGAGAACCGGTCCGAACTGGGAGGAACCCACCCCTGGAAATAACGTGTAGTTTTGCCATATGTACTCAAAGCTGTGATGTAGCTTAGAACACGTTTCTTAACCAGTTATTTGACTGATGTTCCAAGAAGGGGGAGAATGGTTGGGTATCTTTGGGCCTATATTATACCCACACCCACAAGAGATGTTGTGGAGGGAACAGTTCAAAAGTTGTCCTTAGTGGACACATTTTATAGATGTTCTAATTTTCCAACTGTCACTGAATGTAAACAATAGGTCTAATTCAGTGAAGATAAGGAGCCAAAATTAGGTAACTAAAGCAAAGACAAACACATTGCAGTGAAATGCTTTGCCTTAACTCCAATTTATCCCACAATATAATTCCTGCATTCAAATGACAGGGGAAGCATGTGGCTCAGCAGTTAAGATGCTCGGCTTGATGGCTGGAAAGCTGGCAACCCAGGTTCGAGACTCGAGCATCATGCAACGGGGTGAGTTCCCATCCTCACCCCAGCTCCTGCCAACCTAGCAGTTCAAAAGCATGCAAATGCAAGTAGATAAATAGGTACCACTTCAGTGGGAAGATAATAGCGCTCTGTAATGTCATGCTGGCCACATGACCGTGGGAATGTCTTCAGACAGTGCTGGCTGCATTTGCATCAGTCCTGCTAGGGTTCTCAGTTCTGTTTCGGCTGTGTTTGCAGAAGCCGAGGTGGCGCAGTGGTTAGAGTGCAGCACTGCAGGCTACTTCAAGCTGACTGCTAGCTGCAGTTTGGCGGTTCAAATCTCACCGACTCAAGGTTGACTCAGCCTTCCATCCTTCTGAGGTGGGTAAAATGAGGACCCAGATTGTTGGGGGCAATATGCTAACTCTGTAAACGGCTTAGAGAGGGCTGTAAAGCACTATGAAGCGGTATATATGTCTAAGTGCTATTGCTATTGCTAATATGCTTAACAGCTACCAAACAACTTGTTTTCTAAGTTTGCACAGATTCTGGAAGTGATAATGTTGTATGAATTGGATGTAACCCATTTGGTGCATTATCACTTTCAGAATCTGTGCAAACTTAACATATTGTATCAATGCATCTATTAGGTAAATTACCCCCCACCTGGGTAAAAGTGGTTTTTCTTTGGGTAACAGCACATGAACCCATTACCCAGCATGACAGGAACATTCACATTGACTAAACATTTGCCACAGGTACTAAAATATGTTCAAAAATCTCCCACGGTATTTCTTTTGATGAACGTTGATGAAATTACCAGTGGTAATTTGTTAAAATAGCAATAGCATTTAGACTTATATACCACTTCACAGTGCTTTACAGCCCTCTCTAAGCAGTTTACAGAGTCAGCATCTTGACCCCAACAATCTGGGTCCTCATTTTACCAACCTTGCAAGGATGGAAGTCTGAGTCACCCTTGAGCCTGGTGAGATTCGAACTGCCAAACTGTTGGCAGCTGGCTGTCAGCAGAAGTAGCCTGCAGTACTGCATTCTAACCACTGCATCACCATGGCTCTTCATTTTTCCTAAAATGGCATGAAGATCATTCAGTGGCTGTATTTTTATCACACAGTAGTCCTCGAGTTGTGACCATTCGTCCAGTGACTGTTATGACGGTAATGAAGGAAGGAACTCGGCAGCCAGTCATTGACGTTTAATATGACTTTCTGATAAGTGGTTTTGGGTAATGAAGGAAAACGTTTGGGAAGCCCTGCATTAGGTCTGTAACTGATGAGTTTAGTTAAAGGTGCATAAGCGCACCAGCGTGCCTACCGTCCCTGTCCTACTGTCCTATTGTCTTCATCTATCTGTATTCACTTTGATTATGTTTATGATTATACCTATACCTGCTATCTTGTACATGTTTGACAAATAAATAAATAAAAAAAATAAAAGGTGTAGTGTTAACTCCAGGGACCAGCACCAGAGGGATGATCCCCTGCTGATGAGCAAAAAGTCACTATTTTTGTTTCCCCTCTTTTTTCTTCCTGATGGCTCTTGCCTTAGCAAATTACTTGCTACAGAAGGTTGAGTTGCAATTCCGTGACCCTCCTAGAAGGTGAAGAGTGGTGAACAAATGGATCACTTACTCTAGCAAAGATGGGTGGTTTTGGGTTTTTTTGTTTTTTGTTTTTAAAAAAAACAATGCATAATGGATCACTCTCTTCTCTGGTAAGTGAACAAAAGGGGAATTATTTAGATGGGAGTGGGGGAGACCCTGTGTACTTTTCAGGTCATCCTTTCACATTGAGAACTTAAGCAACTAGAATATAATCCATTTAATAATGTATTAACCATCTACTGAGAATTCGACTTGGGCATCAACTCTAAGCAAAATGTTCCCTGTTTGCAGGAATTTTCAAGCAAACACTAATGTGGTTATGCATTGTTCACACACACACACACACACACACACACACACACACACACACACACACACACACACACACACACGTATTCACCCACTATGCACATGGAGTTCCAAGTTCCTTACACAGCTGGCTCAGTTTATACAATTGAGAAGTCTAGATTGACTCCCCCCCCTTTCTTTTCCACAAATGTTAAATCTCCCATAATTATATTTAGCTGCTCCCTGTATTTGTTTGTTTGTTATTTAGCTGTGCTGTTTATCAAATGGCAACACTGTGAGTTTAATCCTTCTATAGCAGGGGTGCCCAACCCCCAGGCCATGGCCTGATAATTTTCCCCTTGTTAATCTGTCCCTATCATCTTGCTGCTGGTCATCCTCTTCTTCCTTCCTTCCTTGCAACAATTGAGGATTAAATATTGTTTATGTTGAATTCTAAGCATTTCACATGTATTCCAGTACAGCCCAGGACACATCTACTGGTCGAGTGGACCTAAATGATTACCCCCATAGTGTGACTAAGGTTTAGACTGCTTAACTATGGCCAATGAATGAGTTCCCAAATGATGATTGAATATATAATTTTGTTGATTTTCTAAAACAACGCAAAGTTAAAAGATAAACAGAAAAAAAAGATTTCAAAAAAGAAAAAGTACCAATAGAAGAATGGATGGTGACGCTGGTGGAATTGGAGGAAATGATGAAATTGACAGCCTTGAGGAAAGAAAAGATTTTTTGGATTTATGTGAGAAAGTGAAAGAAATGAAAAGTTGATCTCTCGATTTGATTATGAGAATTACATGGGATTGTGGATATAATGTAGACAAATGTTAAACTATTAAACTAAATGTTAAAAATGTTCAAGAGTGTGGTATAAGTAGAAAATACATCAAAGATAGTTAGAAGTCATTCTTTTCCTTTTTTTCTCTTCTTTCTTTCTTTCTTTCTTTCTTTCTTTCTTTCTTTTTCTTTCTTTCTTTCTTTCTTTCTTCTTTCTTTCTTCCCCTTTCACATTTTTTTATTCTTTTTTGAAATCTTGTAGGTACTTGTAAGTCCTTCCAACTTTGAGTATATAAAAATCTCACTGCAGTTCTCATATATAAAAACAACAATTTCTCTGATCAATGAGACATTGATCTAAACCAATATTCCTTTTAAACTAATTGTCAGGGTTCTGACCGATGCCCTAATTAAATCATGAGCCTCGAACCAAGCTTCAAAAGAAATCCAGTAATTTATTAGCTTCATGTCCACAAGTTCCAAGTGAAGCCAACTCTGACCTCACTTAATTCACACCCCAGCTCTGACCCTGTTTCCCCCTCCCCTGCAAGGTGTGTCATCAGTCACATTCCCCAACGAAGCAATTTTGGGTGTTGTAGAGATCACTCCCCTCAGCCTCTGTGGGTAACCGTGGAGATGGCCTTGACAGAGATATGGCTGGAATATGCTTTCATTTTGATTGATGTGCTGCCTCGCCACAGCTGCAGAGTTCGTTTTCCATTCCCCCTTGCCTATGGCAACTCGAGAGAAGGCCAGGGATGCTTTGCGAGTTGACATTTGGCTCAGGGGTGGGTTCTAACTTACCTCGCTGCCAGTTCGCTTCCTCCCACGCCGCGTGGCCGTGCCTCGTGGGCGCGCATGCGCTTTGCACACGCATGCGCAGTGCAAAAAAAAATAAAAAAATATTTTTTTAAAAAAAAAGCTGAAAACAAGATGGCGACGCTTCTGTGTATGCGCAGAAGAAATTTTTAAAAAAAAAATTCGAAAAAAAAATTCAATTTTTTTTTTAAAAAGATGGCAGCGCCCACGGACCGGCACCAACCGAACCGGATCTGGGATGTCATCATGACATCACCAGCGGGTCGCTACCGGTTCGGGTGATCCGGTCTGAACCGAGAGGAACCCACCTCTGATTTGGCTCCCCTCACTTCCTGAAGGCGACCTGTGCAAGCCAAAAACAATTTGAGTACAGGTATACATTTTAGGGTTGCGATTCCCCCCCCCTCAGGTTTGTTTGGGTTGTCTGCATGGAATTTAGCTATGAGGCGGTCAGCCTGGATGTTCTTACTCTTTACCTAAGATGCCTCTGATAAGGGGTAGCCCTTCCACTTGATGTTGTGGCCTGCCAGCGACCCGTGTAGCTGGTTGCGGACTCCAACAGTGAAGAGGCTATTGTGGTGATGTGCCAGCGGCCTGTGCAGCTGGTACCTGAATTGGACAGTGAGGAGGTTGGTGAGGACTCGGTGCCAGAGGTGGAGATTCAGCCAGGGCCTTCAGAACCTCCAGAAGCTCCCATCAGTGAAGAGGAAGAAGAGGAGGAGCCTATTCTCAATGCACGGGCACGCAGAGCTGCCAAAAGGCAGGAATGGTTCCTTAGGAGGAGGTCTCCTTGGGAGTAAGGCTTGGGGCTAATTGGCCACGCCCCTAGCCTATTTAAGGGATGAGATGGTTGAAGTAATTTGCAGGAAACAACCCTTCATAATCACCTCGTGTATCGGATTCAGAAAATGTCTCTTTGGCTCTGGTTTTCTGTGTTATCTGTTCTGCTAATTGCTTCTGGGCATCTTGCCAAACCACAGTAAGATTACTGATATCAGAAAGACTATTGCATCAAGAATTGAGTTATTTTACCTTGGACTCTTGTCGGCTGTTAATGAAATTGAATTAAAAGCCCTTGTTCATAAAAGATTGATTGAAACCATATTTTTGTTTGAACAAACTACTAAGACAGCTTATTAGTAGTCTTTATTTAATAAAATAAGGTTTGCATGGACTTTGTGTGTGCTGTGTTCTTCGTGGTTCGTAGCTGGGGCAGAACACTTGATTAGGTATTGGAGCTGTCTCCTGTGCCACCTTGAGTCAAGGATTCATTGCACGTCATAATGGGTTTGGCCCCCTATGACCACGGGGTCCAGGGGCTCATGGGGTAGTGGCCTCAGGGTCGATTCAACCATGGGTTTTAAGAGGCTGCTATGGAATACCGGCAGGGGTGGGTTCCTACCGGTTTGGACCGGTTCTCCCAAACCGGTAGCGGCCCACTGGTGACATCACAATGATGTCACCGAACCGGATCGGTCGGTGCCGGTCCATGGGGGCCGCCATCTTTTTTTTGAATTTTTTTTGAATATTTATTTTGAATTTTTTTCCCCCTTCTGAGCATGCGCAGAAGCTGACTTCCGGCACTGTGCATGTGGTCGCCATCTTTTTTCGCACCCATGCGGCATAGGAGGGAGCGAACTGGCAGCGAGGTAAGTTGGAACCCACCCCTGAATACCGGTATATCTTCCCTAGCAGTCAGAGCAATTTTAATTGCACTGTGACCAGGTTGATAATCTTCACTATGGGAAATGGCCCCATAAACTTTGGTCCCAGTTTCTTACTAGGGAGTTTTAACCTCAAGTACTTTGTGGAGAGGTAGACCTTCTCCCCCAGCTGGAATGGCCGTTGTGGGGCTCCGTGTTTGTCTGCCTATTTCTTATAGGTCTGCACTGCTTTAGCTAGCACTTTCTTGACATTCTCCCAGGTTGCTTTCAGCATTGACAGCCAGTCTGTCAAGCTGACTGAGGAGGGGGGATCCCTTGGATATTCTGGCTTTGGGAGTCCATGCCACTCACTACTTTGAATGGAGTTAGTCCCGTGCTACTGTGAACAGCATTATTGTACGCGACCTCAGTGAAAGGCAGGAGGTCTGCTCAATTGGACTATAGATAGTTCACGTAACACCTCAGGTACTGTTCTACCATGGCGTTCAATCTCTCTGCTCCCCCCCCCCCGGTTCTTTTAGTGTTTCGAATGCCTTTTGGCAGGTTAGGTCCCACTGTAGGGGTTGTCCCGGGCGGGGCTTCGTCCCTGAGCCCCCTGTCTTCAGGAGGTCTGCCATGGGTTTGGCAATTTTCACGAAGGAGGGGATGAATTGCCCGTAGAAATTTGCGAACCCTAGGAAGCTTTGTAGCTGTCTGCGGGTGCGAGGGGGCTGCCAGCCTAGGACGGCTTGTACTTTGGCTGGGTCCATCTCTATGCCCTCATTTGACACTCAGTAGCCCAGGTAGTCCAGCCATGCATGGTGAAATTCGCATGTTGACAACTTGATGTACAGGTTGGCCGCCAGAAGTTTTTTCACTACCTGGAGGACTAGGGGTATGTGGTCATTCATGGTCTCAGTGTAGATGAGGATGTTGTTCAGGTAGACAAGGACTCCCTTATAGAGGTGCTCGTGCAGCACCTCGTTTATTAACTGCATGAACATTGCCAGGGGGTCCTGCAGTCCGAAAGGCATCACTTTGAATTGGAAGCTCCCTAGGGGGCAGTTGAATGCTGTTTTCTATTCATCTCTCTCCCTGATGCTGACTCGGTAGTATGCTTCTCTGAGGTCTAATTTGGTAAAGATCTTTCCCTTGGCTAGGTGAGATAGCCTGTCCTTCATGAGGGTATAGGTTGTGTACGCACACACAGTTTATACCTCTAAAGTCAATGCATAATCTCATAGTTCCATCTTTTTTTTTCTTTGAACAGGACTGGGGCTGTGACCCATGGCTTGGCTGGCATGATGAACCCCCTTGCTAGGTTTTTGTTTATGTATTTGCACATTTCTTGCATTTCCAGGGCGTCATGGTGTACAGTTTGGGTTTGGGTAGTTTTGCCCCAGGGATGATTTCGATGGCACAATCTGTCTCATGGTGGGGGGGGGTAGGACGTCACACTCAGCCTCGCTGAATACTTCCGTGAGGTCCTGATATTCTCTTGGGATCTGTTCAGCCTCTGGGGTTTTGTTGGAGGTGGCTGCCAGTTGTTCTGGTGGGCCCTTTGGGAGGGTTCCCTGCATGGGCGATGCTTCTATTTGCTTGGTGTGGAGGGGGTTGGGGTCCCCTTGCTATCCTCAGCCTTTGGTTGCCCCCTTGCCACCAGATGGTCGGGTCCCACTTGTCTTGCCAGGAGAGCCCCAGTATGACCGTGTCTGTCATTTTGGGGGCTATTACGAATCGAATTGCTTCCCAGTGATTCGCTTCCTCTAGCTTCACTGGTTCAGTCAGGTGGGTGGCATAGGCTCCCCCCAATAGGGACCCATCGACCTGTTCAAACCTGATCGGGTGGGCCAGTCTTTTCGCTCTAATCCCCAGTTTCAGAACTGTGGTTAGGTTGAACAAGCACCTAGTGCAGCCTGAGTCTATTAGGGCTTGAAAAGTACCCTGGGTTCCTGTTTTTGGGGCTATGAGGCGTATTGGGAAGACAAAAGGGTTGGATCGGTTCACTCACCATTGGGTCATTTTCGCCTTTGTCCTGGCTGTCATAGGAATCTGGCGACTGGTCATCGTTGGCTGGAGTTCCCCCCAGCTTTGGCTGGGTGGGGAGGGACCTCTGTGGCCTGGAGGGCTTTTCGGGACATGTCAGTGGCACGCCTGAGGCTTCGTTTTGGTCGTGCCCTGGGTGGTGGCTCTGGCTTTGGTTTCGGGGCCGGGGTCGCGCATGCTGATGCCATGTGGCCTAACCCTCCACATCTGTAGCATTTCAGCTGGCTTCATGGGAGAGTTGGTTTTGGGGCCGGCTGTGGTGCTGTGGCTTCCCGTTGTCCAGGTGGTCTCCAGTCTCTCTCCTTGGTGTCCAGTTGCTTTCTCATGTCATTGGCGCGCAATCTGCCGTCGACTTTTATGGCTACTCAGAACCACTCAGAGAGTTGGTTCGGGATGTCCCGATAGGTGGTTACCTGGGCAATTTGCTTGTCCAGGCTTGTTCTGAAAAAATGAACTAACAGCCGCTCCGGCAATCCTGAACTTATGGATGTGTTCCTTAATGGGTCGCCCTCTCTGCTTTAGGTTTCAGAGCTCATCTTCTGTGTACGGATCCTCCTCCGCCTCCTCAAATCTGGCTTCTAGCTGTCGTAGGAAGTCGTCTACATCTTGCAGTTGGGGGGCTCTCCTCTTGTGGAGGGCTGCTAGCCATTCCCTTGCTTTTCCCTCTAGCCCCTCGGCAATGGTATTCACCATGGCTCTGTGGGATGGGTAGAGGTCTCCTTCACTGGGGCAGATAAATAGCCTTTCTTGGCTCAGGGTGCCAGAATGATAACACCTAAATTGCTCACTAAGCCCAATTCTTGGTGAGCTGTGATGGTGCAGTGGTTAGAATGCAGTATTGCAGGCTAATTCTGCCCATTGCCATCAGTTCGATCCTGGCCAGCTAAAGGTTGACTGAGCCTTCCATCCTTCTGAGGTCGGTAAAATGAGGATCCAGATTGTTTGGGGCAATATGCTGACCCACTTAGAGAGGGCTGCAAAGCACTATGGGGCAGTATATGCTTTTGCTATTCTTTCTCTTTCTTCAATTTTTTTTTTTTACTTTTTTTGTGAGGGGGCTGTATAAAAAGAATTTGGCTGGACATTGACTTAGCTATTCATGTGAAGCTTTTTAGTTTTAAAAATTCATTATTCTTTTCCACAGCAAAACACTAATTCCCAAATCAATGTGTCCAGATTTTGTTTTATAGCTTTGATCATGAATATGCAATGATTTAAGTGAGTGTGAAGTGTCAAGCTGCTCCACATGTTTGGGCACTGCAATTTATTTTACACAGAGTTGCTCTGTTTTCCTGTAACATATACAGGCATTGACCTGTATAGCATTAATTTCAGGGCCATTCCTTATGCCCTCTATATCTAATCATCTCCTCGGTATGTGCTATTGAAGACTTTTCTTTTTCAGAAAGAAATGAGCCAAATAACTTTTTGGCACTTACAGCAGAGGTGGGTTCAGGGGTGAAATGTGAAATTTTTCCCTACCGGTTCTATGGGCGTGGCTTATTTTGTGGGTGTGGCTTGGAGGTCAGGTGGGTGTGGCTTCAGGTAGACGTGGCCATGTGGTCATGTGACTGGGTGGGTGCGGCCAATTTAGCAGTCCATTTTGCCAGGGTGCAGGGAGTTGGACTAGATGACCTCTGAGGTCCCTTCTAGCCTTTGCTGTGCTGTTTCAAAGCATCCTCTGAAGCTGTGTCTAGTGCCAGCCAGGTTTGTGGTCCATCGTCCCTCCCTCCCTCCCTCCTTTCTTTTTCTTTCTTTTGTGGGAAGCAACCCCCCCCCCAAATAAAATATTACTCATAATAAAAGGCTAACAGAAAAACAAGAAAAAATCAAGCTGCTAAAGAAGAACCTGCCGGAAACTCATTCCACATTCCTGCCTGATAGAAAGAGAGATAATGACCAGATA
>QLTV01003443.1:876997-888228 GCA_003457575.1 Thermophis baileyi
TTTTAACTTGGAGAGAAAAATAGCATGTCTTTAATTTAATACATACGTATACTACCAGAGTGCTACGTTCTTTGAGACATCGAGTGAGTCTTTTCAGATAACAAAGTGAGCATGATCTGGATTGCAACCTGGATCCTATTTTTATTCAACATTTGGACTTTGGGCTTCACTACAAAGAACAGATTGGTTCTTCGTGTCATACGTGCCTCCTCAATGTGTAGACGTGTGAAGAAAAATATGCTCTAAATCAGGGGGGTCCAACCTTAGCAACATTAAGACTTGTGGACTTCAACTCCCAGAATTCCTCAGCCAGCCATGTGGCTAACTTTGGAGAATCCTGATTTAAAGAGACAGCATTTGTTTTTCTTCTTTGCCAAGCGATCTCCTGGCTGGAAAGTGAGTCCTGATTTTTTACTTCTAACACCTGCCTCTTTCTTTCTTTCTCTTTCTTTCTCCCTTCCCTTCCCTCCCCCCCTCTTTCCTCCCTCCCTCCCCCCTCTCTTTCTTTCAGGGGAACCGGCAGGGAAAATAGGCTTTAAAAAGTTTTTTAAAAAACCAGGAAGTGATGATGTCGGGGCAGGTGGGTGGAGCTACACGTTGCCATCCCGGTTCTCCGAACCCGCTGCTGCAATCATTACCTACTTGCCCGAACCGGGCCGAACCGGGAGGCTTTCACCCCTGGGTGGGTTCCACTTACCTTCCCTACCGGTTTGCATTGCGACAGAAGCGCTCGCTCGCTTCGCTCACGTGCACGCCTGTCACATCGCGGAAATGACCCTCTGCGCATGCGCAGAAAGTTCTTTTGTCAGCTGCGGTGACCGGAGAACCAGTTTGGGACCGTGGACAGCCGGCCATCACTGCCGGTTCGGCGAGCGGATGCAAATTTCTGCCACCAGTACGGAAGAAACAGTCCAAACCGGCAGCAACCCACCACTGACTTACAGATTCAAATAGTTTTGTGTGTGTGGTTCATCATTGTACAAATGGGCAACATTCTCCATTAGGCCTAAGGATAAAAGCTAACAATGGGGTCAAGGAGTCTCTGCTCCATGCATCTCCATAGCTGTTGCCTGAAGCAGCCTTTCCTTTGACTAATGGTGGAAGTCAAACCACTGACTTTCTGATCTGTCTTGATCTTTGGTTCCATCTCCTAATTACCTTTCAGCCTCAGTTTTCTCCTTAAATCCAGACCCTGCACAGCTCCTGGTTCCCTGCTCCCACTTCAGCGGATGACATTTGCTCGCCGTGAACAAGAGGAAATGTAACCAGGATGCTAAGAAAGTCTCCACAGAACATTGAATCAACATGTGTTCTACATTCTGAACTTCTTCTGAATTATCCCTGCAGGGGAACAAAACAAAACACCACATCTTTAAGAAAAATAAAGCTTTTCCTCTCTCTCCCACAATTTTATTTTGCCCCATTTCCTCTTCCCACCCCCAAATCCAAACAGATTCAAACTTCATAAATATGCTTAATAACCAAGCACTTAGCACTTAATGGAAATTTCTTTTTGCTCTCATGATTAGTTCTGGGTCAGTAAAATACCATTTACAGCTTACAGAAGCTGATTGCTTTTGACGTGGTGGGTTTCTTTCCTTTTCCCAATTTATAAAGTTAAGTTATAAGAAAAGAAGTAAAAATAGACTACTAAAGAGCCTACAGCTGGAGGATGGATAAGTTACATAGTAAGTGGATTCCATGCCTAAAGAAAGGGGAACTCTCTGAGATGGGACACCACTGAGCACACTTTGAGCTGTAAGGGAAGCCACACACACTCAAGAGAGCCTCCGTGGAACTCCTTTTAGACATTTTAATGAGGCTTCCATTTCTCTAATAACAATTTCTGGGCCTTCTGTGAAGGATTATAGAATAGCAACAGCAATAGAGCTTAGACTTATATACAGCTTCACAGTGCTTTACAGGTTCTCTAAGCCAGGGGTCCCCAACCTTTTGGACCTCAGGAACCACTAAATTTATAATTTTAAATCCCGCGGACCACTAATATGATCTGCCTAATGACTGGCTGGGTGGGCGTGGCTAGGTGGTCATGTGACTGGGTGGGCATGGCCCACTTAATGTCACTCACATCAAGGGGCGCCTCGCCGGCCTCTACTAGCCCCTCCCCTGCCAGCCACTCCTCACCTCCCCGCCCGGGCTCCTTAGGGCCCCAACAGGAAGCAGTTGTTGGAGCTAAGCAGCCACCACGAGAAAGAGTTGGCAAAACAGCTGGCTCAGTTCAAATTGAATCTGACCGAGAAGCAGGACCCCTGATTTAGTGCACTATTAAAAATGCAAATAATTTTTCTGCGGACCACCAAAATTTTCTCGAGGACCACCAGTGGTCCACGGACCACCAGTTGGTGACCGCTGATATAAACCATGGCTTACTTAAAAAGGGGGAAACTCTCTGCAGCAACACAAGCGTTCATTGCACGTATCTGTCCCAGGGGCCGTAGTTTGAGGACCCCTGATTTAGTGCAATATAAAAAATGCAAATAATTTTTCTGCGGACCACCAAAATTTTCTCGCGGACCACCAGTGGTCCACGGACCACCAGTTGGTGATCGCTGCTCTAAGCGGCTTACAGAGTCAGCATATTGCCCCCAGCAATCTGGGTCCTCATTTTACCAACCTCGGAAGGTTGGAAGGCTGAGAAAGGCAGGAAAAGGAATGAAAGGGAGAATGGACATAAAGAAGAGACAGAAGAGATAACTCTGACGTACAGATTTATGGGAAGAAAGTGTTTCAAAACATAGAAATATGGAGCTGGAAGGGATCTTGGGGAGTCTTCTAGTCCAACCCCCTTCTAGTCCTTATACCATCCCAGACAAATGGATGCCCAATCTTTTCTTGAAAACTTCCAATGATGGAGCACCCACAGCTTCAGGAGGCAAGCTGTTCCATTGATTAAGTGTTCTCCCTGACAGAAATATTTCTTTAGTTACAAGTAGAATCTCTCTTATTGCTACTTGTCCTACCTTCAGGTCCTCTGGAGAATAAGTCAACCCCCTGTCTCTGTGACTGCCATAAAATACTGGAAAACAGCTATCATGTCATCCCTAATCTTTCTCTTTGTTAGGCTAAACATACCTAATTTCCTTAACCATTCATCATATAGTTTAGCTTTCAGATTCCTTATCACCTTTGTTGTTCTTCTCTGTGCTCTTTCTAAAGCCTCAGCATCTTTTCTGTATCATGGCAACCAGAACTGGATGCAGTATAGGTAGTCCTCGACTTACGACCACAATAGAGCCTAGAGTTTATATTGCTAAGTGAGAAATTAGTTAAGTGAGTTTTGCCCCATTTTACGACTTTTCTTGCCACATTTGTTAAGCGAATCACTGCAGTTGTCAAATTATAACATGGTTGTTAAGTGAATCTGGCTTCCCCATTGACTTTGCTTGTCAGAAGATCACATGACTCAGGGACACTGCAACCGTCATAACTATGAACCAGTTGTCAAGCATCTGAATGTAAATCACCTGACCATGGGGATGCTGCAATGGTTTTAATTGTGAAAAATTGTCATAAGTCACCCTTTTCAGTGCTGTTGTAACTTTGAACGGTCACTAAATGAACTGTTGTAAGTCGAGAACTATCTGTATTCCAAATATGGCCTCACTAGTGCATTATAGAGATAGCTGTTATGATCTTGATGTTATCCCTCTGTTGAAGCAGCCTTGGACTGCATTGGCTTTTTTGGCAGCTACAGCACACTGCTGGCTCATACTTCAGTGATGGTCTACTAGGATATCTACATCCCTGTCATGGTTATTACTGTTGAGACAGGTACCATCTGTTTTGTACCTACGCATCTGGTTTTTCCTACCTACCTACGTAAGGACAGGGTTTTACTTTCCTCACCACTGAACCAGCGGTGGGTTGCTACCGGTACGGCCCGGATCTACGAATCAGTAGCGCCGACGGCGGGAGGCTCCGCCCCCCGCCTAGGACGCTTCTGCGCATGCGCGCGCACAAACCAGTAGTGATGGGATTTGCAACCCATTACTGCACTGAACTGCATCTTATTTGATAAGGCCCCATTGCTCTATTCAGTATACAGTCAAAGGGACACCATCTTAATGAACTCACTATACATGAAAGTGGGGAAATCCTTTCTAGGAGTCTATATTTACTCTAAGAGGTTCAGTTCCTGAAATTTGTGTTGGTGGTCTTCTTTGATTCAGCCAAATGACTGAGAATGACACTATCTTCAACTTTTCTTGGTTTTTTCCAGCCTTTCTCAAGAAGCTGGATAATTGTGGAGGGGAAAGGATGTCAGTTTCTATCAAGAAGCCTTTTTTTTTTTTTAAGGAGAATTCAAGATCTTCTCTGTCTATGACTTTTTCTTTGCAGAATGCCCACAGAAATGGTGGAATGCAAACGATGGACACCTTCAGTTGCACCTCAGAGCATCATCTCCCTCTGAAAGGCATTTTGTTTGAATGAGCAAGAGCTGAAAAGTTGAAGTCTCCGTTTACAGTGGTTGTGATAGATGTACCTAAACATTATGGAGTAGATTAACAAGCTCTGCTATTCCTAGCCATCTTTTTTATACTAGGAAGGTCAGCAAAAGTTGGTATTTAGTTATTTGCATTTATAGTAGACTGTTATACTGAAGCATGTAGTTATCATGGTGAACAAATTTTAAACATAGAAACCCCCAAATTACAATAAGAGATTGCATAATACTCTAAACCTCATTTTTGGAGGAACAGAGGGCTCTGCTTGAAATGACTTCAAGGGAAATTCTCCCATCTGTACAATCTCTTTTTCAACTTGAGGAATGGAGAAGGAAGCCACCAATGGCTGTTGGAGTGAAATCAAGGTGAATAAGGCAAAGAGAATGAAGTCAAGCATGCATGATTGCAAAGGCAAGGCAGAAATCCCTCCTATGCAGAAGGCAGATAAAAATAGACCATCTGCCTTCCAACCACAAACGAAGCCAGAGCAGGACGCTGATTTAGAGGGAGCGAAAAGTAACAAAATCCTTAGATAACATTGATAAAACCGGCACCGTTCTTAGCTCAGAAGAGTTATATGGCACCCATCTCATTTTATACGCTGTGGCTTTTGTAAGGCTGAATGGAGGTTGATGGCGAGAGAGAGGCCACTGTCACGGGAAGCTCCTAAAGAGAATATTTATAGTTCTTCCCCAAGGATGCAAAGTCTTTCAGGAATGGTTCCCGGAGTTCTGCAGTAAATGCTGCTCGCGTGTCAATCCAGGAAGTGCAAATCAGATTGCTTTGTTGAAAAATATGGATCCAACAAGATTTTCAGCATCCCTAATCATTTTCCCCTTTTCAACTCTGAATGTGTGCCTAATTCCAACGGGGTTTCTGCAAACGAGTCTCCCCCCCCCCATGCACCTGGAACCTTATCTTAATTCTGCATTTCAAAAGGGCCGCAAAAGAAGGAATGCTGTGAATAAAAGCAAAGTCTGGAAATAGAGTATTCTTAAAAATAGTTCAGTTCTTTCTCCCTTCTGCATCTGAGAGTCACAAAGTGAACAGATCAATACCCAGTCATGGATGCTTCAACTATCTTTAAATGTTAGGGGATACAGGGATACTTTTTTGCCTGATTTTTGAGCATTTGTGTGCGTGCGTGTGTGCGCGTGTGCGTGCGTATGCTCAAAATTAGGCAAATATACATATACATATATGCCTTTTGAAAAAAAAATGCCTTAGAACTTTCTAAATGCTAATTGTCAGCTTCTGCCTTTGAAGCTGTGCTGGGGAGAAGAATCAGTTTAATAATTCTTCCTAATAAAGAAGAAATCTTTTAATAATTCAGCCGAAAGTTAGTTGACAGGCCACTTTAAAATTCTGGGGTCCAATATTAAACCATAAGAATGCAAGTGCTTAGATGCCTCCAGTTACCAGCTGCCACTGCTGGGGGTTCAGGAGAGAGAGAGAAATCTTTCTTATGCGAAGATCTAAAGAAGAAGCTCTTTCAATCAAATGACAAATGCAATTCAATTTGTTTAAGTGTAAAGGGATGCACATCAAGGCAATCGACTCTCCACCTTTCGCATATGCCAGGGATTGGGCCTGTGTTGCCTGTAACTAGCCGGGGGGGGGGGGAATCTGGGGGTCATAGCTGACAGCTCAATGGAAATGTCAGCTCAGTTTCTGGCAGCTGTGAAAATGGCAAAACCCAGGCTAGGGATCATTAAGGGAAAGGACTGAAAATAAATCTGCCCACAATATAAGAATATTGTGGGCAGATTTATTTATTTATGCAAATATATGGTAAGTCTGCATCTGGAGCATTGCGTATCGTTCTGGTTGCATAGTTGGAAAAGGGTAGAGCTGAAAACAGGCAGAAGAGGTAAATGAAAAGAATCAGGGGCTGAAACATCTTCCCTACCAGAAGAGGTAAGAAGGTTTGAGAGCACCTTCTAGAAGAGGAGACTGAGGGGGGAACAAGATTGAGGGGAGATCAAATCATACACAGCAAAGAAGAAGTGGACAGAGTAAAAAAAATCTCTCTATAAAGATTTTTCCCCAAAGGTCTATGGCAGGAGTGGGTTTCACTTATCTTCACTATCAATTCAGAACTGTGAATGCGCGTGCGCTCGCATCGCTCGCACGTGGTGCTTCTGCGCATGCGCAGATCGTCCGTGATGACGTCTGGGCGGGTGGGCGGAGCCTCCCGCCGCTCCCGCTACCGGTTCGCCCGATCCGGGGCGAACCAGTAGCAACCCACCACTGGTCTATGGAGATTCTCAGTCATCCAGGTCCTGGTTGTCCCAAAGGTGCTTTTTCAAGAGGCAACTGGACTTACTTTGTTTTTTCCTTGAAGATATTTCACTTTTTATCCAAGAAGCTTCTTCAGTTTTGACCGAATGGTGGGGAATGGAAGGATTTGTACTCCTTGCAGTCATCTGGTCATTAGCGCTCTTTCTGAGAGTTGTTTAAGCTTTTTGGATGCAAAGCAAAATGACTTCAAGGAAAAACAAAGAAAGTCCAGTTGCCTCTTGAAAAAGCACCTTTGGGATTTTCCCCAAAGGTCATCCAACAAAGCTGACTGGAAGGGAAGTTCTTTTTCAGAAGGACATATTTAACCTATGGAATTCATAATCACAAAAAGATGTGATGGCCATGGAGGATGGGTTTATTTTGATCCACCTGTCTTGACCCATCTACCTGTCTATCCTGGGGGGGGGTCTATCTTACCCCAAGGCCAGTTCCAGGTGAAGTTGCAGGAGAAAAGGGCAGGAAAGCAACATATTTCAACCATGTTTTCAGATGCCCAGAGACATCACAAACAGAATCCATTTATTATTATTTTGTTATTTATTAAACAAATGTATACAGCTGCCAAGTCACACATGGGTGGCTTACAAAATTTTTAAAAATCATCATATAATAAAAACCCATACCCCTCTCCCATTGGTGGTAGCAATGTATTCAAATCAACAACTTGATTGATTCCATCTCCATTTGTGGTCCCCAGGCCCACTGTTAAAACTACATTTTTAGGGCCTTTTTGGGGGAAAAACAGGGTGGGGCCCAACTGTACCTCAGGGAGAATGATAAAGAAGGGGCCAACACTAAGAGGGGCCTTTTTCATGGTCCCATCAGATAACAATTGATGGGATGTGCAATGTGCCCTGCCTATGTGATGTAAGAAGGGGAGAGGGGGGTCCTTCAAACAGCTTGGCCCCGAGCTATGTAGAGCAGGGGTCTCCAACCTTGGCAACTTTATGACTTGTGGACTTCAACTCCCAGAATTCCTCAGCCAGCGCATGCTGGCTGAGAAATTCTGGGAGTTGAAGTCCACAAGTCGTAAAGTTGTCAAGGTTGGAGACCCCTGATGTAGAGCATTAAAGGTGATGATCAGCACCTTGAATAGTACCTGGAAGCAGATTGGCAGCCAGTGCATCTCCTACAAGAGAAATGTCACATGCCCAAGTCTAGGCTTGCACAAAACTGTTCAGGGCACAACATTCTGATCCAACTGAAGCTTCTGAATACTCATACTGATAGCCCCATGCAGAGTACATTATTGTAGTTGACATCAGAAGTGACCAGTGTGTTGGTGACTACATAGATGGAGCTTAGCTAGATCCATTAGGGCTGTTCTTGCATTTTGATGATTGCATGATGGTCTTACAAAATCAGCTACTTCAATAACCATGCAATAATGTTCTTTACAGGGGTGGGTTCTTCTTTTCTTCGCTGCCGGTTCGCTCAGTGCCATGCCGCGTGCTTCGCGCATGTGCAGTGCTTAAAAAAAGCTTCTGCGCATGCGTAGAAGCAAAAAACAAGATGGCGGTGCCTATGGCGGTGCCGAAAGAACCGGTTCGGGGGTGTGGCAGGCCTGGGTTGCTGCCGGTTCTAGCGACCCAGGCCGCCAAGTTACTACCGGTTCTGTAGAACTGGTCCGAACCGGGAGGAACCCCCCTCTGGTTCTTTAGTGTGCTTATTATATATTATATTCAGATATATAGACACAGAGAGATAGAGACAGAGACAAAGATTGAGATTTCTCTCTCTCAACTTGGACAACCCAAGTCCAGTTGCCCATATTCAATTCCCCCTAGTTCCCAAAGCATCATTGATCAAGTCATCTATTTTCAGAGGTGCACTTTTCATGTGGTTTTATATATACGTGTGCATTAAAAAAAAGTGCAAAATAGAATAACTTTCCATCTGGCTTCCGACTACCATGCACTTAACAATCCCTAGGTAGAATGTAAAAATCTGACTTTTTTTTTTTTTGGTCTCTCCCACTCTTCAGAGATGTTATTTGTCACTCTTGGGTTCCCAGGAGGCCAAATTTAAAAAAATAAAAATAAAGCAGCCCACACCGCAAAAGGTTACCTGTCCCTGTTTTAAATGCTGAGTCCTTTCTTTGCTTCTCCATCGTATCATGCCTCTCGTGGTCCTGCTATGCCCCAGCCTCGTAATTCCCTCCTGGCTGTAACTAGAAGTATCACTGTTCAAACATCAACTGACAAAATTTCCAATTCCTGTCAGAGAGAAACTCTCACTTTCTCTATTTGACCTTCTACTTCTCGGTCCCGTTTTTCTTTCTTCCTCTCCTTCTCTGAAGAAACTCAAAATCTATACACAGACTTAGATAAAGGCTTCTATTGTTCCCTAAAAACAGCACTGGAAAACATTGGAGGTTGTTAGGAGTTCATGTTTCTTTATCTTTGATTCTTTGGTGGTTTCTTTAGGTCACTTTCCAGCTTCTGAGCCTTGTGCAACATCTTTGTACATTGCCATACCTCTGTGATAAATCCCAGCTCTGGAAAAGACCACATTTGTGTTTCTTGCTGCCTCTTTGATATATTGGTGAGTTGGAAAACCTGCAGGGCTGATAGAGTTTGTCTTCTTAACTCAGTAATTGGCTTGTAGGTCATGTTTTTATTTGCAAAACAGCTTGTTTTGATGCATTCCAGTTCGGGAAGTTGAATAAGGATTATATTTTGTACTGTTTGCCTTTTACAACCACAGTGATGATAAGAGGCATTAGTTTTATTTGCAAAGTAAATCGTTCTTTTTTAATTAGAGAAGTTAGAAAGCATTCAGTTTGTGGAAATTTGAGTTAGGAGAAGCACTATGGAGCACAAGGAAAGGAAGGGCATAGCGTGATAAAATCTAAAGGTCTGCATGATATTGCAAGCCCTGCGCATGATCACCTGACTTTCTGGGCCCTCAATTTTCAGGGTCATTGCTTACAAGATTTCTTATAATGTGTATTCTAGCCAACACTTTATGATAACTCCAAACCCTACTCTGAAATCTCATAATTTCTGATTTTCATCCTTCATTCTTAAAGAGTGAAGAAATTGGTTGTGTTCACAACACACAAGGGTAATCTAATTTCTGTAGGTTAGTACAACACATTGAACCATCAGCTGCTTGAAAGGTTTACATAACACACTAAACCAGGAACACCCCCAACTGCCCTTAAATGTAACCAAGTTTAGTATACTGCACAATTACAGTGAGTAGATTTGTAACTGACCTGGTCAAACATGAGTAAATCCAGACACTCTGGTTGCATAGATACTAGAGGATTGCGCTCCACCCCCAGGGTTTCCATTTTCTATTGGTGTCATGTACACAGGCTACGGGATGTGATAGTCCACATTTTTGTTGATGTGAAGGATACATTCTATTGGTAATAATCAGTTAAATTCAGAGATTAAGTGAATTTTCCTCCTTCCTCATTATAGAACTGTAAAGTTGGAAAGAACAATAAAGCCTGGAAAGAAACCATAAAGATCATCTAGCCCAGGGGTGTCAAATTCAATTTCATTGAGGGCCACATCAGGGCTGTGATTGACCTCAGGGGTCCAGGCGGGCATAGCTGACTGGGTGGGTGTGGCCAACTGGATGGGCGTGGCCAGCTTGATGCCACTCCCCAAACTACTGGCATGTTTCCTCTTCGCACTGGGTAGACCAGGCCGAAGCCATGCTGGCCCGATGTTTCCTCTTTGCATTGGGTAGACCGGGCTGAAGTGATGTGGGCCGGACCCTTACATTTTCCAGGACGGCCCCATGGGCTGGATCCGACCACATCGCGGGCCGGATCAGGCCCATGGGCCTTGTGTTTGACACCTGTGCTGGCTTATCAAGGGTTTAGCCTAGAATTAAGAACTGTCTCTTTAAGACATAGCATTCTGGGGAATGTAGTCCATGCCATGTAGTCCATGGCATGTGATCATAACTGTGTACTCTTATTGGTCATTGGGGGCCAATGCCTGGGGGGCGGGAGTAATTGAAGTACACTATCCCAAAGGAAGTCACTTTCAAGAATCTACCAGGAAAAGATGTAGCAACAAGGAGATGGGGAAGCGTTAATCCTTTTTTACAATATTCGTGATGGTTCCAGATTATGACTGTAGATTCAGAAGAACTTCTACATAACCGTGAGTGTTGTCAGAGGATGCCTGAAGAATAAAATATAATCTGTAATTGAAGTACACTATCCCAAAGGAAGTCACTTTCAAGAATCTACCAGGAAAAGATGTAGCAACAAGGAGATGGGGAAGCGTTAATCCTTTTTTACAATATTCGTGATGGTTCCAGATTATGACTGTAGATTCAGAAGAACTTCTACATAACCGTGAGTGATGTCAGAGGATGCCTGAAGAATAAAATATAATCTGATTGAATGTACCATTGCGTTGTGTTAAACTGCCTGATGATAGCATAACCAATCTACACTTGATTCAGAACAGTAAAAAAGGATTATTAGCCTTGCCT
>QLTV01003443.1:894411-905689 GCA_003457575.1 Thermophis baileyi
CTCCCTCCCTCCCTCCCTAACTTTTCTTGCCACCATTCTGAGTTAATTGCTTGCTTAAGGACATCTGAAATTAGGGCAGGGGTCAAGTGTAGCCCTGTCTCACTATAAGTTGCCAATTTCAGCCTTATAATGACAATTCCCTTTGAAGCTCTAAGAAGTGGGACAAGGCAAGAGCTAGTCTAAGTACCAAGGTTAAGAAGACCATAAGCCGGGATATAACTTGAAGAACTAGCAGCTGAGTTCAAAGGAAGATGAAATGTATTATATGCTAAGACGTTGCAGTAATGGAGAAAAAGAGATGTGTGCAGGATTTAAAGTTTGAGAGCCATTTTTAACCGGGAGACAAAGCAGCACAAATTCCCCGTCTTCCTTATTGGAGTTTTCTTGATGGTTTATTTAAACAAATATGGGTTAATGAAGACAAATGCAATGAAGGCTGCACTGTGTGAGGAAGCAATTGTGGAAACAGCCTAGGAGTGGGGGGCAAACTAGATTCAGTCAGATATAGCTTTTTTCTCCTCTGGGTTGTGGGGGGGGGGTTAAGCAGGGGCTGCCTTGTTTTTTTAGGAGCCTTTTTCTCTGCAAAGAGAAGAATGCTGACTTAATTAAAGCTGGCTGCCACCGGGCTCACTGGCAATGCCAAGTTTGAGTAGTTTTGCTAACTTCATTGTCTTGAAAGGGTTTTTTTCCCAAGTCTGGGCTTTGAATCCCCAACAGTTTGGCTGCAGGTTGATAGATTGTGATTAGTTAACCAGGGCAAAGCTTTAAAGCTTGCAACTTCAGAGTCAGGCTTAATGTTGGGATCTAAACTACACAAAGAGTGAATGTACCTGTGTGTGCACATGATAGCAGCAAGCAAAGGAGAGAAAGAAGGAAGGAAGGAAGGAAGGAAAGAAAAGAAAGAAAAGAAAGAAAAGAAAAAAGAAAGAAAAGGAAGAAAAGGAAGAAAAGGAAGAAAAGAAAGAAAAGAAAGAAAAGAAAGAAAAGGAAGAAAAGGAAGAAAAGGAAGAAAAGGAAGAAAAGGAAGAAAAGGAAGAAAAGGAAGAAAAGGAAGAAAAGAAAGAACCTGCTGTCCAATTTAATGGAATTATTGCTTTGCACATGTATTTATGTGCATTCATCTCTACATTTTGTGGAGTTTGCTTCCTCATCAGTATGTTGGCAGGAGAGAAGAGACCTCTTAGACTCACTCCGTTCCTTTCCCATAACTGCAGTCAAGATCACTTTTCTCCTTCCTATTAATTGAAAGGTGAGGGAAAAGGTTAAATAAATGGATCTGAGAAGAAGGTACTGAAACATAAATACCATCTTTACCTTCCCATCAGCCATTGTAGAAGGGAATTTTGTCACTTCTAGCACTTGGTAAAGCAGTCAAGAAAGCCTTGGAAAAGAGATTCAAATATGATACCCTGTTTCCCCCAAAATAAGACATCCCCTGATAATAAGCCCAATCGGGCTTTTGAGTGCATGGCAATAAGGCCAAGCGCTTATTTCAGGGTTCAAAAAAATATAAGACAGGGTCTTATTTTCGGGGAAACACGGTATGTCTATGTTATTGATGCCTTTGAAGTTTGGTGTTGGAGAAGACTCCAGCAAATACCATGGACAATCAAGAAAACAAATAGATCATTGAACAAAGCAACCCAGAGTTTTCACTCAAGGCGCAAATGACCAGGATCAAATTATCCTATTTCAGGCATGTTATGAGAAGACCTACCAAATTTGCAGATGATACTAAGCTGGCAGGAATAGCTAACACCCTAGAAGATAGGCTTAAGATCCAGATGGATCTTGACAGACTTGAGCACTGGGCCCTATCTAACAAAATGAAATTCAATGTAGAGAAAAGTAAAGTCCTACACTTAGGTAAGAAAAACCAAAAGTACACATATAAACTGGGTAAAACCAGGCTTAATAGCAGTGACTGCGAGAGGGATCTTGGAGTCTTAGTGGACAACCAGCTAAATATGAGCCAGCAGTATGCAGCGGCAGCCAAAAAAGCCAGTGCAATCCTAAGTTAACAGAGGGATACAATCAAGATCAAGTGAGGTACTAATACCACTCTATAAAGCCTTAGTAAGACCACACCTAGAGTACTGCATCCAGTTTTGGTCACCACAATATAAANCAGGGGAGACATGATAGCAGTGTTCCAATATTTGAGGGGCTGCCACAGAGAGGAGGGGGTCAGGCTGTTTTCCAAGGCACCTGAAGGCCAGACAAGGAATAGTGGATGGAAACTGATCAAGGAGAGATTCAACCTAGAAATAAGGAGGAACTTTCTGACAGTGAGAACAATCAACCAATGGAACAGCTTGCCTTCGTAAGTTGTGGGAGCTTCATCACTTGAGACTTTCAAGAAGAGATTGGACTGCCATTTGTCAGAAATGGTGTCGGGTCTCCTGCTTGAGCGGGGGGTTGGACTAGATGACCTACAAGGTCCCTTCCAACTCTGTTAATCTGTTAAATCTGTTAAATCTACCTCTTTGAAGGAAGCTTCAGTGCTGGGAAAGATGCTGGAAGAAAAGAGAAGAGGATGATCAGAAGCAAGGTGGATGGTCTCCATTACAATGGTGAGGGTTGCACCATTGGAAGACCTGAAAGACAAGTTAGGGACAATTCATCGGGTGAGAAATCTATCTATATGGTTGCTAAGAGTCAAAACAACTTGATAGCAGATAATCAATCAATCAATCAGAACTAGGTCCCAGCATTTTGTTTTATTTTTAATTTTTATTTATTTTGTCAAACACGTATTAGATAGTACATATAAGTATAAACATGATTTGAATACATAAAATGAATATGAATAAAAATAAAATGGTACATTAGGACAGGGACGGTAGGCACGCTGGTGCGCTTATGCACACCCTCTTACAGACCTCTTAGATATGGGGTGAGGTCGACAGTAGACAGTTAAAATTTTGGGGGTTTGGGGATGAAACCACAGAGTTGAATAGTGCATTCCAGGCATTGACCACTCTGTTGCTGAAGTCGTATTTTCTGCAATCGAGTTTGGAGCGGTTTACCATAGGTTTGTGTCTATTATGTGCTCGTGTATTGTTGTGGTTGAAGCTGAAGTAATTGACAGGTAGGACATTGTAGCAGATAATTTTATGAACTACGCTTAGGTCATACCGAAGGTGGCATAGTTCTAAGTTGTCTAAGCCCAGAATTTCAAGTGTGGTGGCATAAGGTATTCTATTGCGAGCAGAGGAGTGGAGGACTCTTCTTGTGAAATATCTCTGGACACGTTCAATTGTATTAATGTCCAATATGCAGTGCGGGTTCCAGACAGATGAGCTGTATTCAAGAATTGGTCTAGCAAATGTTTTATATGCTCTGGTTAGTAGTGTAATATTACTGGAGAAGAAGCTACGCAAGATTAGGTTTACAATTCTTAATGCCTTGTTGGCGATTTTGTTGTTGAAGACTATCAGACTATAGAAGGGTCTGTCAGATATCCATCAATATTTTGAGGGCTGTGGGTCTCTATGGGGAAAAAACAGACATATGGTTGTGAAGATCTAGTAAAGGGCTGGTTTCTGTCCATATCTCTCTCCAATCTTGTCAGAATCACAGAGATACTGAACCAGGAATGGAGTACGATCAGATAAAGAAGATGGAGAAACAACTGGGAGGGGTTGGCTGCAGCTGAACATATTCTTTAGGGTTGGAATTAAGTACACATACATTGGTGGTGAAAGTTTCACAGATTTCTAAGAGTGGATTTGCAAAAAACTGCCAAGTGCTTTGGCCACAAATTCTGTACCAATGACAGCATGGAAGTGTCAAAAATTTACACCAAAATAAACTGCGTCTCTGTGAGAGGTTCTGCATATTTCTGAAAGTTGCCTGCAAAAAATAGTGAGGGGGAAAAAGAATGTACATCAAAGAAATCCATCTTCTAGTGATTTAGAACAAATTCATGACAAGATTGCAAATTAAGGTCTTCTTGCAAATGTTGAAAAGCCAACTGGAGTTCGCGTAGAGACATTATAGCTTCAGGGAGTTTCCAGCTTCCTGTACATTGGAACAATGTCTATGAGGACTTGGGAGGGGGGAGTGTATGAATCAATCCACCTCCTCCTGTTTGTATACTTCATAGATATAAGTCTCTATTTTTATCAGCTGGTTTGGTTGGTGAGGTCCAGAAATGGAAAATGTTCATATTCAAGCCAAGGCATTTCTAGGCTGCATCAACAGAGGGATAGCATCAAGATCAGAAGTGATAATGCCACTTAATATTGCATTGGTAAGACCACACTTGGAATACTGCATCCAGTTCTGGTCACCATGATACAAAAACTAAGATGATAAGCAGTCTGCAGGATAAATCATACGAGGAACAGATAATTGAACTAGGTATGTTTAGCCTAAGGAAGAGAATAATTACAGGAGAGCTGTCTTCCAATACGTGAGGGGCTTTCACAGAGAAGAGATGGTTGACTTATTCTCCAAAGCTCCAGAGGGCAGGACAAGAAGCAATGCATAGAAGCTTGCTAAAGAGAGATCCAACCTGGAACTAAGAAGAAATTTCCTAATAGCGGGAACAATTAACTAATACAACAGCTTGCCTCCCATAGTTGTGGGTGCTCCATCACTGGAGGATTTCAAGAAAAAAAAATGGAGAGCCATTTGTCTGGGATGATAGAAAGTCTCCTTGTATGGACACGGGGTTGGACTAGAAGACTTCGAAGTCCCATCCTGCCCTATGATTCTATAACCTGAGGTAATTTCTCATTTTCAAAGCACACATGAGACAGGGTTAACCTTCAAGATTTTTCTTCCATAGTGTTTTTTTGCTGCAGTTTGCCAACAACGACAACAAATAGGAATTTCTCCATGGACATTGCTGTTTATACGTCTGTAAAAACCATGTAGAAGTACATTAGGAAAATCGGTCTGCAAAACTATCGTCCATTGGGCAAACAAAATGTTTGTGTTGGAAGAACTCTCTATAAAGAATTCAGTGCAAATGGTTTAAAAAAGAGAACCTAAGTGCAATAGCCTCCAGTTTGACAGATTTGCCAAATCCTCTGTCATCTGAGGGATTTCTGAATAGAGGTTCTCCACCATCCCTGGCCATGTGGACCAAATACACAATTCAAAGGAGCTTTTCATTAGCAGTCAGTCTATGACAGTGTTTTCTCAACCTTGGCTGGCTGGGGAACTCTGGGAGTTGAAGTCCACATATCTTAATGAAAAGCAACGAAGATGGATAGGGGACTGGAGGCTAAAACATACAAAAAACAGTTGCAGAAATTGGGTATATCTAGTTTAATGAAAAGAAGGACTAGGGGTGGTGGACCTGCCCCGTCATTAAAACTTTTTGGTATAAAATCCAGAAATGGCTAGAAGAAATTACAAAACAAAAAATATGTATGAAACCAGAAACATTTCTACTGGGAATTCTAGATTTAAGAACAGAGAAGAAATATTATTACATTATTTTACATATACTTACTGCAGCAAGAATTTGCTTGGCACAGCACTGGAAACAAAAAGATCTACCTACTGACAGTATAATTATTAAAAAAATTCTCGACTGTGCTGAATTGGATAGAATGACAATGGAATTAAATGAGAAGGAGGATTCGGAATACTATGAAATTTGGAATGAATTATACAACTGGCTTGACAAGTGTAATATAACCCTAGAGGTTGTGTATTGTCTTTTTTTTGTATTGTATTGTTGTTGGTTTTTTTTGTGTGTGTTGTTTTTAAATGTAAATAATTCAATAAAAAACTATTTAAAAAGAAAAAGAAAAGAAGGACTAGGGGTGACATGATAGCAGTGTTCCAATACTTGAGGGGCTGCCACAAAGAAGAGGGAGTCAAGCTATATTCTCCAAAGCACCTGAAGGAGGACAAGAAGCAATGGGTGGAAACTAAGCAAGGAGAAAATAATCTAGAACTAAGAAGAAGATTCCTGACAGTTAAAACAAATAATCAGTGAAACAACTTGCCACAGGTTGTGGGTGGTCCATCACTGGAGGTTTTTAAGAAGAGATTGAACAGCCATTTGTCTGGAATGGCATAGGGTTTCCTACTTGAGTAGAGGGTTGGACTAGAAGACCTCCAAGGTCCCTTCCAATCAATTATTCTGTTAACATTTCCAAGGTTGAGAAACACAGCTCTCTGGCTACTAATGTCAGGAAGAGAAAGTCAGAATCTGCAACCCTCCTACATATGGACAGATTAAAGTCTAATGCTCAGTCAAATAGAAAAGTGCATTGCACATACATCTGCCTAGCAAAGGCTGTGCAAAATGTGTGGATCTTGTGGGAGGTGGGTCTGTTGTGGAGCAGGTTCAAGCAGACACAAGAGAGAGAGAGAGAGAGAGAGAGAGAGAGAGAATGAATATGGGGTTGTGGGTAGGGGATGGGTGACAAAATCTAATTTCTAATCTAATACTGTGGCTTCCCGGTTTGCGATATCAGAGAGAGAGAATAGTATACCAACAGCAACCAAATAAAGAGAGAATAGCAACAACAACCAAATAAAAAAAGACAAAGCTTTGATCACCCAATTTCAGCGGCCATCTTCACTTTATTGATTAGACCCCGCAGAGACCTCAGTGCCTCCGCTAATAATTTGCTGTGATCCATTTCCTTAATGCAGACTTTTGCCGGGGAGTTTTCTTGGCTTCTCTGCCCAGCTACGTAACATAAGTCCTCTTACAAGAAGTGGCGTGAGCTGCCGTCTCCTGTTCTTTCCACCCGATTTCACAGTATAATCTGTAAAATGAAATGGAATGATATTTAACCACAGAGCAACTGTTTTCGGAAGCACCAAAGATACATTTAATGAGGAACCAGAGCCAGATAAAGCTTCCCCGAGGATCTGAAGCCCAGCAAATGCACAATTCATGTTCCTGATTTTTCTGCAGTGTGCATTTTATTTAACATAGTTGCACTGGTGAGTTATTCAGTAGGTAGGTTAAGAGCGCCTCCAAGAAGGATGTCTCTTGAGATACAAGCATTGCATTTCCTGATAGGCGGATGGCAAAGAGGGAATTGTCTCTGTCTAAAATAAGTGATTTATTTGTGATATTTCTACCCCATCTCTCCTCTAGAAACAGGGCTCCTGTCTGCTCCTGACAGCTAAAATAACACTCAAAGTTTTAATGAAAAGCCGGCCACCTCCCAATTAAAAATTCATCAGAGAAGATATTAAGTGATCAATACCACCATTAGCTTCAAGCTCATTCGGTAAGAAACATGTTTAAAAAGAGGCCTTGTTTGTTTGTTTTTTAAAGTTGTTTGCCTGCCACGGGACTTGCTTGCAGGGTCACAGAAGGGAAATGAGTTTAGTTTCCTGGGACAAGGAGTTCCAGAGGCCGTGCTGATCTCCTGAAGAGATCTTTGCTTATACTCCTGTTCAGTGGGTCCTTCAGGGAGATGATGCTTCTCAGCTACCAGAGAGGAGGTATAGAACCATATTTAGTTCAGAAGTTCAACAAAGCTGTCTAATTACACACACAGCGTTTTCTGTGGGGATGCGTATCACAAGTCAAGATGGTGGTCACAACTGTGAGATCAAAGCCAAAGCTATATTTATGTATCTCATATAAAAATGGATGGGGCTTCAATCTTTCAGCCATCACTGCTATCTTGACTTTTGGGATCCCACGCACCCATTTTTACAATCTTTGCTTGTCATCTGAATGTCATCTTTATCAACCACTTCTTAAGGTTTCTGCCACATTCCTGGATGCAACCAGCTTCTTTTCCGTGCCTTGTTTCGATTTGTTCCCCTGGGGAGAAAAGTGTGTGTGTGTGTGTGGTTATTAGGTACGTATTTAACAATCAAAGGGGAAAGCAGATTATCTCTGGCTCTCTTTAGTCAATTACTGTGATAAGTAAATACAATTGCAGCTGCCTTATGCATTAGCATTCAGTGGTGTTTTCCACCACTGTCACCTATCTCCAATTAACATGGAATTAAAAACAGAATGACTGAAAAGTCTATTAGGGGGGAAACATCCTTGAGCAATTCTGCTTGCGGGTGTTTCCTGGATCATCCATTGTCAAGTGTCTTTGCTTATCCTGTGAGAGCCAGCAGAGTGAGGAGACTTGAAGTCTCTTCCATGAAATGATGTCACCTAGCAGGACCCAAGTCACAGTGCCTGCTCACCCTATGGAAGGTCATTTCCCCCCACCCTTGAAGTTTGGATGGTCCCAACTCTTCCATCCTTCCATAAAGACCTGCCTATTCTCCCAAGTACAGATAGTCCTCAAGTTACAACCATTTGCTTACCGACTGACTAAAAAAAAGTGACTTACAATCAGTCCTTACACTTAGGACCACTGCAGTATCCCATGGTCACGTGATCAGAATTTGGGTACCTACTTATGACGGTCCCAGGGTCCCAGGGTCATGCGATCCTCATTTGAGACCTTCCCAGCTGGCTTCCAACAAGCAAAATCAAGGGGAAAGCCAGATTTGCTTAACGACCACGATTCAGTTAACAACTGCAGTGAATTGCTTAATCATTGCGGCAAGAAAGGTCATAAAATTAAGCATCACTTACCAACTGCCTTGCTTAGCAACAGAAATTCTGGTCCCAATTGTGTTTGCAGGTCGAGGACTACCTGTACTGGGCCAGACCACGGACTGAATGGAAGGCTTTTCAGCAAGGTACACATTGAATGGACCCAGTTGCATCACTTACTATTGATATTTCTGTTATTCCATTGTCCCGTTGTTTTTTAAAATGTTCCAAAGACATTATATTTTGATTCGATTCAATTCATATTTTATATATTGTTTTTAATTCCTTGGAGGTTTTTTCCTATTTTTTTTTCCTTTTTTTTTTTTTAAAGTTCCCTAGAATCAAGCTTGCAAACTGGGTGACCATACAAATCTAAGCAATGAATTGAATTGTGAGCCGCCCAGAGTCAGTTGCTGAGATTGGCAGCTGTAGAAATCAAATAAATAAACAAACAAACCAAAAATACATGCAAGAAAACATTCACTTATTGCTTGTATGTACACTGAGAGTTTATGCACCGGAGACAAATTCCTTGTGTGTCCATTCACACTTGGCCAATAAAGAATTCAATTCAGTTCAGTTCAGTTCAGTTCTGTTCTGTTCTGTTCTGTTCTGTTCTGTTGTTCTATTCTATTCTATTCTTCTAATCCCATCCTATCCCAATCCTATCCTATCCTATCCTATCCTCTAGTTCAGCACTTGTTTTCACAATGGCCAACTATAGCAATAGCAATAGCACTTAGACTTATATACCGCTTCATAGTGCTTTACAGCCCTCTCTAAGCGGTTCACAGAGTCAGCCTCTTGCCCCCAACAATCTGGGTCCTCATTTTACCCACCTCGGAAGGATGGAAGGCTGAGTCAACCTTGAGCCGGTGAGATTTGAACCGCCGAACTGCAGCTAGCAGTCAGCTGAAGTAGCCTGCAGTGCTGCACTCTAACCACTGCGCCACCTCGGCTCAACTAACTGTCCAAGGAAGCCCACTGGCCTTCCAGTAGATGACCTTCAGAATCAGTCCCATTGACATCAATGCTAATAACTACAGATCCCCATGACACCTCCCACTTCCATGAAAAATCCCAAGGAAAAACTTCAAGAGGCAGCTTCTCCTGTTCTTCTGTCTGCTTCTCCTCCCTCTCTGCCCACTCTCCCAAGATAGGGAAGTGTGGACAGATAAGGGAGCTTTACAGTAATAATAAGTTGTGGGAACAGATAATGCCAGTATTCCCTCCCTCCACCATCTCCTAAAATAAATACTGTCATACAAAATAACAAGAATAACAGAATATATAACAGAGGAGCAAGAACAAAACCCAAAACAAATTAAAATAAATTTTCATGCAGCATTAAATAAGGATTTAAAAAAAAAAACTGTTGAAAACTTATGAATCTGCAAAGGCCACCAAGATACTTTTATGCTTTTTACTGGAAATCCTGTCATCAGCTTAAACTATAGAATTAAACTATTTCCTACAAGTCCAATGTTAGTTTCAGTTTAACCTGGGAAGTGTTTTAGAATACAGTTCGTTGCATGGATGCTGATACATCCAAGACGTGGGTCATCTTAAGGCTTCTAGATTCTTTAATTATGACAGTTCATTTCTATTACATAGATCTCGTAATCAGCCTAAAATCCAACAACAATTTAAAAGTGTTAAACTGTCACAAAATTGTATTTGTTCTAATCCAAGCTGATTAACTTTAAGCCTTAGATGAGAAATTTCTTCCAACAGAAGAAATGTGCACTGTTTTTTTAACTTTTAATCTTATATTACTCTGCAAACCTTTTCAGGTATTATTTATTATATTCTGTCATTTCTATTTTCTTTTTCTATGTTTCTTTTAAAATATTAATTGATTATGTACCACCAAGTCATTGTTGACTCTTACCGACCTCATAGCTTGATTTTTTTTTTTATTTTTTTTTGTCATGACGCTCTGTCTCTCACCTGGTCCTTCAGGTCATCCAACTTCACCCCATCACCACTAATTGAATCAATCCATCTTGCTGCTGGTTGTCCTCTTCTCCTCTTCCACTTTTCCCAGCATCAGATCCTTCTCCAGAGAGTTGATTTGATTTGATTTGATTTGATTATGTGTCATCAAGTTGATGCTGACTCTTAGCAGTCACATAGATAGGAAGGAACAGAACTTCCTTTCTCCAGGAGGTTCTGTTCCCAACCTGGTCCTTCAGGTCTTCCCATAGTGCCTCCATCACCACCGTAATTGGTTCCACCTTGCTGCTGATTGTCATCTTCTTCTCTTTCCTTCCACCTTTCCTAGCTTGCAATGGAGGTTCTGACAAATCTATATATATAAAAGCGAAAACCACTCACGCATTAATCACGAAATCTCCAGAACTGTAAAGCCTACAAGCTTGAAATTTGCCACGTATGTTCCTCTTGGCTTCTAGGTGCTCACTAAGAAAGGATTTTTCAAAATGACCATCGCAGCATGAGTATTTCTTATGTTAATATTAACAAGCTCTGATGCTAAGGAGTTCTACTCCCCCCTCCCCACCTGAAAAGAAATCTGATCCAAATGTAAAACACAAGCAGAGGAGTTTCTGTTTCGCTTTTGCTTTCACAGCAGCAAGCAGCTTTACTACAGAACAGTTGAGCTAAGCCACGCACAGACTCCTTCCTGTCTCCTTCTTGCTCACACAGCAAATACTGTTTGAGTTTCCCCTCAACTCTCTCACACACTAACAGGATGCTAGCCAAATGAATACCAATGAATGCTGGTAGGCAGAGACAGATCTCCCCCCCTATTTTCCCCCT
>QLTV01003443.1:910419-931944 GCA_003457575.1 Thermophis baileyi
AAAGGAAGAATGGATGGAAACTGATCACGGAGACATTCAACCTGGGGATAAGGAGAAACTTTCTGACAGTGAGAGCGATCAACCCCAGTGGAACAGCTTGCCTTCGGATGTTGTGAGAGCTCCAACACTTGAGACTTTCAAGAGGAAATTGGACTGCCATTTGTCGGAAATGATGTAGGGACTCCTGCTTGAGCAGGGGGTTGGACTAGATGAGCTACAAGGTCCCGTCTAACTCTGTTATTCTGTTATTCTGTTACTTTTTAAAGTTGAACTTGGCTCACAATGGTGTGATCAATTTTCTTGAGAACAATTCAGAAGAGGTTAGCCATTGTTTCCCCCCCTGGAATATGACTGAACCGCTTTTAGGTCTTATCGCTATTCAACTTGCCAAAGAAGTGGGGGAGGGAAAGGGAGAAAGAATGCAGCCACGCCAGAGACGGACCGTGAGAGACAAGAACCCACCAAGGCCACTGACGCAGGTGTCCGATAGGAAAGTGAACAGTCCTCAAAACAAAAGAACGATTCATAATTGGAGAATGTAACTAACCAAAGGTGGGGAGATAGGAAGCTATTGTTTAACTATGTATGCATTGAATGGGAAAACCCAGAGTTGGTTTTGATTTTTCAGTACCAAAATGGCATCTCCAATATAGCTTTGTTTTTTGGGATTTCAAAGTTCCTGAGAGTGCCTACTTTTCTTGGGTTTGCTAGTCGGACCATTGACAACTTTTATTTTGACTTACCAATTGGCAGCTCTGCGATTGCCTAGTGAAGTTCAACTCTTAGCTGCCCCCTTTGCCCCAAACTTCTTAATTCAGTCCTCCGATATGAGGGGTCTATTCTCAGCAGTATGTAAAAAGCGGTAATAATATACTTCACCATATGGTAGAACCCTCGTATCAGGGTTCCAAATAGCATCCAAAACTAAATCAGAGTCCAAGGCAAAGTAATGCTCAAAGTTCCAATTTATTAGTAGAGCCATGTTGGCACATCTGTGAGAAACCCGAATCTGACGCTACGAGGGTTTCTCCACCCAGTTGAAAGATCAAGCCCCTTGTCCCCACACCCACAAGTTCATCATGTTAGCCAGTCGTCTTCTGCCAGTGTGTCAGTTACTCCCATCAGCTTCCGGGCAGGTGCTGGACAAAGGATGACCTTGAGAATCTAAAGGAATTTGTTATGGCTGCAGGTCTACATCCCTCATGCAACAGCCCCTCCCAAATTCCCACAGCAAGAATACATTCTCAAGCGTAAAGTGCGGCAGGCCAAAGTCTCTAATAAGATATGGCTTCGGCCTGACACCTCGGTGCTCTCTGAGCTTGGTTGTTTGCTTGCATACATTTCATTACCAGATTAGGTAATATCATCAGTGCTAATGAGTGTGAAGTTTACTCCCTGTTTATATATAGCAGCTTGCCCTATTAGATTGATGGGGTATAGGTTTCTCCTTGATAGTTCCTTGATAAGGGTATTGTTTTCTGTTTGATTGTTTGTCTGCTGTTAATCCCTGCTTATTCTGGGTGTTGGCTGCAGGAGAGGATATGTGGAGTCTTTAGTGCTCTTTGAGCTTGGTTGTTTTCTTGCAAACATTTCATTAAGCAACTAGGTAACTTCATCAGTGTGAGCAAAAATGGGTTTGCTCTCTCTTTATATACACTAACTTGCCTTGCCAGTGTTGGTGGGAGTGTGGTTTTCTCATTGTAGTTCCTTGATTAGAAAATTGATTAGGGTTGGCTTTCTCAACCTTGGCAATTTTAAGATGTGTGGACTTCAACTCCCAGAATTCCCTGGCCAGCATAGGAGAAACACTGGAGTAGGTATCATTTTTTGCTTGGAACTAGAAGGTAACTTGGAACTAGCAAGGAACTTCTTCTTCTTCTTCCTAGCGAATTCCCTCAAGTGCAGGGTCCACTTTTCATATCATTGAACACCATTTTGCATGGTCAGCTGCATCTCCAGGGCGCAGGCCCACGGCTTGCATATCTTTGTTGATGGTGTCTAGCCATCTCTGTTTTGGGCACCCACGAGGTTGCTGGCCATTGACTTCTAGTTGGTAGGCAGTCTTGGCAATGGTGGAAGGTGCTGCTCTCAGGACATGTCCATACCAGCAGAGCCGGCCTTCTCTCATCTCTATAATTGGTGCCCCACCAAAATGCTGTCAAATGGTGTCATTTGTGATGTGGTCAAGAAGTGAGATGCCCGATATCCAACGGAGCATTTGCATTTCCATGGCATGGAGATAGCTTTTGGTCCCTGTTGTTGCTGCCCAGCATTCAGTGCCATAAAGTGCAACAGGGCAGATGGTTGTCTTGCAAATCTTAGATTTAAGACAGGTTGGCATTCGTCTGTCACATAGCACACCAGTGAATTCTCGCCAACGCATCCAGGCTGCATTCACCCTTGCTCAGACCTCGCCATTGATTCACCATTGCCCTGGAGATGGGATCCCAGATACTGAAAAATGTCCACCTTCTTTAGGTTTTCTCCATTGATTTGAAACGTTCCTGGGGTGGTGACAATCTCTAAGTACTCAGTTTTCTTGATGTTTAGGTGGAGTCCGAAATTGTTGAGGTGATCATTCCATGTTTGAACTTGCTGCTATAGTTCGCCTCTTGTGGTGGAAGCAAGGATAACATCATCAGCATAGAGCATAGTCCAGGGTGCGTTCTGTTGCAGGTCATGCATGATGCATCACCAGTATAAACAAAAGTGGTGACAGTAGGGGAAAATGACACTTCCACCAACACTGGCAGGAGAAGCTACTATATAAAAACAGAGAGTAAACCCCACACTCACACCAATGATGTTACCTAGATAGGTAATGAAAGGTTTGCAAACAAACCAAACCAAACTCGGAGAGCATCAGGTATTCATATTCTCTCCAGCAGCTAATGCTCTGATAAGCAGGGATTAACACCAGACAAACAAACAGAAAACAATACCATAAGCAAGGAACTACCAAGAAGAAAACTATGCCCCATCAAGCTTGGCAGAGCAAGCTGCTACATATAAACAAGGTGCAAACTCCATACTCACTAGTACAGTACTAATGATATTGCCTAGTCTGATAGAGAAAGCAAATGACCAAGCTCAGAGTACTAAGGACTCCACAGTTCAATCCTGACCTACATATATTCTCTTCTAATGGAATTCATCATACATTTTGCAAAAACATTCTGTTGTCAGAAATGGAAATCAACTTGCAAATTGTCTTCTTTCTCTATCTGTGACCAGGTCTGCCCAGTGTATAGGGAGAAATCCCGTTCTAAAATGTTCAGCCATGAAAGAGTTAAAAGAAAACCTCAATCTGACCTGTCAATCAAACCTACCCTGTCAATCCCTGTACAGGGAAGAGATAATAAAAACCACAGCAATTAAAGCTGAACTGCTAATCAAGACTGAAAAGGTTTGCCTCACAGGTGAGGTTTCAAAAACAGGAAGAACCAGAACTATCTTGCTTTGGTCTTCTGCTCTCTATTGCTCCTTGGAGTGTTTCTCTAAAACCGACTAAACATTTGGTAAGAAAAGAAATCCCAATCCCAGAGCAGGAAATTAGAGAGCAAGATATGGAATAGTGGATCTCAGAAGCAGACAAAAGCTGTACTGACAATGCTGAGAACTGCTGTGACAAAACTGTTAGTACTGCTTGCTCTATACCAGGGGTGTCTAACTTGATCTCACTGAGGGCCACATCAGGGTTGTGTTAGACCTCGGGGGCGGGGTGGGCATAGCGAGGATGGGCATGGCCAGCTTGACTAGCATGGCCAGGTTGGACGTGGTCACTTGTGTCGAGGCGCTTGTGGCCCAAGCGCTCTGCCAGCGAAAACAGGCTCCCGAGCTCCGTTGTTGGCAGCAATGGCCTTCTGCAACCCTCTGCCAGCGAAAATGGAGCTCAGGGGGGGCTGCGTGCAGGCCTCGTGACATCTGTTTTCGGTCATGACGGCCTCCTGCAGCCCTCTGTCAGCGAAAACAGAGCCCCCCCCCAAGTTCCATTTTTGCTGGCAGAGGGCTGCAGGAGGCCATCACGGCCGAAAACAAAGCTCGCGAGGCCCCCCCCCCCGAGCTCCATTTTCGCTGGCAGAGGCACTGCAGGCCGGACCTTTGCTGTTTCCAGGGCGAGCCAGATCTAAGCACCCCACGGGCCACATCTGGCCCGCAGGCCTTGAGTTTCACACCCCTGCTCTATATAAGGCGTCCAACTTTGGCAACTTGAAGACCTATGAAACAGCAATTCTGGGAGTTGAAGTCCACAAGTCTTCAAGTTTCCAAGAGTGGACACCCCCGCTCTTCATCTTAAGATTCAAAGTTTCTGATCTATTGACGGGACTCAACTTCTTTCTGTCCATCTCACTCTAACAGAATTACTCCTGGTCTAAACCAACATCTGTTGTTGGCAATGAGCAGGATGAGGAACAACAGAATTTTATTTAAGCTTGATCAGTCAAAAGGGGCTTTCAGAAATACAGGGGCATCTTGTGCAACATTGGCAAACTTGCCAAAAACACCAAGTTGGTGATTTCAGGCATGCAACTGAGACCCTTGTGTGTTGCCTGTACAATGCTGGTTAAAGAAAAGGGATGGGGTTTTAACTGTATATAGCAGTGATGGCGAACCTTTTTGGCACCGAGTGCCAAAAAGGGAGCGTGAGCGGTCATCTAGGACACCACCTGGAAGAAGAGCTTCCCAGGGGGCATATGCGCACCGGAAAATGCACTTCCGGTTTCCGGCAGGCACATGCGTGCCAGCCAGCTAGACTTCCAGTTACTGATGCACATGCGAGGGTGACGATCAGCTGGCCGGCATGCATGCTCGCACCAGAAAACAGAAGACCAGCTCTCCCAGTTTCTGGCACTGGCACACGCACAAAGGCCAGCTGATCATCGCACGCGTATGCATGCCTGAAACTCGGAAGAGGAACGGGCAATGTCACACGTGCCAGGTGACATAGCTCACGTGCCACTTTGGGCACGCGTGCCATAGGTTCGCCATCACGGATATATAGCATGGCCACCATTGTGACTTTGACTGCACCTTCCCATGGACATAACTGAAGATTTTATACTTTGGGCATATTCATCTGTCGGCCTAGATTTCTTGGTTGTGGCAGTAGCTGAGAGTGTACTTCCACAACCAAAACTAGGGATTGCAGCCATTCCTGGAGTTGTCATTTCCAATCTCAGTGCTGCAGATCTGAACGTATCCTCTGGCAGATTAGACGTTTCCATCTCTTTTATTTTCAGCAATGTTGCTATTTAAACCGCTGCAATATGTTTTTCTATCCATTATTGGCTAAATAAAACTGAACAGCACACACACAAAAAAAGTGTGCTCATTTTGTTATGTACGGTTTGCACATTTTTTCTTTGCAAGTTCTTTTCTTTTCAATATAATTTTGTGGTTTTTCTCCTGTATTGCATATTAGTTCTTTTATGCATTCAATAAAAAAAAATCTTTTCTAAGTCGTGCACATTATTTTTTAAGTCTGCCCATGACTCAGATATTTTGTTGAACTCTCTAATCTATTTCATAAACAAGGCCAGGTGTTTGTAGATAGATGCAAAAAAAGGGGGGGGGGACGACAAGACGAAGCGGGGGAGCTGAAGGTTTATTTTTAAAATGAAACCAGCTTTTTGCATTATATGATTTATCAAATGGGGATGTTTTTCATTTCAGAACATGCTTGTAAATACATCTCCAGTAACCGTTATCTCATGGAATTAAATTTGCTGTTAACAGGATTTCACCTGTTGGCTGAATCTCTAGCCTTGGGTACACCATTTGCAAAGGGGCAGGGTTGGAAAAATGGTAATGATAGAAAATGGAGATTGTTAAGTGGGACAGTTCGCCCTCTCTATTTGAATCTGGGAGTGCAAATCCGAGTGTCAGCTTTGAACCGAACCTGGCAGCAGCCATTTTTCTGTTCCTCAGTTGCCACACAGAGGGGGAAGGGGGGAAGGAGGCCTTGACACTGAGCTCTTTCTGGCTGAGTTGTACCATGGCATTGTAGAAAGAATAAAATATTTTGGGGAATATTAAAAGAGGCAGAATATTATATTTCCTCAAAGGAGAAAGGCAGAAAGCAGCCTCCAGCAGATACCTGAAGTCTTTAGGGATGAATATTTTGTGCCCATTAAGAAAGACTGGGCCAATCTATTCACAAACAAAACACCTTCAGCTCCAACTAATGGGATTAAAAAGGACAGGACATGACCTTTTAGGACATAATAGGATTAACCCACCACCATTAGAATAGCAAAAGACACCAGGTCACAGACATTGCACTAGCAGCATCTCAGAACCCCATAAAAATCCATGTACCATACTCATCAAACCAATTTATCAGCTGTCCCAGAACTACACGCTGTTGTTAGTTCTGCTCATCGGAGGTGGGTTCCTCCCGGTTCGGACCGGTTCACCCGAACCGGTAACAACCTGCTGGTGACGTCACAGAGCCGGTTCAGTCGGTGCCGGTCCGTGGACGCCACCATCTCTTTTTTTGGATTTTTTTTTTTTGTAAATATAAATTTGTGTGGTTGTGATTTTTTTTTTGAAAAAAAACGTTGGGGGGGCGGGGATTTTTAAAAATTTTTTTTTCTTCTGCGCATGCGCAGAAGCCGAGTTTCCGGCACTGTGCATGCGTTGCCATCTTGTTTTTGGCTTTTTGTTTGGAATTTGTTTGGATTTTTTGGCACTGCGCATGTGCGCGCGCGCTTTGCGTGCTCGCGCCCACGAGGCATGGCCACGAGGCGTGGCCACGTGGTGCGGGAGGAAGCAAACCGGCAGCGAGGTAAGTTAGAACCCACCCCTACTGCTCATCAATAAACAGAGACCTTCTTTCCATGCGGCCTCCATTTTATCTCCAGTGCCTTTCTCCCGGATTGGAACCGGAACGGATTTTTCTTCCAACAGCATCTTCTTTGGCACCCATCCTCTGGTCACCTCATGACTTGACTACTATAACATATTCTACATAGGAATGCCATTGAAGAGCACCCAGAAGCTTCAGCTGGTCCAGAATATAGTGGTAATGGTCAATGATGAGTATGCCTCAGTAGGCCAATTTAACATCCCTGTTTTGCAGGCTTTACTGCTTGCCAGTTTGCTTCCTGGACAATTCAAGGTACTGGATGTTACAGTGTCTATTAATCGCTACATGGCATAGGGCCTGGTTATTTGAGGGATCACTTATCTCCCACAGCATCTGCCCAACCAATCTGATCTATCCGGATTGGTGCATTCCTGGTTCCTTCAATAAGTCTGCATATAACAGTGTTTTCTGATTTCCCATGTTCATCCACCCTCCTCAATAGATAAGCAGTCTATAATCTTAGGCTTGATTCCCAGGACTTCTATCAATTCTACGTTCATCTATCTATCTGATATTTTTGCATTGGTTTGTGGTCAAGATTCTTCTCACAATCTTGGTAGGTCTCTGGCAATGAATGAGTAAAGTAAAGACAGCTCCTTACTTCAGACAGCTCCTTACGCAGCCTGTTTGGAACTTGGCCTGATAGCTCATAAAACAGCCACTTTGCTATACCCTTACCTGCTGGTAGCTGAGGTAAAAGGAAAGGAAAACAGTAACAATGATGAAATGGATTCATACTGGAAAAAAGATATTCCTATTTACGGCATGATACATGCTTTGCGTATCTGGTGAGCATTGCTGGACATTGCTTAGATCAATAAAGGAGAATATTTGTAGCTCAGGGTTGAAATGAGAGGTCCTTGGTACTCTCTGACCTTGCTTGCTTTCTTGCAAATGTTTCATTACCCTAACTAGGTAACATTATCAGTGCTAGTAAGGAGTGCTGTTTATATTCTGGTGTCTGTGTGAGTGTGAGCAGTCTTGGTTGGGTTGTTTATTGATGGCTCTTTGGCAGTTTTGCTTAAATCAGATGGAGGTCTGCCATCCAAGATGTGCCAGTGATAGATAATGTGGTTATTAAGAACACCAAAGAGTAAGCAGGTTCTGCATTTGTAAGAGACCATCTTGTGAAAAGCAAAAAGAAAAAAGAAGTCTTCAAAAGTTAGGCCTGATTTTATACTGGTAGTTCTGTAGACTGCAATTCAGAATCAGTCTTAAATAGGACCTTAATTGGTGATAAAAGAGCCAGACAAGCTATGTTATGAAAGGCACATAAGAAGCTCAGTTACAAACCTAGCTGAATCTACAAAACATGAAAAGTTAGTTTAATGAGAGTGGGATAGGTTTTATGTGAATTAGTGAGTTGTGTTGCATGAACAATGCTAAAGGGTTTCATTTTCTTTAGATGAGGGGTGTCCAACCTTGGCAACTTTAAGACTTGTAGACTTCAACTCAAAGAAGTCCCCTGCCAGCCAGGCCTTAAAGTTGCCAAGGCTGGACGCTCGTGCTTTAATCAGGGATCTCCAAACTTGGCAACTTTAAATCTTGTGGACCAACTCCTAGAATTCTCCAGCTAGCATGGCTGACTGGGGAAGTCTGGGAATTGAAGTCCAGAAGTCTTAAAATTGCCAAGGCTGGACATCCTTGCTTTAGATAGTCCCAATCAAGCCTATTTATTAGGTTAAGCTGAGAAATGAATCAAGTGGTCTAATGTTTTCCAAGATGTGTCAGCATTGAATACAGAGGCATACAAGATTTCTTACCCCACCATTGAAAGTTATTCTCAGGGTCTTGGGAAGAAGGAACATCACTTGTCTCATGTTGCCATTGGGTCAATATCATCATGACCAATGATGGTGTCCTTTACAGGATGATTTCATGAGATGTGTGATGCCTATGGGTCAGGGGTGGGTTCTAACTTACCTCGCTGCCAGTTCGCTTCCTCCCATGCCACGTGGGCGTGCCTCGTGGGCGCACGCGTGCTTTGCACGCGCGCATGCACAGTGCAAAAAAATAAAAAAAACTTCCTCCCAAAAAAGCCAAAAACAAGATGGCGACGCATGCACAGTGCCGGAAACTCGGCTTCTGCACATGCGCAGAAAGGGGGGGGGAATCGGAAAAAAAAATTCAAATTTTTTTTTAAAAAAAAGATGGCGGCATCCACGGACCGGCACTGACCGAACCGGATCCGTGACATCATCGTGACATCACCAGCGGGTTGCTACCGGTTCAGGCGAACCGGTCCGAACCGGGAGGAACCCACCTCTGCTATGGGTGCTCTTTCACACTTGTTCTTGAAGATATCCAGAAAGAATCAGGGAATAAAAGCAAGCAACTACTGTAGTCTTTCCCATCTGGTCTCCTGTAAATATTTTGGGATTACCAATCTCATAATTCCTACCTTTCCTTTTTTAGAGGCCAACAGGCAAAAATTAAGACAACAGATGCAGGAGGCCAGATACAGCGGTATGTGGGTCTCTTTCCCCATACACAAATCAAATATGGCCAAAGATATTTTTTCATATTCTTCTAGGGGAAAAAACTTCCATTGGAGTAGATTAGATGAGTTGATCTTCTCCTGTATACAGGCAGTCCTCAATTTACATACATTTGTTTAGCAACCATTTGAAGTCACATCAATGCTAAAAGAAAAGTGACCGGTCCTCCCACTTACGACCATCACAGCATCTCCACAGTCTTGTGATCAAAATTTGGGTGCTTGGCAACTGACATGTATTTACAAAGGTTGCAACATTCCCGAGTCATATAATCATCATTTGTGACCTTTCCAGCAGGCTACTGACAAGCAAACTCAATGGAGGAAGCCAGATTTGCTTGATGACTGCATGATTCACTTAACAACTTCAGTGATTTGCTTAACAACTGTGGGAAAACAAAAGTAAAAAAAATTGGACATAAACTCACTTGCTTTGCTTAGCAATGGAAATTGTGGTCCCAGTTGTGGTTATAAGTTGAGGACTGCCTGTATTTTAACTGTTAAAATACTCGAAGAGGAGCAAATTAACCCTTCCTTGTCAATTTTTCTGCTGCTGCTGCTGCTGCTGCTGCAGGGGAGCTAAAGAAAATAGAAAAGGAGGAAGTTTTTTCTGCAAATGGGAAAGGAGAGTTAACTTTTGTTCTCTGAGCTTGTGCTTGTTCTTGAAAAGGCCTCTATTGTTGCAACTCAAATCTTGCTTTAGAAGCCTAATTGTTACCTGCTGGCAGGGATTTTCAAAAAGGCCAGCACAAAGAGTGGGTTAATCCTTCCTTGCATGTTGCAATTAGGCACTGTGAAATTGGGGGTGTGGGAATGGAAAGGCAGAGGCCAAATGGGGAGAAATGCATACATGCATTTCCCAGCCATTGGGCAGATACAGAGATATCGGGGTTGGGTGGATAGATGAAGGATGGTTATCAAAAGACTAGCCCTTACCACACAAGGTACATTTGACTGCAGATCCAAAAAGGCTCTGGACAGATTGACTATGGAGAAGCCTTTGAGCGGATCCTTTTGTCTATCAAGGAACCTTCTTAGGTCTCTCTGGAAGAATCCTTCTGGCAGTAGCCAGCCTTTGGATTTCACCCACGCCACAAAAGGCCAGAGGGTGAAAAGTGTAGACATTGGTCTCAGGCCAGCTCTACCATCTGGCAAACCCAGATGACAGATGCTGGGAAATAACAATGGTGGTCTTTCTTTCATGGGTCATGTCACCTGCCCCCACCTTTCCTAGAATAACCTGTTACCTGGGTTACAGCAAGTGTAGCTTTTGCATATCCCATAATAAGATACATTTTTGAGTTTTTCCTTCTCTGCCCTATTGTTTCAGTGCACAAAAACCATCAATGGGAGTTTCTGAAGAGCGCAAGGAGCCTTGTGCAAGAATGTTTGGCCTTTGGCACATCCTGGGAATGAAGGTGCAGATCAGCAGGTAACCTGGTTTCTCTCTTGGACTTTTACTCAGGTCACAGACTTGGAGATTTCCTCCCTATCTTCTGCATTGCGATTGTGTTGCCTTCCTCTGGCAGGTGTGTTGTTTGTGCTTGGGGTATGGAACGACAGGAAAGAAGAGTCTGACTTCTTTGATTTTAGTATGGTACAACCATCAGAGAACCAAATGTTTGTGTTCTTCCTGGAATAGCTAGTTCAAATGACAGCAGCACTTGCAAATGATGGCCACGTGTGGTGGCCACATTGGCTCATGTGCCTCCCCATCTAATAAGCACACAGTTCTCCCCATGACCCAGCCAGCTGCCACCGCTGCCTCTCCATTAATTAGTCTAACTCAACACAATGACTCAGTGGCACGGCATAGGGACATGGATAAATAATTATAAGAACAGGCATGATTTTTTTAAAAAAAAAAACTTAAAGATCTGTTGTGAGAAGAGAGCTTACCAAGAGAGAGCAAAGGGCAGCATTAGAATTTTTCCACGGCTGGAGAGAACAGCTGGGCTATCTAGGAGGGTAGGAAGGGTTACTCAGCATGTATCTCAAGCGCATAGCTCACCATTATGCAGGTCATGTGCTCTGTTTTTGCAAAAGTATAGATGTTTTACGGAAAAGTACATGGTTTGTGCAGAAAGTATTTTTGATTGTAGAAAGCCAGCTATACAATCTCTCTCTCTCTCTCTCTCTCTCTCTCTCTCTCTCTCTCTCTCTCTCTCTCTCTCTCTCTCTCTCTCTCTCTCTCTCTCTCTCTCTCTCTCAGAACCAGCCCTCAATTACTTGATCAAAAGAAAGTGAATAAGAAAAGGAGAAGGAAGAATAATGAGAGATAAATAAAAAGGAACAAATATCACCTGTTGTTGGCTTCTATTATTCAGTTCGCCATTACTATGACACCAACATGCAGTTCTGATTAATGCTAACAGGATGTGTTCACATGAAACATTTCAGCTGGCTGCTGAATTAGCCTCATTTTCTGGTTTGCACAAATAACTGAACAATAAAGTAACCCAACAAGCTAGGCACATTTAAGCTGTTTTTCAAAAGGCACAGCTGAAGGTAACAAAGCTTAGTAGGACATACAAATGTAGCTGCTAGATTCATAACTGAACTGGTAAGTATGTTGTGTGAACAGTGAAAATATTTCATGGATATGTACATGTTTTAATAGGGTTACCAGACTGAGGGCTGCAGAAATCTGGATAACCACCAGATGATGGAAAGGAAACACTGAAAACTCTTAACCTAGATTTTTTTCAGGTTTAAATAAAGGACACATAATCTTAAACCTTTGTCTTTTTGTTCAATCTTGCATAGGTAATTCGGTCCAACCAATCAGGGGTGAAATTCAAAAATTTTTCCTACTGGTTCTGTGGGCGTGGCTTGGTGGGTGTGGCAGGGGAAGGATACTGCAAAATCTCCATTCCCTCCCCACTCTTGGGCTAGCCAGAGGTGGTATTTGCCAGTTCTCCGAACTACTCAGAATTTCCGCTACCGGTTCTCCAGAACCTGCTGAATTTCTCCCCTGCAACCAATAAACCATGTACCCCAGAGTGTGTATCAGGGCATATCATATATTTCTGGTTCATGAGTTATAGAACATAATATGTTGGATTACAAAGTTCTGTAGTACTCACTAAAAATGCCAACAACTGGAGAGGAGTTAAAGAATACAGTTAGTCCTTGATTTATGACAAAAGTTATAACAGACCAACCTGGGGAGCTCCTTACAATCCAGATTCAAAGTTCTGATGATCTGGAAGTTCTCTCCCTCCTGCACTCACAGTAACAAACTTTGGATACTCAGCAACTGCTCCACATTTATAGTAATTTACAGTATCCCTATGATTTGTCAAAACCAGCATTTACTTCCCAGTTTTGGCAAAACCCGCACCTAGAGTGAATTATTGGTTTGCTTACTGACTATGATAGGTGCTTTACAACCATGGTGGCCAGATTACAACCCTGGTGGCTACTTTACAATCATGGTGGCCACTTTATGATCACAATGACTGCTTTATGGCTCTTCACTTAGAGACCACCACAAAAAAGATCATAAAATCAGATTAGTCATGTGTTTTATGACTGTCATGACTTCCAACCATGGACTACCTGTAGTATTTAGCAAATTAGCAGGTTACAGTTAGTCTCTGAATTCTTGTACCTGAATTCCTGTACCTAGGCAAGTCAAAAGGAAATAATCACAGAAAGACAGAAAAGTGCTATAGAAGTGCAGCAAACAGTAGAATGAAACCAATAAATCTCTCTTTTTATGACCCCGTAATCTTTTAATTTGGGGTAGAGTCGGGGTGTCTGAGTGGAGTTGAGCATTTACTTGCTGGATGCCCTTCCTGATGCCATACAACAGATATTTCTTTCTTTCTTTTTTCTCTGCACCCTAGGAGAGAAATATCTGCCACTACCTAGGATTGAAGTCTCAACCTTCCAAGTGGGAGGCAAGCATCTTCATCGCTAGGCCACCATGTTGCTCTAGTAGAATGAAACCAGGGGTGAAATTCAGCAGGTTCTGACAGGTTCTGGAGAACCAGTAGCGGAAATTTTGAGTAATTCAGAGAACCAGCAAATACCACCTCTGGCTGGCCCCAGAGTGGGGTGGGAATGTAGATTTTGCAGTATCCTTCCCCAGGAGTGAGGAGGGAATGGGGATTTTGCAGTATCCTTCCCCTGGAGTGGGGTGGGAATGGGGATTTTGCAGTATCCTTCCCCTGGAGTGGGGAGGGAATGGAGATTTTGCAGTATCCTTCCCCTGGAGTGGGGTGGGAATGGGGATTTTGCAGTATCCTTCCCCTGGATTGGGGAGGGAATGGGGATTTTGCAGTATCCTTCCCCAGGAGTGGGGTGGGAATGGAGATTTTGCAGTATCCTTCCCCTGCTACACCCACCAAGCCACACCCACAGAACAGGTAGGGGAAAAAATTGAATTTCACCCCTGAATGAAACCAATAAATTACTTAAAATTAACACAGGGATATAAGGCTCGCAACATTCTCAGGGTGTGAGAGACCACAAAGGCACAACTTGAAAGGTTAGATAGTTTCCTTGATCACAGGCAAAGTCAAAGCTCTAATTGTATTTTGGTCAACCTGTAAACTGCCTCCTTAGCCCCAGGTGCAGAAGGAAAAAGAGACGGAGCCAACACATCTGTTCACAAGACCTCAGGAGTCTTCATGGACATCAAACTAGGTTATATACATTCTAAAGATATGTCACAACAACTTTAGGTATATAGTCTCCTGCAATTATATTTGATTAGGGATTCTATAAAAAGCAAGCATTTTGACCTAGTAAGGAGAAAATATAAAGCATATTAAATATGCAATCAAATGACAGCAAATACTAGATGGGTATGGATCAAAAAGTCATGAAAGATATATGAGAGAATATTTTCTGATAAAGGCTCTGCTAATTAACATTATTGTAAACAACTCTAAATAGGTAGAAAGTATGAACGGTCTAATCTTCAAACTGCAATTTCTACTTCTTCCCCAATCTTCTTCTTTCTTCTTTCTTCTTTCTTCCTTCTTCCTTCTTCCTCCTCCTCCTCCTCCTCCTCCATCTTCCATCATCTTCCATCATCTTCCATCATCTTCCATCTTCCATCATCTTCCATCTTCCATATCTTCCATATCTTCTATCTTCTATCTTCTCTCTATATCTATAGATATATAGATATAAAAATGGCTGTATGTATGTATGTATGTATGTATGTATGTATGTATGTATGTATGTATGTATGTATGTATGTATGTATGTTCCAGCATTACTCTGGAACGCCTCGAGCACTTTCAACCAAACTTGGTACGCATATGACTTACTGTCTGGCGAAAAATACTGTGGAGGTAAGATACCCCTAGCACCCCTAGGGGTGGCCTTTCAGAACAACGGTCGTGTTCTGTACACTGAACCTAGCTCAGCGTTTTTCTGATTAGGCCAGTACAGAGGCCTTTGATTGAGCGTGCCATGGCCTAAGCAGATCGCCCACCCCCACCTCACTGCGGTGGCCTGATCTCGCAGGGAACAGCTTTGGCCTGTGTTCCCAGGATCATCCTTCGCCCCAACTCAGGCCTAGGCTTCCCTCACACAGTAGGCCTATGAAGCGAAGGGAGCCTGATTAGGCCAGTACAGAGGGCTTTGATTAAGCGCTCCACGGCCTAAGCGGATTGCCCACCCCCATCTCACCGCGGTGGCCCAATCTCACAGGGAACAGCTTCGGCCTGTTTTCCCAGGATCGTCCTTTGCCCCAACTCAGGCCTAGGCTTCCCTCACACAGTAGGCCTATGAAGCGAAGGGACCCTGATTAGGCCAGTACAGAGGGCTTTGATTAAGCGTGCCATGGCCTAAGTGGATCATCCGCCTCCACCTCACAGCTTCCGCCCATGTTCCCAGGATTGTCCTTCGCCCCAACTCATCGCGCGAAGGACGGAACCACCTCAACTGAGGCGAAACAGGTATGGAGGCCAGAGAGGAGGCCCGGCCTATTTCAGCAGGGGTGGAGTAGGCGCAGCATGGGCCAGCTCAGGGATTTATGTTCCAGTCCCAGGCCCAGTTTGAGGAAATGGTAAAATGGGGGGTGGCAGAGGCAGGGCGGTGGTGCTTCTAAATCTCCCAGCTGTCCACAGGTTCCGTAGCTGGGATTTGAACAAGGTCCTTATACTTTTAAAATCCTGTAAATAAAATTGCTTTGATTTGACACAATAGATATAATTTATTCCTTTTCCTGTCTAATACAAGATTGGGATAAATAAATACCCGGGCAACACCAGGTAATCAGCTAGTTTCATTATATTTAAGGATGTTTTTAGATTAGAGTTCCTAGGTTTCAATGGATACTTTGAACTTGCTTAGGTCAAAAACGGGCTTGCATTATGTTTGTGGCATCCTAGCTAAAATGTGAATAGATAAACCAATGTTGTCCTTACCAGTAGATAAAGCTGTATGTGGTAGAACAAGAACAGCTGGAGGAACTGGGAATGTTAGTCTACAATGAGAAGGACTAGGGATGAAATGATAACAGTGTTCCAATATCTGAGGGGGCTGCCACAAAGAAGAGGGGAGGGGTCAACCTATTCTCCAAAACACCTGAAGGCAGGACAAGAAGCCATGGATGGAAACTAATCAAGGAGAAACCAACCTAGAATTAAGGAGAAATTTCCTGATAGTTAGAACCAATAATCACTGGAATGACTTGCCTCCAGAATTTGTGGGTGCTCCATCACTGGAGGCTTTTAAGAAGAGATTGAACAGCCATTTGTCTGGAATGGTATCGGGTTTCCTGCCTGAGCAGGAGGTTGGACTAGAAGACCTCCAAGGTCCCTTCCAATTCTGTTATTCTGTTAAATGATAACTGTGATGTGGCATGGATTTGATTGATCTAAATCAATCAAAGACCCACCATCTTATTAATTATGGGAAAGCTCCATTTGACTAAAACACGATCAATGCAGAGGTGGGTTCCTCCCGGTTCGGACCGGTTCGTCCGAACCGGTAGCGACCCGCTGGTGACGTCACGATGACATCACGGATCCGGTTCAGTCGGTGCCGGTCCGTGGCCGCCGCCATATTTTTATTGATTTTTCTTTAAAAAAAATTCTGCGCATGTGCAGAAGCCGAGTTTCCAGCACTGCGCATGCATCGTCATCTTGTTTTCAGCTTTTTAAAAAAAAATTAAATTTTTTTTGCACTGCGCGCACGCGCCCACGAGGCACAGCCACGCAGTGCAGGAGGAAGCGAACCGGCAGCGAGGTAAGTTAGAACCCACCCCTGGATCAATGTTGGTAATCAGTATCAAAAAATCCACCTGGTGATGATCACAGTATTATAGTAGATTGTGACTTGGAATGCTAGAAGAAATGAATGGATGGGTGGGTGGGTGAATGAGTGAATAAAAATATGTGTGTGTATACAAGACTAACAAAAGGAGAAAGGACATAATTAAGAGCTGATGAAGAGAGAAAAAGGTGTAGGTTTAATTGTGAATAAAAGAGCTGAAATGTGTGAATAGAGTGAAGAATGAATGGATGCCAAATGAATGTAAACTGAAACAAAAAGTCAATGACTAATCTAAAAGAAATCCTTTCATTATATCAAGGGAGTGAAAGAGGATTGAACTGCAAAATAAATATACATTAAAGGGGTCCTTGGTGCTCTTGCTGCTTGGTTGTTTTCTTGCAGATGTTTCATTACCCAAACTAGGTAACATCATCAGTGCACTGATGTTGGGTAATGAAACTTCTGCAAGTAAAAAAACCAAACTCAGAGAGCACCAAGGACCTCTTATTTCAACTCTGAGCTACATATATTCTCCTTTATTGGTAAACACTGTAGGAGACGTAGTTGTGCAGTTGTTAGAATGCAATATTGCAGGCTAATTCAGCTCATTGCCAGGAATTTCTCACCGGCTCAAGGTTGACTCAGCCTTCCATCCTTCCGACGTCGGTAAAATGAGGACCCAGATTGTTGGGTATGTTGGGCAATATGTTGACTCTGTAAACTGCTTAGAGCGGGCTGTAAAGCAATATGAAGTGGCATATAAGTCTAAGTTCTATTGCTATTACTAAATATATGTAAGGTAGACTGAATTGGTGGAGCAATAGGAGAAGATCAGGAAAGTCATGGTTGGAATGGAGTTAATGAGTTCCTCAATGGAAGAGATGTGAGAAGTTTGAAAACTAGGGGAGATGTATGAACCAATGGATGGACACCTAGAACCAAGGATGGTTTGCAAGGATAGAACTGTATGGAGAAATTCTGGGAGTTGGAGCCCACAAATATTAAAAGTAGTCAAGTTTGAGAAACATTGCCTTTTACACTGACTAACCACCCTTGTCACTGCTGGCAGGGGAATTCTGGGAGTTGACAACCTTAAAGTAGTCAAGGTTGAGAAACACTGTCTTACACTGAAAGTGTGTGCTAATGTAGCTGAGGCAAAGTAAATTGAGACCGCCTTACTACACCCAGATTACTTTCTCCAACTTCAACTCCAGAAAAATAATCGCTTCTCCTCCAACTCTTCTTTTTCACTCTGGATCAAAAGACTTCTGAGCTTTCCTTGTTTTTGAGAGATTGAATCTGTTGCAGGGATTGAGCCAAGAAACAAGTCAGAGCTCAGGGGGAGCCATTCATCAAATGGCTGCAGCCAGGCACACACAGTGCACATTTTTAAATCTCTTTTGGAAGCAGGAACAGAAAACAGAAGCCTGGTTGGCCACAGTCTATGTGAAAGAATAGAGGCCATCAATCTCATTCCAGAATTGATCTGGAATTCCAACTCCTTTTTGATTCTACGCCAGTTAGACACCCACATTTTGGAACAGCTGTGGATCACTTGATGCTGAACTTTCACCATTCCTCATTGGTACTTTTGAACAACATTTATTTGCTTTCTCTGGAACTCAAATTGCGAGAGATTGTTGTTAAGATTACATTTGAATCTACAAACAAAAAAAAAGGTCATTTCTTTCTGGGATGGGGATAACATGAAGACACCTAAAGGAGTCTGTACATTATTTTTTAGGTGGGATGTCTTTATAGTTGAAAATTTTGAGGTTGTTGTTGTTGTTTTAAACCCACTCCCTCAACTGAGGGAGTGTTTCCTCAGAGACATAACCAAAATTGTGTTTCCTCAGTGGAAATAAATTTCTTCCTGAAGTGAACTCCTTGATTGGGCCGTTAAGGCAGCACACTTGACTTTTTTCAATACTCCTAAAGATACTCCTGAATGCAAGGGTATCCTCCCAAAACCTCTCCTCCTCCTCCTCCCCTCCTCCTTCTCCTCTTGTGATACAATTATAGTGACAAAACCAGAGCTTCCAATCTAATAAGCCAAATAAAGCCAAAGAAACTAAAGAACTGGTGCCGATACTGAACAATGGATCATTGCAGAATTTAACTTTACCTAGCTGTCAATATTTTACATAGAAAAGTCTCCAAGTTGATTGCAGCTCCTGCTGACTCCATGATGTAATCTTCTTGACAGCAAGACATTGCTGTCTGCTGGGATAATTTTTCAACTTCCAAATTTAGTCCCCTGTTGCAGTTATCTAGGTGACTAGTCCACACTTTTTAAAGTTGCCCAGATTGGGAATCCCTCATCTAGAAGTCTTCTTCTCCTCCAAGTACAAACTGGGACCATGCCTGTTTAGCTTTTTTTTTAACATCATCCAAAGTCAGTGAGATGCTGCCAACTACCTGGGGTTCTCCATCAACATGATTAGAATTCTGCGAGATAACAAATAATTAAAACAATCAAACAATTTCTATTTTGAATAAAACAAAGACAATAGAAAATTACCATTAGTTCACTGAGGCAACTAGGGTTTCTGCCTCATTTGAAAGACAAAGTATCAAAATTTAGCCATATTCAGGGAAATGAAATCATGTTGTGATAAAAGTAACCATTCATAAATCAGAATTGTCTGAGTATTTTGCTAAATGGGAAGTTATAAAAAGGGAATTTGTACAATGTACGATATATAGGTCTCTATATAGTCTCAACTTATGTCTCTTAAAAACCATTTGAAGTTATGATGGACTTCAAAAAAGCTACTTATGACTTGTGGTTGTAATTTGAGACTTGTTGCTAGTTTCCAGTGAGGTTTTTTTTTGCTTCAGAAGAATGGATTTGCTTAACAACCATGTGACTTGCTTAACAACCACAGTGACTCGCTTTGTGACCATTGTAAAAACAATTGTAAAATTGTGTCTGGTCATGTTCTGGCTTAACTTTCAACTACACCAACTTATGACTCCGTTATGGTCATAAGTCTACCTGTAAAAGGATATCAGCTATATAATTTAATAGGTCCTTCTCCACCATTAGCTCATAAGAGAGTCTCTCTTGATTCATGATGACCACATGGACAGATCCGTGCAGTTATCTTGGCCACAATATCCTGACTTGGATATTTTCTAAACTTTCCAGTCTATCTTACCATTCTTGAATTTTTGGTGAACTCCTCCAAGTCTTCTCCAGATATGATACAGTTAACTTTTTGAAATAACCTGCTGGTCATTGACTGTGTCCTATTAATATATTTTAAAATTTTAAAATCTGTTGCATGTTCTACGTAAGTGAAAGTAAGATAGTGAGAGGCATACTACAAATCAAAAGACCAGAACACACAAACACACTCACCTTTTTTCATAAGTGAATTATGTCTAGTAGTATTTATTCTTCATGATTTTCTCTTAGAATTTTGTGATGCAATTCTCTGAACAGAATCACATGCTCAACTGCTGGATTAAGGAGCAACATGTATAAAAAGCAATAAATAAAGTGTAAGACAGCAGAAATATGGATCTTAGGCAACAAATTCATATACAGGCTTCTATCAGGAAAAATTAACACACAAAATTGAAATGGTTTTCCCCTCTCCAAGCTTTTTTTTTTTTTTTTTAAATCCTACACTTGAAGCATGCCCAAAAGAAAGCATTCCCATACTTCATATTGCTTCATGGTGGTCTCTGCAAAATTTTTCAAGCAGGGTCACCACCAATGCAACCTAAGGCCACTGTGAGAAGTTCAAACCCAGAAAAAGTCAATATTTAATTTCTGCAGCATATGAAACCTCATTGATCCGTGCATTGGTTAGCATAGTGAGCGGGATAGGGTGGGCACCATTTTTCTGGCAAAGCTTGACAGAGTCAGGAAGATAGACAGAATTCAAATTAGACTGAGCAGCTGCTGCTAAATGGTGGGGCAAAGGTGAAAAAAAATGAAACCAGGTTTAGGACAGCTTGAAACTTACACATACGGGTTAGATTTCTGTTCCTAAGAAATGCAAACTGTTCAATCAAGTCCTATACTCATCTGCGTGCATCCACAGACAGACACATCTACAGGTGTGTTTTTCATTATGCAAGTTGCACTGTTGGCATCTGTGCGCTTAATATACATATGCAGACATTTTCCTAGGCAGTGGCTTAATTGACACTCACACACATTAATCCATGCAATGCCTTTTGTGTTTTTTTACTTATAACAGGGAGACGCAGGACTGAAAATGTCCTGGTCTGGAATCCATTCCTTCAGTAATTGTGGTGTGTGTGTGTGTGTGAGAGAGAGGGGGGTGGGGAGGGAGGGAGGTAAACATTTTAATGAAAGGGCAAGACAGAATGTTCAGCCCCTTTATTTGTAAAATGAATGATTTTCAGGGACATGAGATATTTCTTGAAACAAACACTGTAGTTTAATAGAGGAGACGGGGAGAGGGGAAAGATTAACAGGGATGGATGGATGGACAGACAGATATTTTATTTCTTTGTTATTTATTTATATGCCGCCCACCTCACTATCAAGCAATGATAATGACTGGCTGGCTGGAGAAGATAGCTAGATAGCTAGATAGCTAGATAGCTAGATAGCTAGCTAGCTAGCTAGCTAGCTAGCTAGCTAGATAGATAGATAGATAGATAGAGAGATAGATAGATAGATAGATAGATAGAGAGAAAGATTAACAGGGATGGATGGATGGACAGACAGATATTTTATTTCTTTGTTATTTATTTATATGCCGCCCACCTCACTATCAAGCAATGATAATGACTGGCTGGCTGGAGAAGATAGCTAGATAGCTAGATAGCTAGATAGCTAGATAGCTAGCTAGCTAGCTAGCTAGCTAGCTAGCTAGATAGATAGATAGATAGATAGATAGATAGATAGATAGATAGATAGATAGATAGATAGATAGAT
>QLTV01003443.1:956842-980655 GCA_003457575.1 Thermophis baileyi
AGGTATGAAGGGGGGGGAGGAGGTGGGTGAGGGTGGAAGGGAAATGCTCCATAGGCAGGAAGAAAGAGGGAGGGAGAGAGGAGAAGGAGGAGAAGGGAGGGAGGGGGTAGGAAGGAAAGGAAAGGAAAGGAAAGGAAGGAAGGAAGGAAGGAAGGAAGGAAGGAAGGAAGGAAGGAAGGAAGGAAGGTAAAAATGTAAGGTTTGCCCATTCCTACATGCAAAGGCTATTTAAATCCATGCTTGCTTATTTATTTAAATTTTTATAAGCACAACACATGTCAATCATCTTAAGTAATCTCTTCTCCAGAAGGAAAGCAGATTCTGGGCATCCAGCTCTGGAAAGCTCAAGTGGTGGTGGGGGGGGAGTCAGAGTACAAATCCAGTAGCAGAATTTCACTAGTGGGTTTTGCACAGAGGCAGGGAACGGGGCGTTTAGAAAGATTCCCTGCCTATTTCAGCCTATGTGGCGGCTCCAGCGATGCTTTCGAAAGCAGGCGAATCAAGGGTGATCCAAGGCTAGGATTACAGATGGTGCATGAACATGTTGCAAATGCTTTCTGGATAGGTGTCCAATTCTGGCACGCATGCAGCAGTCCAAAAGAATCTGCAGTGGCAAATACAAGAGAAATGCACACATGCTCACAGAGACACGTGTTGAAATGGCTTTTTTTTTTTCTTCATGGAGTCACTTGATATCTGGAAAGGTTAGCAACTTTTAGCCAAGTGGCATGCCAAAATAAATAAATAATTTTTTTTTTAAAGGAACAGAACAGAACTGAGCAAGGACATATTGTAAATCTCCTGTAGTCATGAAATCTCACAATTGGTTGGCCAACTCACTCCAAAATCATGCTTGACCACTTAAAACCATGACAAAATATTTTGTGAGAGAACACTATCATTTTCCAAGCTTCAGTGATTTCCCAAGAGTTTGTTTGTTGTTGTTGTTGTCGTCATTTTAAAAAGCCTATTAACCCCTTCTTTTTATTTAGTCATTGCTGGGGGGGGGAGTATGTTGTCACATGGCTGACAATGGAGATGTAATTTAAATGAGACCATTTAGCTTATTTCTCAACTTTTCTCAGGAACACATCTAAAATTAGTTGGTGTTTCTTTAAGTGTCAACCACTATGAATCATTTAATTTTCTTGGTATACAAATGAAATTAGTTAAAGAATAAACGCTGTTGATCTTTCTCTGGGAAATGGAGATGCATTACTGGATTTGTTTATTTTTTCTGAAGAAATTGTAGCCAAAGAGATCTGGAAAAGCTATTTTGCCAGTGGAATAGCAAGGATTAGCAAAAGTGAAATTCCATGGGGGGTGTCTTATATTTGTTGCAGTTGTAGCCAAAGGTGCACCTCAGGGGTGGGTTCTAACTTACCTCGCTGCCGGTCCGCTTCCTCCTGCGCCGCGTGGCGGCGCCGCATGGGCGTGCGTGCACTTTGCGCGCAGGGCTGCACATGTGCAGTGCAAAAAACTCGGCTTCTGCGCATGTGCATGCGCAGAAGCAAAACAAGCAAAAAAAAGCAAAAAACAAGATGGCGCATGCGCAGTGCCAAAAACTCGGCTTCTGCGCATGTGCAGAAGCAAAAACCAGCAAAAAAAATCCAAAAAAATTTAAATAAAATCCCCCCAAAAAAATTCAAAAAAAAAAAAAAGAAGGGGGCGGCCACGGACCGGCATTCTAAAAAAAAAAAAAAGATGGCGGCGTCCACGGACCGGCACCGACAGAACCGGCTCCGTGATGTCACCACTGGTTTACTACCGGTTCTATAGAACCGGTGCGAACCGGGAGGAACCCACTTCTGGTGCACCTGTCAGATGCAAAGGATCAGGCTAAGTTGCATCACAAAAGATTTAGTCAAACCTATACACAAGAATCTAGTCAACTGAAGTTCAGCAGCAATTTGACACCAGATAAGGGTCAAAGGAATTCGGGTTGACTTGGTTTGTTTGTGGCAACAGGAGGACTCTTAGCTGATGACATGTTTAACCCCAACCCTCCCAACTCTGCCTGCTCTTCTGCTACAGCACCTTGAGTCAAAAATGTTTTCTTTGTTCTGTGACTAAAACTGTGACTTTAATCACTGGCACCGAAAAACTCCCTTTCTGATCACGCTGATGACACTCAGCCAAATTGCTCATATCTTGATTGGCACCAATTCTTTTGGCAGGAAAAGGGATACACATTTGAGATGATTTGCAAATATGCAATTTCTAGGAGCCAGAATTCTAATTCAGTCCTTAATTTGGGTTGTGCTCCAAAAGGAAAAAACAAAACAAAACAGGATGTTGGTACTTAGTAAAGATGATGAAGAGCACTGAAGAGAAATGATGCACTTCATTTATCATCCTCATCTTCATTCTAGCAGCCATCCTGGGTGGAGAACGCTGATAAGATTGCATGCAAGCCACACACATGGAAAGACAGGGTTTTCACAGTATTATTTTTTAAAGGGAAAAAAAAGGTGAGGAGTTTAATTTTGCCTGATCAGGAGGAAGCTTTGTCCATGGATATTCTTATTTTTCTGCCATCTTCTTATTTTTGCTGGGCTTCATTTTTTTTTTTTTGATGGGTCATATGAAATTTGTACTTTGTAGGAAGGGACCCCCAAAACTTGAAAAACTGCAGTTGTCAGAAGCTGAAAAGTTTAACAGCTAAATAAACTTCCTTTTTTAAAAAAAGCATTCTGTTTGTCCCCTTTGTTTTACTACAAATAGTCCAATTGAATAATGAGTGAAAAATTGCCCTACTTTTAATTAAAATGAATCCCTCATTAAAGAACAGATGCTGGCCTAGATGAAAGATTCCTTTGGCCCCGTGACAAATATGTTAGTGGCCTTCAGATGTTTTCAGTCAACGTTCCTCTCATTATTGACCATTGGCTTTGCTGCGTGGAGATGGAGAGGGGTGTTGACTCACAAGCATGCATCAGGCACTGGAAAAGTTCCTGGTGGAGAAATAGTTGGACACGTTCTTACTACATGCCATTTTTTTAAAATTATAGTTCTCCTATGAGGATCAGATTCACAGGTAGAAACAAGCAGTTCTATATAATAAATGGAAAAAGAGTATTTTCAGGAATAGTTTTGGATGCCCAGAAGTATGTCATGCATTGTCCTCTGAGCTTTGGTTATTCTGAACCTTAGTTGTTAGTGCAGTATTATGTATAATTATATGTGTGTGTGAGTGTGTGAGTGTATGGTTTTTGCTATTGTTCTTGTTGTTTGTGAACCACTCTAAACATGCAATTAGATACTAGTCTGGTTCATGCCAAATAGACCTTAGTGGATCATGAATGGTGCTGCTGAGATAGGGAGGTATAAGACATTGTATAAACAGGAAAATTGAGTCAGCCCATGAATCTGAACAGGAATAGTTCAAAATCTGTTTAGAGTTAAACGAATTCTCTCCAATAAACCATGTTGATTAATTAAATCTTCCTCCATCTGCAATGGAGTTGTTGCCATAGGAAGAAGGGCAGACAAGGGAACAGCCCTGACCCTATCAGAGATGGCCCCAATTTGATTGTGCCATCACATTTTTTTCCATGCCACTAGAGAAAAGGATTTTAAAAACAAGGGAATGGACAGGAAGTTAAATCTTCCCAGCTGGTATGGCAGATGGACAATTGATCCAGGCATTCTAGCTTTGACCTAGCATATGGAAATGAGGGAGTAGGCCACGGGAGAAGAATTAATAGATTGGTCATGTTGTGTGAACAGGGTCATTCTTTTTGAAGTTGGACCAGATATCAATATATCATTATTTCAGGTAATTTCCTAATTGCAAGCCCAAATTAAAATTACTTGTTTAGCCAGAAATAATTCTAAGCACTGAAAAGGAACACGAAACATTCAGGCTTCTGGTTATTGGTGGTTTGAACTAATACAAATTTTGTATTAAATGGCCTCTCTCAAACTTTACATTGGGCTTAGCTGTAAATTTCAGCTCTCCAGACATTTAACATTCAGAACTTACTCGGAGCAAAAAAAAGAACTTGGGGTCTGTAGAGATTCTCAGTCATCCACGTCATGGTTGTCCCAAAGGTGCTTTTTTCAGAAGCCAACTGGACTTTCTTGTTTTTTCTTTGAAGACGTTTCGCTTCTCATCCAAGAAGCTTCTTCAGCTCTGACAGGATAGTGGGGAATGGAAAGATTTATATTCCTTGAAGACAGCTGGTCATCTGCATCCTTTTAGAGGGTCATTGAAGCACTTGGAGGTTTATCTGTGTCCTCAGGGTCACCTGAGTAGTGCTCCTGGTTCCTGTAGTCTGCAATTTTTTCTCTGGAAATCCATTCTTACTCCCACACCATTTCAAGGATGTTCATCCCATTTGAAGGGTGTTCATCCCAGCTGTCTGCAAGGAATATAAATCTTTCCATTCCCCACTATCCTGTCAGAGCTGAAGAAGCTTCTTGGATGAGAAGTGAAATGTCTTCAAAGAAAAAACAAGAAAGTCCAGTTGCCTCCTGAAAAAAGCATCTTTGGGAGAAACATGACCTGGATGACTGAGAATCTCTACAGACTTTTAGCTATACAATTTGGGATGAACACCTTTTGAATGGTGTAGAGTAGGAATGGATTTCCAGAGAAAAAATTGCAGACTACAGGAACCAGGAGCACCACTCAGGTGACCCTGAGGACACAGAGAAACCTCCAAGTGCTTCAACAACACTCTAAAAAGAATGCAAATGACCAGCTGTCTGCAAGGATTATAAGTCTTTCCATTCCCCACTATCCTGTCAGAGCCGAAGAAGCGTCTTGCATGAGAAGCGAAATGTCTTCAAAGAAAAAACAAGAAAGTCCAGTTCCCTCCTGAAAAAAGCACCTTTGGGAAAAGAACTTGGGCTAAATTAGTCTAGCTTTTTACAAGAATAAAGCTAGTACATACATTTTCATTTACATATATTTGTATATACATAGAAAATGTATCTCTAGAGAGTCTCAATCATCCAGGTCATGATTGTCCCAAAGATGTTTTTTTTTTTTCCAAAGACAACTGGATTTTCTTAGTTTTTTGTTTCAAAACATTTCACTTCTCATCCAAAAAGCTTCTTCTCTTCTTGGATGAGAAGTGAAACAATTTTAAATAAAAAACCAAGAAAGCCCAGTTGCATTTTGGAAAAAGTATCTTTGGGACATAGAAAATGTATGTACATAGAAAATGGACAACCATTTGACCAGGATGGTATAAGGCAGAGATGTCCAACCCTGGTAACTTTACGACCTGTGGTCTTCATCTCCCAGAATTCCACATGGTTGGCTAGGGAATTCTGGGAGTTGAAGTCCATAAGTCTTAAAGTTGCTAAAGTTGGATACCCCTGGTATAAGATCTCTTGCTCTGAGCAAGGAGTTGGACTAGAAGACCTCTGAGATCCCTTCCAGCCTATGCTGTACATGCTATGTATTTGCTGCAGTGTGTGTAATTCAGACTTCCAATATACCGTATTTTTTGGTGTATAAGACACACTTTCTCCCCCCCCCCCCAAAAAAAGTGGGTGGAAATGTCTGTGTGTCTTATACAGCAAAAGTTGCCGAAGCCCCGCCCATCCACCGGCCCCCACCCTTTGGCCTCTACTTCCCAGCAATTTGCCTCCTTGCAGCAAACAGTGAACAGCCTTGTCAGCTTCAGCACAGCCTGATTTAGCACGAGCAGCTAATTGACGGTTGGATCTGCCTCCCAGAATACCACCTATCAGCTGTTCCAGGCTGTGGGGATCACCACCGCCCATCGCCGCTGTTGCTGCCCATCGCCGCTGCTGCCTATCACCACCTCCGTGCACCCCATTTTCGGCTTCCGCACATCCCATTTTCAGCCCGTTCCAGGCGCCGCTGCCACCATCTATCCTCGCCACCTGGAATGGGCCGAAAATGGGATGCGCGGAGGCCAAAAACGGGATGCACGGAGGCCGAAAATGGGGCACGTGGAGGCAGCAATGGGTGGTGGTGATCCCCACAGCCTGGAACAGCTGATAGGTGGTATTCCAGGAGGCCGATCTCCAACCGCCAATCAGCTGCTTGTGCTAAATCAGGCTGTTCTGAAGCTGACCAGGCTGTTTGCTGTTTGTTGCAAGGAGGCAAATTGCTGGGAGGCAGAGGCAGATTTTTTTTTCTTGTTTTCCTCCCCAAAAGCTAGGTGTGTCTTATAGTCCAGAGCGTCTTATAGTCCAAAAAATACAGGTAGGTCCAGGGTTGAAATCTAGCCTTTTCTGCCTCTCTTTCAAGTTCAATAACTATTTGGCAATTCTCTTCATGGCATTGGAAGGCACTTGATCTATGATGACACAGGAGTTCTCTCTAGTTTGGTAACCAGTGGTTCCTCCCTTACCAGTCTCATTTCTTACAGTTTTCAGCCTACACCAAATGTACTGTATCTTGAATTCTTTTCCCATATTAGGATCTGTGTGTTTGTGCAATTTTTGAGGCTTAAGAAGGTAAACAACTTTTGTTCTTCCAGGTACTCACTTTTTAACATTCATGACTAGAATGGGCAAAATGTCTCTGCTAGGAAGTACTGGTGCATCTTAGGCAGTGGTGTCAAACTCACGGCCCGGGGGCCGGATCTGAACCACGGGGTGCTTAGATCTGGCCCACGGGGTTGCCCTGGAAACTGTAAAGGACCTGCCCGCAGTGCCGCTGCCAGTGAAAATGGAGCCTGGGGAGGCCGCGAGAGCAAGGAAGGAAAAATAAGGATAGAGGGGAAGGAAGAAGAAAGGAGAAGGAAGAAGGAAAGAAAAAGAAGAGGAGAGGGGACGGGAGAGGAAGGGAAGGGAAGGGAAGGGAAGGGAAGGGAAGGGAAGGGAAGGGAAGGGAAGGGGAGGGAGAAGGAAGGAAGGAAGGAAGGAAGGAAGGAGATTATAACGAGAGTGAGTGAGGGTGTCAGGGAAGTCCTGCCTTACGCACAGGCCACCACAGGTGCCCCCGACACGAGGGATGTCGCCACACCCATCCCAGCCACACCCACCCCGGCCCCCCAAGGTCAAACACAACCCTGATGCGGCCCTCAATGAAATTGTGTTTGACACCCCTGATCTTAGGTCTTGAGATTTAATATTGAAAAGATGGAAACTGGTCTAATTTTTTTCTGCCGCCTTCACATTGTTGTAATAGAGTACATGGATCAGTTCCTTTTTGCAATGGAGAGTGTGGTGGAATATAGTCTAGATCAGGGTCTCCAACCTTGGCAACTTTAAAATTTGTGGACTTCAACTCCCAGAGTTCAACGCTGGGAGTTGAAGTCCACAAGTCTTAAAGTTGCCAAGGTTGGAGACCCCTGGTCTAGATTCTCAGGATGGAGGGGCTGCATTTCAGAGGACAAAGAGTCAGCAAAGCTTGGATTGTTCAGTTGGGAGGAAGCGAATTAGGAAGGGTCCTCCTTAGCAATTCTCAGAGTGTATCTGTAGTGTTGCAAATAAATTGTTTTATTTTGGCAAGATTTCTGTCTCTAGGTGAGGAACAATAAAGGAAGTGGCTCAGAAGTAACTCTATGTGTCTTTCTTGGTCCTTGGGGCTTGAATGGAGACATGTGCAAGCTCTCCCTGCACTGAGGAATGCCCAGGAATAATGGCTGATACTTCATGCTCAACCATACATCTATAGAACACATTAAACCTATTGAAGGTTTATATTACAAGTTCCTGGCTCAAAAATGGTGGGAAACTATAATTCAGTGATGCCCTCTCAGGGGCAACCAAAACAACCAGTGGGTGGGTACAGAGGCTTTGGCAATGGGCTGTGAGCTGCCCAGCCCTACCATAAATCCCATTTCAGACCACAAAGACTGGATTTGCTCATTGCACTAAGCAAAACCAAACAATTCATTCTGGCTTAATTGCTAAGCAACCTAGCTCCTGATGGGCCAATATCTGTTTACTGCAGAGACTTCTCCACATCCGCATTGTTGACCCACTATGGAAAAATAGTAACTTGCCATTCCCTGCAAGCCAAAGATAGTCTAAAGCAGCGGTTCTCAACCTGTGGATCGCGACCCCTTTGGGGGTCGAACGACCATTTCACAGGGGTCGCCGCGCGCGTTAGCCCGCCATCTTGGTGCCACCGTCACTGCAGGGGTAAAAAGGTCCCGGTTCGGCCGTGCCTACGGGTCGCCGTCAGCTGGTAGCCCAGACGCCGCCATTTGGGTTCTTCTACCCTCTGCGCATGCGCAGAATGCTTTGCGCATGCGCAGAGGGTAAAAGAACCCAAATGGCGGCGTCCGGGCGAAGTCTTCACCCCTGGTGCCACGCCCCCCTTTTCACCTCATCGCGTGTGGGGAGGGGGCAGGGGTCACGGCGGCAGGGCGAGGGTCGTGGGTCGTGGGTTGCGGGGGGGTCGTGCCATTAGAAAGGTTGAGAACCACTGGTCTAAAGAGATAAAATATTGTTGTGTGGCATTACAAGGATTTGTTTACGGAGACATGAACTTTTAGTATCATGAGTGGGAACTGAAAGTCTTAGAGGTGAAAGAATCAGTTTTCATCCAAAACTGTGCTCTGAGTTGTTAGTTTTTCATTATATGTATTTTAGTATAAATGGATAGTCTTTTTTTGGATCCTTCCCTTTAAATAAACAGAAGTACATTTATAAATGAACCAGTACAGGTAGTCCTCAACTTATAACCATAATCTGGCAGTTCGGGTCTCACTGGCTCAAGGTTGACTCAGCCTTCCATCCTTCCAAGGTTGGTAAAATGAGGACCTGGATTGTTGGGGGCAAAACGCTGACTCTGTAAACAGCTTAGAGAGGGCTGTAAAGCCCTGTGAAGCGGTATATACATCTAAGTGCTATTGTTTTAACTGAGATTGGCTTTTATGGTTGTAAATCATGCCAGTCGTTCATCAGATCATCATGTGACCAACCCAATTTTATGACTTTTTTTGAGAGCAGTTGTTAAGCAAACATGGTGGTCTTAAAGATGGTATAGCAATCATTAAGTAGACACTGTGGTCATTAAGTGAACCAATTGTTTGCGATGGACTTTTTTTTTTTTTTTTTGCAGGAAGCTGGAAGGAAACATTGATTTCTGGCAAATGATGTAAATTGTGGTCACATGACGATGGGATGCTATAAGACAGAAGTAAATATGGGTTGATTGCTGAGCGTGCAAAATGTGATCACATGAGCACAGGGGGACAGCCATCAGAACATCCAATCTAGCTCCTAAGTACTTTTTTGGGGTCCATCCTAACTTCAAATGATTGTTACCTACTGGTCGTTAAATGAGGACTACTTGTATCTCATTGATCAGATCTATTTGACTTCTTCAATATTGGGCTTCAACTCTAACGAGCCTGTGAACCACGCAGAGATTTCAGTTGGAGCCGGTGACCTTAGACACACGCATCCAAGGTGACTCTGAGAATTGAACTGGGCATCTGGTCAGAGTCTTCTCCTTCTGTTCCAGATCTGCATTTGATCCAAGATTCCTCCAAAACAGCATTTACAGGCTGAACAGAAAAGGATCAGGCAGCGTGAAGAAGGGCAAAGGAGATGTTCATAGAGGCATCTGTTAGCAATTAGCATTTTGAATGCTTTACAAAGATGCCATATGTGGTGAGTGGATGGAGCCAGGGAGGGGGACATCGAGAGAGGCGAGGGGGAAAGAAAGAAGGATCCAGTGACTTATAACAAATTCTCCCCCAGTTTTGGAGAGATGGATGGAACATTAAATATAACCTCTGAAAGAGGGAATGTGGTAGCGTTGGAGGCTTTTTTGAGAACCTTTCAAAATTAGCTTTATAAGCAAGAACCTTTTGGCTGATGTTCTCCTGCCTGTTTATAGGGAGTCCTTCAAGACTGAAATCCAAAAAAAAAAAAAAAAAAACCCCCATGCCTGTTTTTTCATGTCCTTCAAGACTGAAATCCAAAAAAAAAAAAAAAAAAAACAGCAGGATTGTCTTTCCATGTTCAGGTATAACTTCCTCCCCAAGGATCTCCCCCATTTACCTGTCTGGGAAAAGCTTCCGGATCAAGTCAGCTTTGGTTCTTGTGAGGTGTTCTTTCCCAGCTTACAATCTGGTTTGCAATCTGCCTCTCCTCCCGCCTGTTCTATATGAGGAAGAAGAAATTCTTTGGCTTGCTTTTGAAGGCAAATATAATCCTCCCTTGGAGCTAATCCATGAACCCAAACTTTGAATTTCGTATGAAATTTGCACTTTCTCAAATGCTGCATTGCTGTTTCCCATTTTTAAGAAGTATATTAGAGGAAAGATTTAGGCAACAGCCCACATTATCCTGGAAAAAGGAAAAAGAAGCAGGGAAGGGAGATTAAAATAACCTCAAGTTGAATTTCCTGGTGGCTCCAATGACAAAACCATGCAATTTTCTTGGCAGCGACATGGAAATAGTGTGCTATTGTCTTTCTTCTAGATAGGTTTTTTTAAAAAAAATATCTTAATGTAGCCTGCAGCTCCGCTATGCTGTTCTTATACTAGAATATAAACTGGGGAAAGTTGTTTAGAACATAGGACAAAGTCACACATGCAAATGTATAAAATGGGAGAAATGCATGTAAAAAGATGCATTTAAATTTTAGTTCATTTTTTTTAAAGGCACGTTTGAGAATCTGAAAAAAACAACACAGAAATAAGGAATGGAAAACAGTGAAACTGAGATATTTGTCCACCCCTAAGCTACTCCACTCCCTCCCTTAAGCTTGCTCACATAAACTTGACCTCCAATTGTCAGACTGTCACCTGGGGCAGGCAAATAAATCCCTTCCACATTTGACCCAGCCACAAAGAATTAAGGGCAAGACGTAGATAGTTGCTTTAATGCAGAGACCAAAGAAATTCAATTGACGAAAATGATCAGGCTAGAATCTAGAATAGAATAGAGCTGGAAAGTACCTTGGAGATCTTCTAGTCCAGCCCCCTGCTCAAGCAGGAGAACCTATACCATCTCAGACAAGTTAACTGTCCAGTCTCTTCTTAAAAACCTCCAGTGATGGAGCACCCACAATTTCTGGAGGCAAGCTGTTCCACTGGTTAATTGTCCTCACTGTTAGGAAGTTTCTCCTTAATTCCAGGTTGCTTCTCTCTTTCAATTAGTTTCCAACCATTGTTTCTTGTCCTGCCCTCTGGAGCTTTGGAGAATAATTTGTCCCCCTTTTCTTTGTGGCAGCCCCTCAAATACTGGAATACTTCTATCATGTCACCCCTAATTCTTCTTTTCTTAGACTAGCCAAACCCAAAACCTGCAGCCGTTCTTCATATGTTTTAGTCTCCAGGTCTTTGATCATCTTAGTTGCTCTTCTCTGCACTTTTTCCAAAGTCTCAACATCTTTTTGTAGTATGGTGACCAAAATTGGTTGCAGTATTCCAGGTGTGGTCTTACTAGGGTTTTGTAAACTCGTTTTGTAGACTCTGTAGAATCAAGTCCTGTCTGAGTCCCAGGTTAAAATTCCATGTTGATTTCTCCTACCATTACATAGTACAGGTAGTCCTCGACTTACAACAGTTCATTTAGTGACCATTCAAAGTTACAATGGCACTGAAAAACATGACTTGCAACCATTTTTCACACTTACAACCTTTGTAGCATCCCCTGAATTATATGATCAAAATTCAGATGCTTGTCAACTGGTTCATACTTATGACTGTTGCTGTGTCCCAAGGTCATGTGATCAACTTTTGCAACCTTTTGACAAGCAAAGTCAATGGGGAAGCCAGATTCACTTACCAACTTACCAACTTATCAACGGCAGTGATTCACTTAACAGCTATGGCAAGAAAGGTCATAAAATGGGGCAAAACTCACTTAACAAATGTTTCATTTAACAACAGAAATATTGGGCTCAATTGTGGTCGTAAGTCAAGGACTACCTGTAATGGGCTTCTTGGTGTTCATCTCTCAACCTTGGATGTGGAAAGCATCTGCAGAGTGTTTGGTTACTGGCCCTGCCTGGTATCAGGTCCCATAGAAAGCTATTGGGACGCGGTCATTCTGTTGGGAGGGGGGAGGCTTGAGGGGGAATCTTTTGCGCGCGTTCACTTGCTTTGTTGTATGGGACCTTGAGGGAAATAGGGCCGGGGAAGGAACGTGCCACATCCTAGGGAGGAGGAATGGAATGTGGTTGGAGCCATCTGCGCTATCTTGGCGATGGGGAAAGCGAAACCAAAGCGGCTGGGAGAATGACAGATATCACCTTCTGTGCCTGAGGTTCTCAAAACATCTTCACCACCTGGGATTGGCTCGATGTTGGACTGGACATTGGAAGGGGCTTTGCTTGCAGTAGTTTAATTTAGCGTTTTGAGTGGGAAACCTCAGATCCTGCCTAGATCTCCTTTGCTATCCCTGTCTTTCAATAAAAGTTCCTTTTGAAATGCTAAGTGCTTCAAGAGTTCTGCTTTCTTGAGAAGACTGGTGAGGCGGGACCTTATACCTGGTCTCAAGTCAAGTCCCTTGGTCCCAGCTATGCCAGCTTTAAGGGGGTGAGGGTGAGATTATTGTTTTTATGATTTGTATGTTTGGTTTTTATTTTTGTAAGTTGCCTAGAGTCACTGAGAGGGAGTGGACAGCAATATAAATTTTCTTAAATAAATAAATAGGTTCACACCAGCCAATCATTATTTGAGAAGTGACTGTTCTTCTTAACTGAACTTCTTAACCATTCAGTTGGTGATGTCAGCCCCCAAAAACCAAGAATAACATGTGGAATTACTTCTGAGTAATTTATTCATTATTGTTGACCTACTGACAGAATCTTGCCGGACTAAAATTTCTGTATAACTATAGATATATTCTGTGAGTTGCTAGGGAGGATACATCCTTGCCCTCTTCCTGCTTACTAGACTTTCCAAACGCCACTATCTCTTTACCTTTTGAGAAGCAGTCCCTCCCTGCTGGGGCTTTGAACTACATTTTCACACGTGACCATACTCCATGGTTATGGAGACGATGATTTTGTAAGTGTGCTGCTTTGACTTGTCTGCAGGTTGGTGCTAATGAAATGAAACATTGGCAAAAATGTGGCATTTGGGGAAAGACCTTACTTCTTCCTTGAGCTTAGATTCAATTTCCAGTAAACATTATCTCCTCCCATTGCTGCTTTAAGATAACGTACTTTGCATCCTGATGCAAATCTCTTGTAGGAGAGCCTGGATTCTTCCTGAAATTTCAAATGTTGCAATATTGTTTTGCTATCCTGCATCTAAAAATTTCCCTTTCACCTCACAGACTGCACTGCTGCGTGATCCTTCTCATTTCAGCCATCAAAAAGTTCTTATGTGGTGATCTAAAAGGCATCAGTGGATGGGCAATTCAATCTTTGCTTTCAGCCGTATTCTATACGTTCTTAATGGCTCCAGGGCTCAGTCATATGCCCAGGCAGACTGCCAAGTTAACAAGCAAACATGTGGGAGGATGAGATAAGGCCTGCCACCTAAAGTGGCATTTTGTGTAGGTGGTGCATTCTGGCCCACCCGTATGGAGTGGGTGAGAAATGCATTGAAATGACAGAGAACTTGCTTTTATTCCAGGACAGATTATAGCATATTTATTTAGCGTATGGCAAGATTACAGCATAGATCTGATAGTTGACACATATATTGGTGTATTTGTGTGTGTATAAATATGTGTTGGTATTTATAGGCATTGTAATTGTTTTGAGAACAGAAGAGAAGGTAAGCAATTAACTCTGGTTAAGTTGCATATCCAGAAGGCAGCGGAAGAGAAAAGAATTGGCCTTCTCAGGTAGAGGAACAGGAAACAAACAGCGGGACTAATTCAATTTTATTCCAAGGCTTCATTAACAGAAACTTCCAAGTTTGAAAGTACAGATCTCCTGCCATCTCTTTTTACAGCCTGGTAAGTTAAAGAGGTTTCTTTCTGAGTTCTTAACTCTGCCCATTGTGCAGCTGTGGACCAGTAGTGGGTTCTAAAACCCTTTACTACCGGTTCGCACTCACATGACACTTCTGCGCATGTGCAGAAGCATCCCGGGCGGGTGGGCGGAGCCTCCCACCGCCGCCGCTACTGGTTCTAAGAACTGGGCTGAACCGGGAGCAACCCAACGCTGCTGTGGACTCCCCAACTCTTGTCTGACCATTCCCTAAACAGCATTTTTCCTAAACCCCTGTCTCCCAAGGCCATTACCACATACCATTATAAAAGAGAAAGAGTTTACAATGGAAAGAGAAGAGCCTCTTGACTTCAACACTCTTGTATCTCAGATTATGAACAGATTTCTCCAGGATGGAGTTCAGACGAAGCCATTCTGCACAGGTGAGTGAATAAGATATTTGCCTATCCCCTGTAACCCAGCTTAGGAAATTGATCAGTCATCAATGACTACGTCTTAGTGTGCCCACAGTTATACCATTAGGAAAGATACACAGAATGCTGGAGCCATATTCTAAACAGCATCACACTATGTGTGTTGGGGGGGACCTTCAACTGCTAAAGAGAAGGATTAAGTCTACAGGGAGGCCACAGGTACCCATCTTGTGTTTCATGCATTAGGGGTTGGTTCAGACTTGATTGCCTCTTTCACAATTGAAGTTCCCAAGAAACAGTGACTCAGAAACACAACATGTGCTTTACCTGTGGAAATTCCCACAGTTCAAACCAGACATCTGAAGATAAATCTAGGAAAAATCGCAGAAGAGAATAGTACAGATGATATGGAGATATGTGGTCAAAACTGGATCCCAGACAAATTATTCCCCTAACCTATCTGTTGGATAAGCCTACCTTAGATCCACACCATTACCAGAACATTTCCTTGGTGATGTTTTGACTGTCCTTTTTACTAATTGGCTTTGATTAGTGGGGTCCTTGGAGCTCTCTGACCTTGGTTTTTTTCTTGCAAACGTTTCATTACACAACTAGGTAACATCATCAGTACTAGAAGGGAGTGGGGTTTGCTCTCTTTTCATATACTGGTGGCTTGTCCTGTCCATGTTGGTGGGAATGTTCTTGGTGGTTCCTTGATTAGGCTATTGCTTATTGTTTGATTGTTTGTCTAAGTTGATAGTCCCTTGACTATCAATTTACTGCTAGATTGTTGGTTTAGTATTAATTTCTGCTTATTTGGGTGTTGATTGCTAGTGAGAAGGCATTTGGGTCTTTTAATTCTATTTTTAGATTTTTGGCTGTTCTCTTTTGAATGGTAAGTACATGTTGTTTATCTCTATGTGACTTTTGATGGCTGATTTATCTGAGTGCCAGGCTTCCAGGAATTCTCTAGTGTTTTTGAACTTGGCTTGGTAGGATGCTCACAGTTTTCCAATTGAACCTCTGGTTACTTCTATCCATATTTTGTGCAATTAAGGAGTTTCCATCATGTCTTCAGACTGCTAGTTGGTGTTCATGGATGCACTCGGCTAGTCTTTTGCCTGTTTGTCCTACATAGTGGCTGTTAGTCCTTACACTGTACATTGTAGATGACTCCTGGATTTTTTTTCTGGGGCTGCTGGTGTCCCATTTGTCTTGCTTTGATCCAACATATGACAAGGTTTCTGGATGACTCTTTAGTTTCTCCAGTGGCCAAAGTTTGTCCAAACTAAACCTTGGTCTGATATCCTTCAGAAATGATATTTAAAGTGATATTTTAGAAGAATCCCCAGTTTTACTTTGGTTTGACTTTAGGAACTGAAACCAGGAGACATAATTGGTTCACTATACTGAAATTACAAAATTTTCCGGCCTGAAAACCTGCCTTGATACAATCCAAATCTCTGTGTCAGACATTAGTTCAGAGTCACAGCCATTTTCATGGTCATTGTGGATAGAAACCTTTCTCTACACAAAAGCAATAGATAACAAATGTCAGTTTAAAAACTGCCAGTTCTTAAAACTCTGGTTGGTATTTTCCATCTCCCAAGATTTCCAAGAAGAAAAATAAAATATTGTTGTGAGAAAGCAGGATCTTTTCTAAATTCTATCAAATATCAGTCTAGAAGCTCCAAACATAACAAGTTCAGTCCTTCTTTTCCCACCAAGTTCTATCTACCCAGCTTTTTCCAAACTTTCCATCAAAATCTGCCTGCAGAGAAGGCCCGTCTCCTGAACCCTGCCAACTGGAATAATCAGGCTGATGGGCAGACAGGACCCACAGCATGCCTCGTCTGCCAGCATGGGCGGGATGGGCCAATCCCAGTAGACACAGTAGCCCTAAGATGACACAGTAAGACCCAAATTGAATCCAGATCTTTATTTCCTTATGCCTAATAGACAGAATCTTACCAGACTAAAGCTATAACCTTCTAACCTAATAAGTATACTCTGGGAAATTGTAAAGTGTGGCTACCCTGAACCTTTTCCTCTCTCCCCCTTCCAATTTAAGAATATGCAGTCTCTTGTGCTAGGCCTCTCTCTGGAATGTGCTGCCTCTTCCCTGGGAAGCCACAGTACTATTGCCGACATTCCCCACCACACCTTCTTCAGCTGCAAATTCCACCACATTCCCCTTGTTATACTCTAGTGAACCATGGGAGTGTTTGCCTGAGCCACTTTCAAAATATCTCATGGCTCTCAACTTTAAAATTTTAGCCATAGTAGGTAATAGTTCTTGCATATTTCTATCAATGTCATCTTCCTCACTTTCTACAATAATTCTGGGAATTTTGGTGGTTTCCCATGAAAATACTCATCAGGTCCAACCTTGTTTTGCTGCTTTTAAGCTGAGCCAAGGTTGGCTAGGTTGAGACCTGGTGTAGGTGATTAGATAAAAAGATTGAAAACAAAAATAATAATCCAGACAAAAACAATAGCAAGTCAATTCCATTCTGCAGGCAAGAAAATGAGAGGGAATAAATATTTATTTATTTTAAGAATAATATTAGAACCAGTAGTTAAGCATCAGGCTAGAAACTGGGAGACACTGAGTTCTACTCCCATCTTAGGCATGAACGCCAGTCGGGTGACCTTGGGCCAGTCACTTTCTCTCAGCCCTAGGAAGTAGACAAGGGCAAACCACTTCTGAAAAACCTTCCCAAGGAAACTGCAGGGACTTGTCCAGGCAATCTCTGAGAATCAGAAAATGACTGAATGGAAGAAAAAGAATAATAGACTCAGCATTGTTATTTGCACTCTTTAGTGAACATTTTCCTGCCCTGCGACTGATCACCTGTCACAGTCTAATGTAAAAGTACCAAAGGAGGATTCCACACACCCCCTCCTGACCTGCATTTGTTTTCAAAACTATCTTAAGGAAGCAAATATTAACACAATATGAGGTGTGTTCTCTCTCTCTCTCTCTCTCTCTCTCTCTCTCTCTCTCTCTCTCTCTCTCTTTCTCTCCCTCCCTCCCTCCCTCCCTCCCTCCCTCCCTATTTCTTCTTACTTCTGTCATGCCCAACCTTAAGATCTTCTGGCCATATGTTCCTGATGCAGGTTTCTCTTTCAACATCCTTCTTCCCCTGGACTGCATCCTCAGATGTTTCACTGACTCTTCTCTCACCTCCTGACCCATAAATCCTACGCAGACTGTCTTAAGTCCTCCAACCAACCTTACTATGGATAGAATCCCACATGCCAACAGTCCATTTTCAAAGATGGCCTGGGACTTCTAACCCATTTTAGACACTGTAGAACATCTAGTGGCCAGTCAGAACCTGGATTCCACAGTTGCTTCTTTTGTGGTGGCCCCCTCCTCCCTCCCTCCCTCTCTTTTGCAATCATTTTATATACCTATTTGGGGAGCGGAAATTGTGCCTATAAATCCATCAGTAGAACATGATGAACCGAGTGACTGCAGAATCAGCCAATTCACAGCATTTGCTACGCAGAGGCCCAAGGCACCAGTACAGAAAAACACAGGGTCCATTTATTCTTTAAAAATAGAGTTGTAGCAATTTCGAGAGAGATGTAACTACTATACTTGTACTGTAGAAAAGTAGAACAGTTGCATTGTTTTCTCTTCTTCCTTTCCTCTTTCTCTCTTTCAATGTACATTGCTATGTTTGCTTCCTTTCTTTAGCTTTTTATATATAGTTTCAGTTGCATTGTTTTCACAGGTTCTGTTCTATTTTTATTCTCATTTGTACTTTTACGAAAATGGATTGGACTACAGGTAGCCCTCAATTTACAGCCATAACTTACCCCAAAATTTCTGTTGCTAAACGAGACAGTTGTTAAGTGAATTCTGCCCCATTTTACGACCATTCTTGCCACAGTTGTTAAATGAATCACTGCAGTTGTTAAATTAGTCATATGGTTGTTTAGTGAATCTGGCTTCCCCACTGACTTTGCTTGTCAGAAGGTCACAAAAGGGGATCACAGGACCCCGGGAAACTGCAACCGTCGTAAATATGAGTCAGTACCGTCTGACTCATAATCGCTTTTTTTAGTGCCTTCAAACAGTCATTAAGTGAACTGCTATAAGATGTGGACTAGCTGTATTTGTTTATGTATGTCCCACTTTTATTATTTTTTATAAATAACTCAAGATGGTAAACCTACCTAATACTCCTTTCTCTATTTTTCCCACAACAGCCACCATGTGAAGTGGACTGGGCTGAGAAAGAGTGACTGGGCCAAAGTCACCCAGCCAGTTTTCATACCTAAGGCAGGACTAGAACTCACCATCTCCTGGTGATTGGCCCAAAGTTACCCAGCTGACTGTCATGCCTAAGGTCGGATTAGAACTCATGGTTTCTAACCCAATTTCTAGCCTGGTGTCTTAACCACTAGACTAAACTGATTTTTCTCTTCTTGCTTTCCCCTCTCTCTCTTTAGTACATTTGCTTCTTTCCTTTAGCTTTTTATATACTGTTTTGATTATATTGTTTTCACAAGTTCTGTTTTGTTTTTATTCTCACTTGTAATTTCAAGAAAACTAATTAGATTATTATTTACAAAAGAGAGAGATGTGAGAATTGCAAGCGGATAGTTTCCAGTGCATAATATACAGAGCTTTGAAAAGAATTTAATAATGGTTGAGAAGAGATTGCAATCCAGACATACAGACCGCAGAAGACAGCTAATGTGACAGGAGAATTTTGTATGATTTCTTTGTTCAGTTTTTAAAAAGAATTTGTACAGATTCACCAGTCCTTGACAATGCCATCCACAGGAGAGTCAAAACAGGCAACAGGGATTTGATTTCATAATAACAGCTGCCATACCGATTTTACGCATGCACACATGGAGGGAGGGAGGGAGAGGGAGAGGGAGAGGGAGAGGGAGAGGGAGAGGGAGAGGGAGAGGGAGAGGGAGAGAGATCCTTGAGAAAGAGTATTTTCAGCAGGATCTCACCCTGACCTTGGTTCTTAACATCAACTAAAATTTTGATAGGAACTTGCTAACATTTGCAAATATTAAAGTGCTTGTGATCTAAACTCTGGAGCGGTAAAGAAAAAGAAACTGATATGGTGGTCCATCCGGAGTAGCTCTGGAGAGCTTTAGTAGGGTGATATGACATTTGAAGATTTGATTCGAAAGCAGCTTTGCAACTTTCCAAATCAGATCACTGGTTCTAGGTGAATCATCAAATCCAATGCATGGAATCTATTCAATAATGTATGTATCAGTTTAGGCTTTGGATGTGCACATTTGTGTTTTAATAGCCAAATCAAAGGGAATCAAATCACTCCAATTGAGATGATTCAATCTAACTTCAACTGGAGCACTGAATTATATTGATCTGGCTCAGCAAATCAAGAATTGCACCAACATCTGGGAATGGATCCCTCTGATTTTAACTTTGTTTTGGCACCAAATTAGATTTGCTACAGCTACTTTTTCCTTAGCTTTACCATCATCAGACAAATATTTGTTACTCTCTATGTCCTAGGAATAGCAGGATCTATTGAATTTGTCCAATTCAATTCATGAGAATCAGGCGCATACTTTTAGAACAGTTCTCCAAAATGTGTGTACGTTTTCATAAACAGGAAGAATAAACATTAAACAAAACTTTCTCATAGAGATATATAGTTTTAGTCCTTGACTTAGAACTGTGTCACTTAACTGCAGGGATGCATGCATCTTAGCATCTCCTGGTATTAGTCCAAAGCAGCATAGCTGGCTGGAGAAATCTGGGAGTTGAAGTCCACATTTCTGACAATTTTGTGTGTTTCTGTGTGATAACTGGTTTTTGAGTTAATTTTTTATTGCAGCAGTCACCTTTTATGTGACTCCATGGCTGCTTTCATGTTTATTTATTTTTTTTTTGCCCTGAGCCAACCGGCAGTAGAAGAACCCGGAACCCACCCCTGACCTAGCCTGGTAATGAAACATTTGGAAACCAACCCAAAAGCTTGTAGAACAAACCTTCACCTTCACCTTTACCTTTATTAAGCAAGCATGACACCTTTATGTTGTTCATTGAAGGACCTAGAGTCTTTCCAGACTTCATGAAAACCCTCACTTTATTGTGAGTTCTGGCTAAAGCAGGGGTGTCAAACTCGCGGCTTGCAGGCTGATGCGTCACACGCTGACCACGCCCACCCCCAGTTTAGCGAAGGGAAAAAAGTCATGATACATCACATGATGACAACATGACGCTGCGAGTTTGACACCCCTGGGCTAAAGCATATGCCACCAGGATCTAATCAGAATCCTTTCCTAGTTCATTCAGTCCCTCCTTTTTTGTGTATGATTCCAGCTACTCATTGTAGGTCATAATTGAATCACTACAACCAGGTGTACAAGCTGATCTTATTAATATTCTCATTAAATATCGAAGGTGGCTTGTCCCTGTCCTTTAATCTGATTGTTTTGTTTTTTCCTCAGCTGACAGGAAGCACAGCACAGATGTAACAGAGACACACTCTACTTCATCAATTGCCTTCCGGAAATATGGATCCAGCACAAACTGACTTATGTAGAATAAAAGGGAAGCATGGCTTCCTGATATTGAAACCCAAATAGAATTTGCTTTTTTTTGCAGCCAAGTGATGCTCCTGGCTGAGGTTCAGCTTCTGGCTAAGGGGCCTAGATGCTTTCTACCTTTCCTGCTGCCAAGCCAGCTATCCCACCTCCAAATTACGCATCATTGCTCTGGATGATTTTTACTGGAATAGAAAAACTGACATTTTGTTGTGTTGGTTTTCATCTTATTGGCTTCAGCCCAGTTTTCTAACCTGTCAAGATATTTTAAAATACGTCAGCCACCCTTTGTAGCTTTTTAAGTCTGATACATTATCTTCATCTCTCTGATTCATTAGGAGCTAGTGCAATATTTTGGATTTGAAGGCAAAAAGCTGATCTGGAGCCCATGGAGTTGCTCAAGTTACACTCTCTGCACCTCCTTAAATTACCTGTACTTATTCTTGGCATTGTGCAGTTGTCCTCTGTACTGCAACACAACCCTGGAAAATTTTGTATTTGGTTAAGCTTGTGCACATACATTCTGAAGCACCTCCCCCCCTTTAAAATTCAACTGCTGCTCACCCTTATAATTTATATATTGTTCAGACATGAACTACCCAAGACTCCAATCAGAATCCTTTGGCCTTTCAGTCTCATACCTAATGCAAAACACTGAGAATCCCTCTCACAGCGCCATTGTCCTCCTCTCACCTTGCCTTGGTCTTCACTGGATTTTGTTTGGAAACTTTGCACAGTATATAAAAAGTAAGTTGAACTTTCTCCCATTGTTACTGGCCTTTTAATTAAAAATAATTTCCATTTTCTCTGAGGGGAAGGATTGATGCTATTCAACATGGTCTACCTCCTTCCCTACTTTTATGCATCTAAGATGAAAATGAAGACTAGTCAAAAGGTCAGTGCTTGGTTCATGCATTACATATTATTCCATCAAATAAAGTCAGTAGTGAGATAGATGGAGCTTTGGGGGCTATCATATTTAGTTGCAAAAATTCAAGTAACCACTAGAAGGCAGCAAAGATAAGTTATTTTGCTGCCATCTGGTGGTTATCTAGATATCTATAGCCCCAGGTACCATAATCCTAGTCTGATTTCTAGAACACAACTGTTCTTCCTTCCTAAAAATACTCTTTTATTAGACAGAAATTCTTTATGAAATTCCATGTTCAGTGCAGGCTCTGCTGAAAATCTGCACCGACTGCCACGTAAGATAAGAAATGGCCTTATGTTTTCACCCCCTCCCATCCATCTTCTTCCTTTCCAGCTGCTCCTCCCCACCCATCTTTGCTTGTGGGTTCTCCCCACCAGTAACTAATTATTTGTAACTGAAGCAGCTCTTTTGGGATTCTTCCAAGGGGTACCAGATGGAACGTTAACCCTCAAAACAGCCCTGGCAAACACACACACCCTCCAACAAATCAACATTTTACTAGAGTGGGAAGAGGGGAGGCAGAAAAGGAACAACAGAGATAAATGAGACCCCATAAATTGCTTTTAGGTGACACTCAGGTTTCAAGATCGGGAGACTGGAAAAATTCAATGACTGCATCTTTTAAAGCTGCAGGAAGAGTCGACCTTTCTGCTTCCTTCTTAAGGGTCCCTTAACTAACAAATCTTACTCCGCAAGACTGTATTGGAACAGTGAAACTGTCCTACCCCTTTGCTCAGCTTTTGGTTACCCTGTTTCACCCAAAATAAGACATCCCCTGATAATAAGCCCAATCGGGCTTCTGAGTGCATGGCAATAAGGCCAAGCGCTTATTTCAGGGTTCAAAAAATATATAAGACAGGGTCTTATTTTCGGGGAAACATGGTATTTTTATCTTGGTTGTTCCAAAAGTCTGGGGTTTCTTTAATCTTGGCTGGCCTAAAAGATTACATGAAGATGAATGTTTTCACTTTGGCGATGGAAGAGCTTTCAGTGTTTTGTCAAAACGGATTTGTAATTGAATTAGGCCAGCAGCCAAAGAGTTGGTTCCCATTTCTCATCTGCAAAACCTAGAACATGTCACACACATAACACACAAAAGCAGTGCAATCTGCATTCTTGGGAATTTTCTAATTGCATCACCCTGATGCAGGATCTGGAAAAGGCACTGAATGTTCATGCAGATTTCCCTGTTGGTTTATGTTGGTTTTTGCCAACTTTGACCCTTGGATGGGAGGAGGCAATTGGTATGGACCATCTATAGGCAGTCCTTGACTTATGACCACAATTGGGACCGGAAAACTCATTGTGAAGCAGTGTGGTCATTAAGTGAGACATCAGGCCATTGCACCCAATTTTACAACCTTTTTTTCCTGTGGTTCTTAAGTGAAAGATCACATGACCATGACTCGTGACTTTTCCTGTCAGCTTCCCCGTTGATGTTGCTTGTCAGAAGCCAGGTGCCAAGCTCCCAAAACACAATCACAAGACTGCTGAGATGCTGTGGTGGTCATGAGTGTGAGGACTGGTCATAAGTCACATTTTTTGGTGCTGCCATACTTTCAAACAATCACTAAACAAATGGTCGTAAGTCAAAGACTACCTGTATATTGTAATGTGTTATTTTCTCAATTATTTGTTAGGTTTGTATCTCATCTCATCCCCTGTTCCTTTTGTTTTTAGCAACAAGCTTAGATAGGATTTATTGATTTGTTTATTAAATTTATATGCCACCCATCTCACTCTCCAGCGACTCTGGGTGGCTGATAGGTTGTTCTGACACAGGATGACAAAATGACCCAATGAGTTTCCATGGTTGAGGATGGACTTGAAGTTCAGTCCTAGATAGTCCTAACCAGAATCTTACACTTTATATCTCCATTGTGATTACTATCTTCATACGTCACCATAGATGTACATGATCCTGATCTCAATAGAATAGAATTCTTTATAGAATATAATTTTTTATTGGCCAAGTGTGATTGGACACACAAGGAATTTGTCTTCGGTGCATATGCTCTCAGTGTACATAAAAAATACATTCATCATGAATCATAAGATACAACATTTAGTGATAGTCATAGGATACTAAATAAGCAATCAAAATCAT
>QLTV01003443.1:986423-1000846 GCA_003457575.1 Thermophis baileyi
ATACAATACAATACAATACAATACAATACAATACAATACAATACAATACAATACAATACAATACAATAAAACACAAAAAAAAAAAAAACAACAAAAAAAAAAAAAAAAAAAAGCCACCGACATAAATATATTTTTCCAACACTCTCTCAAATAGGTAGACAGGGGTGGGGGGTGGGGGGTGGAGGGAGAATCAAAGACAGGGCAGAAATGCCTGTGGACTGGGTGAAGAAAAACATTATTTGGCAGAGAGATCTATGCAAAATCTCAGAACCCCCATTTGTCTGCTTTAACAACAACAGTGTTTTACAGCTGCTATTTTGTCTCTAAAATAAGTTATGATGCAGCGGTGGTGGGGAGTGGAATTTGCTCAATAAAGAAAGAATTACTGAAACAAAGTGATAGTTCATAGCCAGCAGTTTTTATTACCCCCTAATTATAACCATGTAGGCAGCTATGGAATAAATTCCTGGTGGCCAAGTCTTTGGGGTTTGTCAGGAAACAAATATCCATGATTTGAATGGAGCGCTAGTGACTATTTTGTTGTAAAATCATTTGGGCCACTGGAGACACGTTCTTCTTCGTGTGTGGAGGGGCAACCCTCAGGTGTTAATTAGCTGCCTGCTTATTGAGACATATCTCTGCATATTTGTTAATGAAACAGTAACTAAGAGCAACAGAATCCCAGAAAATACATTTGTCACCATTAAGGGATGATGTTGCGCAGAAAAGAAGCACCATTTAAACATGCAAAGAGGCACCATTTAAACATGAAGTAATTTAAGGGCTTCCAGTAGACTGTCTTAGGCTTCCGAAAAGGGTTTTCCCCTTTATGCCACACTAGTGAGGCTGCATGTGACATACAACATACAGTTCTAGTCACTACGATACAAAAAAAGATGTTATTCACGAAAAACAAAGAATGCAGAGAAGAGCAATCAAGATGATGACAGACCTGGAGACTAAAATGTATGATGAACTGTTAAGGGAGCTAGGTATATTTAGCCTATCAAAGAGAAAGATTAGGAGTGACATGATATCTGTCTTCCAGTACTTGAGGGACTGACACAGAGAAGAGGGGATTGACTTATTCTCCAAAGGTCCTGAGAGTAGGACAAGAAGTAATGGGTGGAAGCTTGTTAAAGACACATCCAACCTAGAAGTAAGGAGAACATTCCTGACTGTGAGAACAGTTAATGAAATAACTTGCCTCCTAGAGTTGTGGGTGCTCCATCACTGGAAGTTTTTCAAAAATAGACCGGACAACCATTCAACCAGGTTGATCTAAGGTCTCCTGCCTTGAGCTGCAGGTTGGACTAGAAGACCTCCAAGATCCCTTACAGCCCTGTGATCCTATGTTCTATGTTGGGATAAGGTATTGTTACCCCTTGTCCAAATCTTGCAAAACAGAAAGTATTACTTCCCTTCTCTCCTTTTAGTCTTCAGAAAAATTAGGGAGGGTCCTTTCTGAAATGCTTCCTATGTTTTTCCCCACATGTAGACTGAGCTGTTGCTGATCAGACCATTGCAGGTCTTCTCCCAATCTCTCTCAAGGTCATTCCCACATATCATCACAGGGACCTTCAGCAGTCCGCCATGAAAGTTTCATGAATTCCTTCAAGGACTTTGTTACAAAGCTGAGATGGAGAAAGTTCCAAGCTGTTCCAAGTTCCAAGACCATCACAAGAAATTCTCAAGGAGATGCTTGCATGGGGATCTGAACCGGCAGTAGGAGCTTTAAGAAGACACTGCCAAATGCAATTAATGCCTGCAAGGAAGTCTTCTTTGAGAATTATGCATCTACTCACAAATAAAATAAATCCTTACACGTAAGTCTGACTAGATGAGTCCCAAAGACCATCGTTGAGTTTGGGAATAAATATGTTCACTGGCCACAGTTAGAGCAAGCTCTGGATTTTTCCAGTGTTCATTTCTGAGGCTAGATTTCTACTGGATTGACCTTGAATTTATATTCTGCTTGATGACTGCATTGAAAACCTTGTTTTAATTATTTGAGTGACCTGGATCTCAATGTCTAGCTGTGACTGTGAGCTTTGTGGTGGTTTGTTGGCCCCTTGACTTCTGGTTTGTTGACTGAGGGTTGTTGTTAATAGTCTATATTATATAAACAAATGGATTCTGCAATAGCTGAACTAATATTTAGGTGTTTAATAGGCAGCATTTTGCAAAATGACAGTGGGAAACAAAGCAAAAATTTCACATTGTTGCAGAAAGAACAGGCATACTACCAGTAATGGTGCTAAATGTGTATTTCTGCTCTTAAAGAATGTTGGAGAACTCTGGAGAAATTTGATTATGGCAAAGGTCTGAGTTTAGAGCAGTGTTTTTCAACCTCAACAATGCTGCTTGGACAATATTGGGAGTTGAAGTCCACCCATTTTAAAGTTGTCGAGTTTGAGAAATACTGGTTTAGAGGGCTGAAAGGAGATGTTTAAAACAGTATTTGCCCTTTTTCTACAGAGGATAGGGGGTTCTCTTATTAACTGTTTCTCCAGACAGTATGGATAGGGACTGAAATCTTGTTTCTCCAGTCCCCCACTGTGAGATCCATGTGAATGTATAAACATCAGATAACTTTGTGTGTTTCTATTTTGCCCAAGTCAGCTTGAAACAAGGGTTGTGTGTATGAGAGAGGGGCAATGTGTATTTCTACCCATTCTGAAATATAGCCTGAGTTTCAATTTGCATATCTGTCAAGGAAGATCAGTACATAGATGGCTGAGCTAGAAGATCTTTCCACTTCCTCAAGAGTCAGCAGCTCAAGCTTATCCCAGATCACACCACTAGATCATGACTCAGGTACTTTGTCCTGCCCTGCCCAATCAGAGTTCAAATCAGAGCAGATCTAATTGACTTTATGGCTCCAGATAGCCTGAATAATTTTCACATTGGCCCAGGATGTTCTTCTCTACTCATTAGAGACCAGGACAGCCTAAACAAGGCCATTGGACAGCTATTTGTGGATGTAATAAAGGTGGAGAAATATTGATATTTTTCCACTCTTATTGCCATAAAGTGATCCCTAACATCAGTTCTTACCTGTGTCCCAGCAAACTCGATTTGAGTCTTCCTCCAACAGTGTTCCAGGTGCCTCTTCTGACACTTCATCTCCATATGGAAGAAGGAATATAGATAGCCAATTGAGTCTTCATCATCTCCAAGAATAGTAGGACTGCAAAATATATTGACTTTGATCTTGCAGACCTGCTGGCAGGCATAGTAGTGAGAAAAAGCAGGCTGAATGCTAGCAAGGGTGAAGTCTGGTTGCTATTCATCTTCTCTTGAAGAAAGACCATCACGTGGCCTCATGGTCATTCCAGGAAGTTATTTAAAGAAACTGTCTCTGGAGAACAGTCTTGTGCTGTTCCAAGCATGTGGGAGATATTTACTATTCAAAGAAAGAACAAAGTCCAGAATGTCTTTTAAAAAAACACCATCAATTTTCCCTAAATAATCCAGTTAATCATTCTATGGAATTTTTAGAAGTATTTGTTTAGATTAAGAAATATGGGGATGGAGTGGAAACTTGGACTAAAACTTCTCTCTAGTATTTGGCCACCTAAAGTCCCTCTTTGAGGGTTATAACCTGCTTAGCCATTAAATCAGTATTTCTCAATTTCAGCAAATTTAAGATGTGTGGACTTCAACTCCCAGAATTTCCCAGACACTCATGCTGGCTGGGGAATTCTGGGAGTTGAAGTCCATCTTAAGTAGCTGAGCTTGAAAAACACTTCATTAATTATAATTTGGGCACTTGGCAACCAGCATGTATTTATGACAGCAACCTGGGGTCATGTAATCATCATTTGCGACCTTCCTAGCCATGTCTAAGAAGCAAAATCAATGGGGAAGCTGGATTTGCTTAATGAACACATGATTCACTTAACTGCAGTGATCCACTTAACAACTGTGGCAAAAAAAGGTCATAAAACTAGGTGAAATTCAGTTAGCCTTGCTTACCATTGGAATTTTTGGTTCCAATTGTGTCATCATTCAAGGGCTACCTGTAGATCCCTAGATAAACTTAATATCCCAAATATGCAACCAGCATAAGGTGGACAAGCTTCTGGAAGACAAGGCAAATCACCTACTATACTATACTATATGTGGTCCTCGACTTACGACCACAATTAACCCCAAAATTTCTGTTGCTAAGTGAAACATTTGTTCAGTGAATTTAGCCCCATTATACAACTTTTATTGCCACAGTTGTTAAGTGAATCACTGCAGTTGTTAGTAACATGGTTGTTAAGTGAATCTGACTTCCCCATTGTCATTGCTAGTGAGAAGGTCACAAAATGTGATCATATGACCCCAGGACACTGCAACCATCATAAATATGAGTCAGTTGCCAAGCGTCTGAATTTTGATCTTGTGACCATTGGGATGCTGCAACCGTCATAAGTGGGATAAACAGTGATAAGTCACTTTTTTCAGTGTCATTGTAACTTTTGGGAGTAAATTTTTGAGAGAAATTCTCATCCTCCCTTGCATTGTTTGCTGCTTTTAAAGCATTTAACTCTTGGGAAATGGATTTTTTTTTTAGCCCTCTCTTTCGCATCCTGAGCTATCAGAAATGCATCTTGGTCTACGATCTAACAATGGGGATAGTGTCTCCTCTTGGCTGCAGCTTCGGGCTTCCATAGCTCTTAGCTCACCCGACGATGCGTGAGCCAGAACTGCATCCCGCTCTTTTCCCCATAACCGTGTTGGCCGGGTAAACCGACAGGAAAAACTCTCTCTCTCTCTCTCACACACACACACACATTAATGACAGCTATTTTAGTCTCAAAATGTAGGCTGAAATTGGCTGCTCCAGAAGCCCCTGGCAAATTTTGTGGAGGTTTTTATTCTCCTCCTCCTCCCCCCTCCTCCCCCCTCACCCCATACCCTTCTATCACTGATGACCTTCTATTCTACTCCACTCCCCTCCCCTCCTCCCTCCCTCCCCCTCTCTCCATTTTCCTGCGTTTCAAGCTAGCCCTCTCCTTCGCTCGCAGCCTCTGCCCTTTCAAAATCTGGTAATGTGCACTTTAGCGCTCCTATATTGCTGATGAAAGCGGACAGAGACACAAGAAGACACATTTTAGAAGCCTTCTAAGAATGCAAGATGGGCTGTGCAGGATCGCACCAAAGGCTTAACCCTCGAGGGGAGCAGGACATAACTCCCCCCAGCTTTGTGTTTCTAAGCAAGAGGCGCTAGGGCCTGCCTCTGGTTCCAGATGCTGAATCAGTCCTCTGAAAAATTTCCTGCCTCCAACTGTATCCAATTTCCTTTTAAAACTATTTGATTTGGCAGCCTTTGGTGCATCTTTGGGTAGCGCATGCCAACGGCTGGCCTGTGGATGAAGCCTCTCTTCCTCAATCTTCTGCCATTTTTGATCAAATAAATTTTGGGTCCAATCTGAGCCGGGTTTTCCAAAGGACGCAGGGCAAATTGCTTGAAGCAGAGATGAAGTTTGTTCGAGAGCATGACAGTCACAGGAGAGACAGGCAGTCAACACAGTCAAAGGTAGTGACGAAGTTACAGTTTTGTAGTACTTACTTTTATAGAGAACCTTTTCTATTGTTCTTAGGAAGTATAAGAAGTCTGGAAGGTTTAGCAATCTTGACTTTTTGTGTGACAAGATTGTGATACTGGGTGAGGGGTTTGTGTGAGGGGAATCTATTATTGAAATGAGGGACCTGTAATAGATGATAGATGAGGGAATTTCCTTATTTAGTTTACTAGTGTTTGGCAATTCCACTTATGCAAGTACAGATAGACTTACAACAGTTCATTTAGCGATCTTTCAAAATTACAACGGCACTGAAAAAAGTGACTTATGACCATTTTTCACACTTATAACCATTGCAGCTTCCCAATGTTGGGATGGTCATGTCAGAGGTGGGTTCCTATCGGTTCTAACCAGTTCTTTAGAACAGTTAGTAAACCAGTGATGACGTCACGGTTCTTTCGCTGGTCTCCGTGGGCGCCGCCATCTTGGATTTTGCTTCTGCGCATGCACAGAAGCTATTTTTTTATTGCTGCGGGCGCGGCCCTGAGCGAACCGGCAGCAACAGGATCCACAAACCACCCCTGGGTCATGTGATCAAAATTCGGACGCTTCGCAATTGACTCATATTTATGACGGTTGCCATGGCCCCGGGTTCTGTGAACACCTTTTGCAACCTTGTTACCAGCAAAGTCAATGGGGAAGCCAGATTCACTTAACAACTGTGTTACTCACTTAACAATTGCAGTGATTCACTTAACTGTGGCAAGAAAGGTAATAAAATGGGGCAAAATTCACTTAACAAATATTTTGTTTAGCAACAGAAATTTTGGGCTTAATTGTAGTCGTACGTCGAGGAGTATCTGTAATGCTTTGGCTGGTTCAGCATAGGTGTCAAAAGGCCTAAGGGGTCAGCTAAAAAGCAGAATAAAGGTGATGTGGAGGTATTCTTCCCACACTTTCCTCCTGGATGACTCCAGGTTCCAGAATAGAGGATGGAAAGAATTCCACCCCCGATTCTGCTACGAGTAATTTGCACGGTCCAGTTTTCCTCAGACTTCATAGTGGAGTGTTTATTAACATAAGACTCAGTCTGCTTATATAGCACCTGAGGACAGGACAAGAAGCAATGGGTGGAAACTGCAAAGGAGAGAAGCAACTTAGAACTAAGGAGAAATATCCTGACAAACAATTAGTGGGACAACTTGCCTCCAGAAGTTGTAAATGCTCCAACACTGGAAGTTTTTAAGAAGAGATTGGACAACCATTTGTCTGAAATGGTATAGGGTTTCCTGCCTGAGCAGGCGGTTGGACTAGAAGACCTCCAAGGTCCCTTCCAACTCTGCTATTCCTATTCTATTCTATTCTATTCTATTCTATTCTATTCTATTCTATTCTATTCTATTCTATTCTATTCTATTCTATTCTATTCTATTCTATTCTATTCTATTCTATTCTATTCTATTCTATTCTATTCTTGCATTACAACCCATAATGGAGCCTGCCCATTTCGGTCCTAAGTCTTGATGGTCATAAATTGGGTCACCCATGTGACCAGCCTGATTTTATGACCTTTTTTGTGGCAGTTGTTAAATAAATGCCACAGTCACAAAGTGAATGCCATGGTCATTAAGCGAATGCCACAGTTGTTAAGTGAACGCCACAGTTGTTATGGTTCACTACGGGTCAGTTTTGCCAAAAAACAGAAGTATATACCAGTTTTCGGCAAAACCATTATAAAACGTGGTCACATGACTGTGGGATGCTGCAAACGGCCATAAATGAAGGCAGGTTGCCAAGTGCCCAAATTACAGTCACGTGACTGTGAGGGAAGGGCGGCCGTTGGAATTTTGAATCCAGATTGCAATTTTGCGGGGGGTCTATTATAACTTCAAACGGTCTCTAAACAAGAACTGCCTCTATTTTTCTTTCTTTAGTGAAAATTCCAGGAAACCAATAGCAACAACCACAAAGAATGAAAAAGGTACTCACTAAAAGTTGCTTGCAAATCATGGAAGGTGAATTTAAAGGAAGAACTGACTTTGTATTTTGCAACCTTCATTTGTACGAAATTTGTATTTTAAAATATGTGTGAAAAATACGTCTTCAAGAGAAAAGATGGATAATTTGCCCAAAGGGATTTATGAAAAATTAAAATCTACGCAAGTTATTACATAAATTAAGGGGAAATGCGTAAAAAGCTTTCTATTTTATAAGAGGTTGTGATGGCAAATCGTTACAAAACTTTGTTCTTTTTTATTCCTAGAAAAGAATTATTGGAATATTGGAATACTGGAATACTGCCTACTAATATGGACAGTTAAGCAGACTAGATTTTTAGGGCTTTGTGTGTACTTACTCAAGAAAATGTTTCTCTGTCCGTTTCTTCTTGCCATACGTAATTTTATACATACAGTGTTTCTACTTCGCATTTAGCCATTCCTTACAGAGAATCAATCCAACCCACTGGATAATCTTGCTCATGAATAAGTGAATAATAATAATAATAATAATAATAATAATAATAATAATAATAATAATAATAATAATAATAATAATAACGCTGAATTTAACAAAGGGAACAGTAGGTTTACACAGTGTCCAAAGCAATCTTGTAGATTTTTGCCTGGCATCAAATAGCATTTAATCCAAGCCACATGGTTCATAATCCATTGCTTGGCATTGCAAAATTAGATTAAAATTAAAGTGTTGGCCTATAAATCAGGAGAGTCTGTGAGTACTACTGGTCCTCTCTTAGGCATGAAAAATTGACTGGTGACTTTGGGCCAGTCCCTCTCTCTCAGCCACCTCACAGGGTTATGGTTCTAGAGAAAACAGGAGGAGGAAGAAGAAGTATTAGGTATGTTTGCCACCTTGAATTGTATATCAAATTGAAGGACAAGGTAAAACTCTAGAAAAACAGCTAGGCCATTATGGCTTAACTAACAAACCATAGTTAAAAATAATAACCTGGTAATAAAATAATTCTGGGTCAAGCTGGGCATTCACTGAGAAAATGGTAAGGTTTTTCAAAACTATGGTCACAAGTAAGAAAAGAACTAGGTGTGTGTGTGTGTGTGTGTGTGTGCGCGTGTGCGTGTGTGAAATCTGTAGCCTTAGTCTTTCCTTGCTGATAGAGCTGCTCAGGACTGGCTTACCAAGTCTGGAGGCTATGGGTAACACCTTCTGTCCCATAAAGGTGGAGTAGGACTTTATACTGTAAGTTGATCAGTGCTTGTTGCTTACAGTCACTATTTACAAGACATGATTAATCATCTATGCATGCAAGCTTTGCAATGGCCATTCATAGGCTGTGTCAGAGATGCTAAAAAAATTGCTCCTAATCATCTATTTTCCCTCCACTGATGAGATTTAGATTGGTTTCCAGGTAAATGTTGAATCCTAAATCATAGAACCGAGTTCATTGACTGATTTTTGTGTGACAGTCTTTTCTAGAAAATGATTTCACACCTCAGTTGTAAGCAAGCTGTGGCTGCCAAGTAGCCCATAATTGCAGTTCAATCTAAGAATACCAGTTGTGCTTGTGTGGAGACCTGGATGGTCTGTATTAAAAGCTCATGCCAAACCAAATGCATAGATAGAGAAGGGGTGGTACCTGGCTCAATAGTAGTAACTGCGAGAGGGATCTTGGAGTCTTAGTAGACAATCACTTAAATATTAGCCAGCAGTGTACTGAAGCTGCCAAAAAAAGCCAACTCAGTCCTAGGCTCCATTAACAGAGAGATAGAATCAAGATCACGTGAAGTGTTACTACCTCTTTATAATGCCTTGGTAAGACAATGCTTGGAATATTGCATCCAGTTTTGGTCACCATATTATAAAAAAGATGTTGAGACTCTGGAAAGAGTGCAGAAAAGAGCAACAAAGATGATTAGGAGGCTGGAGGCTAAAACATATGAAGAATGGTTGAAGAAATTGGGCATATCTAGTCTAGTGAAAAGAAGGACTGGAGTGAATGATAGCGGTGTTCTAAAATCTAAGGGCCTGTCGCAAAGAAGAGGGGGTCAACCTATCTTCCAAAGCACCAGAAGGCAAAACAAGAAGCAATGGATGGAAACTAATCAAGGAGAAAACCAACCTAGAATTAAGGAGAAATTTCCTGACAAATAGAATAAATAATCAGTGGAACGACTTGCATCCAGAAGTTGTGGGTGCTCCAACACTGGAAGTTTTCAAGAAGAGATTGGACAGCTATTTGTTTGAAATGGGTAGGGTCTCCTGGTTGAGCAGGGGGTTGGACTAGAAGACTTTTAAGGTCCTTTCCAAGTCTGTTAGTCTGTTATTTGTGATCATGTTTTTTGGCTTCAGGTTTTGTAATTTTTTTTAAATGGAAATCCTGAACTTTGATCTGTCTCTAAGTCACACTTTCTGGAAAGGTTGACCTTTGGCTGGATCTAGAAGACTTTGCTAATCATTAAGGATGGTGTTGACTTGAAATGTGACCTGGACCTTAACTACACTCTTGCTCTTAGTACTCTTTGCTGGTTTTCAAACTATATTATTTGTTTGCCTATAACCTTTGCCTATTGTGTAGCTCCTCAGGAAAAAAACAACAACAGATCTTGACTGACAACAGCTCTCCTAGACCTTCCTAGAGATTCTGGTGATTGATTCCTTATGCACACAAAACAAACACTCTTCCATTAAGGGCACTTTTAACACAGATCAGCTCAAAATTGGAAATTTCTGCTGGAGTTTGCAGGTTTAGATCAGGTCATTTATAATCAGGCTTGAATCAAATCCAGGAAGCCTCCACAAAAGAGCAGCTGAAATTAGGAGTTTAAGACTTAAATTAAGGAGATCAAGTCAAGAAGGCATCAGTCCATGATGAAGTGAAAAAGAGATGTTGAAAAGTAAAAAAAAAAGAAAAAGAAAAATTGCACAGGAGTGAAGTAGAATTGGAAAAAGAGTTTTCAATTCCAAATACAGGGATATGAGGAAGCCAAAATAGTATGATAGAAAACAGATTGATGATGAGTTCTTCATGCTGAGGGCATCTTGGCCAGGAATGTTTGTTACCAGGACTTCTGCAGTCACTTCTCCATTCCAGCTCATTCTCTTTTCAAGAATTGTGTTCAAAGTTTGCACTCTGCAAGCTATAGGCAAATCTTTTTTTTTCACCCAGCCTCCTGAGTCAGAGGAAACCTAGAAGTGTTCTCCAGATCAGGTTCAGGCTGGACAGAAGTGGAAGGTTCCTTCTCCAAAGGTACAGAATAGGTGGTATCTGGCTCAATAGTAGTAACTGTGAGAAGGAACTTGGAGTCAATATCTGAAAAATGAACCAGCAGTGTGTTGCAGCTGCCAGAAAAAGCCAACATAGTCCTAGGCTGCATTAACAGAGGGGTAGAATCAAGATCACGTGAAGTGTTAATACCACTTTATAATGCCTTGGTAAGGCCACACTTGGAATACGGCATCCAGTTTTGGTCACCATGATATAAAAAGATGTTGAGACTCTAGAAAGAGTGCAGAGAAGAGATACAAAGATGATTAGGGGACCCATGGCTAAAACATGAAGAACAGTTGCAGGAATTGGGTATGTCTAATTTAATGAAAAGAAGGACTAGAGGTGACGGGATAGCAGTGTTTCAATATCTAAAGGGCTGCCACAAAGAAGAAGGGGTCAACCTATTTTCCAAAGCACCTGAAGGCAAAACAAGAAGCAATGGATGGAAACTAATCAAGAAGACAAGCAACCTAAAACCAAGGAGAAAATTCCTAACAATCAGTGAAACAGCCTGCTTCTGGAATGAATGTGTGCTCTATTGCTGGAGGTTTTTAAAGAAGAGATTGGACAGCCATTTATCTGAAATGGTATAGGATCTGCTGCTGGAGCAGGGGGTTGGACTAGAAGACCTTCAAGGTCCTTTCCAACTTGAGTATTATTCTGTTATTCTTCTGACCAGCAATCGCCTGACCAAACGATGGTGCCTGCCGAGCTGGCAATTTTTCCTGGGAAGAGGACTGTTGAAAGGATCTGTGGGTGACAAGTATTTACCAATTTGAAGCTGTCTTTCTCAGTCTTACTAAACGCCTGGTTTAATTTGATATGCAGTTATTGAAGGTAGCTCTCTAGGTTTCAGACAGGGGTTTATCTAGGCCTAACTGGTGACCAAGATAACCTCCTTGACCAGGGAAAGTGGTGTGCAGCATGATGCAATAAATCAGAAATAACCAACATGCAAAATTCTGAACGCAAAACCTAATTCCATCATACAAGAACACTTTACCTGAAAAGAAGCCAATTGCTGAGCTTCTGGGCTCATGTTTAAAATGCCCATTGGAAGTTGGCTAACCTCAGAATATTTGTATTCATTTAGAATGAAAGCTCAAAATTCTCCTAAATCATATTTTTGGACAATCTCTTGTGTGAGTTTCCTTAGACAGGCAGTGTCAACTGCTCTTGAAGTGGAGCTTCTGAGGAGCCGAGGAAAGTATTTATGACAACCTCACAACAACATCAGATTGGGCTAAGGGAGAGTGATAGGTACAGTACAGGTACTTGACTTATAACCACTCGTTTAGTGACCATCCTAAATTATGATGACACTGAAAAAAGTAACTTACAACTCACATTTACAGCTGTCACAGCATCCTCATGGTCATGTGACCAATATTTGAGAGCTTAGCAACTGACATGTATTTATGATGGTTGGAGCATCCTTGGGTCACATGATCGTCACAAGAGCCATGGTGGCACAGGGTTAGAATGCAGTTCTGCTGATTGATGGCTGCCAGCAGTTCACAGTTTGATTCTCACCGGCTTAAGCTTGACTCAGCCTTCCATCCTTCCGAGGTTGGTAAAATGAGGACCCAGATTGTTGGGGGCAAGATGCTGACTCTGTAAACCGCTTAGAGAGGGCTGTAAAGCACTGTAAAGTGGTATATAAGTCTAAGTGCTATTGCAATCTTCCCAGCCAGCTTTCGACAAGCAAAGTCAAGGGGGGGGGGGAGTTGAATTCATTTAATGACTGCTTCATTTAACAACTGCAGTGATTCCCTTAACAACCATGACAAAAAGTTGTAAATTTCCATGTGACTCACTTAACAACTGCCTGGCTTAGCAATGGAAATCCTGGTCCCAACTATGGCCGTAAGTGGAGGACTATCTTTAGTGTGTGATTGTCTGAAGCCCTGAACATGGATTGAAGTGTACAACTTTACTGCTAACCCTCAAATATGGCATCCCTATTTAAAATCAAAAATATGTTTATTCCATATGTCTGCAGAACCAGCTTGAAAACTAGAGGGAACAAAGCACCTATAAAAAAAATTGCTTATGACTGGCTACCAGAATTTCACTTGGAGAGCCAGTTGTTACAGATGGGGATAAATTAAGTTTACATCAACATGCAAACTACATGCATGTTCAGTTAGTGAGTGATCCAATATCCAATTACCTTTCCATATGCTTCTCCTAATTTTGCAGTTCACCAAAACTGAGCATTTGAGAAAAAAGCTACACGCAGAAAAATGTAGTGATTCATGAAAAGAGCACATAAACCAATGCAGTCCTAAACTGCATTAACAGAGGGATACAATCAAGATCACGTGAGGTAATAATACCCACTCTATAAAGCCTTAGTAAGACCACACCTAGAATACTGTATCCAGTTTTGGTCACACAAGAAAAAATACGACTCTAGAAAGAGTGCAGAGAAGGGCAACCAAGATGATTAGGGGACTGGAGGCAAAAACATATGAAGAATGGTTACAGGAACTGGGCATGGCTAGTCTAGTGAAAAGAAGGACCAGGGAAGACATGATAGCGGTGTTCCAATATTTGAGGAGCTGTCACAGAGGGGAGGGGGTCAAGCTATTTTCCAAAGCACCTGAAGGAATAATGGATGGAAACTGATCAAGGAGAGATTCAACCTAGAAATAAGGAGACATTTTCTGACAGTTAGAATAATCAACCAATGGAACAGCTTGCCTTCGGAAGTTGTGGGAGCTTCACCACTGGAGGCTTTCAAGAAGAGACTGGACCGCCATCTGCCAGAAATGGTGTAGGGTCTCCTGCTTGGGCGGGGGATTGGACTAGATGACCTACAATGTCCCTTCCAACTCTGTTATTCTGTTTTGTTTGAAATATGCTTTACATCAGAGTAGATTGTTTAAGAAATAATGCAACAATCAAAAATTAGATCTTTTGGAGTGAAAGTGGAAAAGGATGTTTGTTTGTTTTTAATGAGAAACTGAGATGGGCCGAGGCCCCCATGCTGAACAGCAACTAAGCATCTTGAATTAAGTCGTCTTTATGACCAGCCTCTCTCCTCCCCCTTCGTAAAGTTTTCCATGAAGAACAAATGTAAAGCTTTAGGTATTTTAGAGCCCACAAATGAGCAGGGCTCATTGACGTGTCTCGGAAAGCAAACCACAGCCTCGTCTGGATGACAAAACTACAGCGAGGCGCTTTGGGTTGGAAACCAAGCGCCTTTCCAAACAGAGCTCCCACAGAGCGAGGCCATTTCTGCTTCTCCGCCTAGTCTTCACTGGGGGGGGGGGCTGGGACAGGCTGTCGGTGCCCTAATTCCCATCTAAAGAATTGGGCCTCTTGTCATCTACTGACAAGGCAACCCTTGGCTGCGTTCAGACTCCAGCGCCATTAGCTGCATTGAACTTCTTCCTGGGACTGAACAGCCCAAGTGGATGATTAACCAAATGAACACACTTGAAAACATCATTTTTCTACAGTAATTGATAGGCTGTTTAAAACATTGTAAAGCTCAGCATCTGCAGCTTGTGAAAAGAAGGCCCTTAGGATGCCCAGCCACGTATTCGCCTGCCTGCTTGTTGGGAATCAGTGTTTCCCCACTCAGCATTTCATAGAGCAGTGGTTCTCAACCTTTCTAATGCTGCGACTCCCCCGTGACACCCCCCCACCGCCGC
>QLTV01003443.1:1029893-1050013 GCA_003457575.1 Thermophis baileyi
CGGAGCACAAAGAGAAGGAAGGAAGGAAGGGAGGAAGGGAGGAAGGGAGGAAGGAAGGAAGTTGGAAGGGAAAGAAGGAAGGAAGGAAGGAAAGAAAGAAAGAAAGAAGAAAGAGGAAGGGAGAGGGAGAGGGAGAGGAAAAAGAGAAAAACAAAAGAGAGAGAGAGAGAGAGGGAGAGAGAGAGACCCATTTCCCACAGAAAACACCCGGAGCCACAAAACCCAGGTAGGCGTGGCTGGGGCAGGTCATGTGACTGGGTGGGAGTGACAGTGACCCAGGTTTTGTGGCTCCCAGTGTTTTCTTTTCTGTGGGAAACGGGTCCAAATGGTTCTTTGAGTGTTTAAGGTTGCAGACCCCTGGTGTAGGAGAAGAGTAGGCAGAGCTGGAGGGTGGAGTTAAGTGCATCATCAGTTTAGAGTTCTTGCATTGCCACAAGAGACCCAACCCCTCCTGAATGCCATTGACCCTTATCTGGCAGCAATTTAGTGTTGAACTTTAGTTGTCCAGATTCTTGTGTATAGGCTTGAATAAATCTTCTATGCTACAACCTTATGAATGATCCTGATTCTTTGTGCCTGACAGAAAGACTCCTTCCCAGGGAGCAAAGAGACAAAGAAGTTTGGAAACTTTGTTATGCAGGAAAAGGGCGAAGGCAAACCCCCCCTCCCCCAGCAGTTTGCATGGTATATGTTGTAGTTGTACAGATAAGTACTTTAGTCTGGCAAGATTCTGTCTATAGGCAAACAGCAATAAAAAAAACTAATTAGAAGTAACTCCTGATGTCATTCTTGGTTCCTTGGGCTTCACACCTGCCCTTTAATGATCTTAGGAAATCAAATCACACCGAAAGGGCGTCCACAAATCACCATAGCAGAAACCTGTTTAAAGAAAAGGAGCATATGGGATCATGTACAGTACTTCAAGGATAGTTGCAGCAGGATTGACCGATTTTCTGGGTTCCACCTGGAATCCAGACTATAGAATAGACTGAAAGTAGAAAAATATTCTGGATTATGGCAGGGACAAACCCTTCCAATTGTTGCTCAAATTCCCTGCTGTAATTGTCTAACAGTCAAGCTCAACTTGATGGAGACTAACATTTTCTTAAAATCAAGGATTAAAAAAGGTTTTCTTTCCTGCTACCTCTAACGAATGGGAATTGAGTTTCAGCCACTTTGATTGTTTTCGAAGCATGTGGAATTGATGGACTAGGCCTAATTTAGGATAGAGCTCATCATGGCTTAATGACTGGATGCAATTATATAGAGCTCTTAGCACTCATGGTGTTTTATAGAGTGCAAGCTGGTCATTGGCTATAAAATAAAAATACTGTTAAAAACTACAAATGAGAACAAGAAGTTCTTGCCCCAAGGAAGCACGAAATCTAAACGTGGACCCAATTGAAATAAGAAAGAAAGGGAGAGGAAGGTGCTGGAGGTCATTAAAGAAATACTTGAACCACAGAGCTCCATGCTCGAATCTACAAAGAACAATCGAAGAGAAAATGCCACTGAGCATTTGAAAAGCACATTTTCTTTACCATGGATAGTCAATCTTCTCAAATTGACCTCTGGGCCTAGATCTCACTCTCTCTACTCCTGTGCTCAGCTGACCAAAATGGAAAACCTGCAATGAATCATTCCAGCAAAAGAGAAATCCAGAGTTCCCATGAAGTTTGGTAGCCGAACGCTTGAATTGAACACTGAACACTTATGTGCCATGCATCTTCCAAAGAAGGTCAATTTCCCAAGAACATTCAGGCAATTTTCAAAGAGAACCCAAAGTAAATTGAAACCCAGCCTGGAATTAAGGAGAAATTATCTGATAGTGAGAAAAATAAATCAGTGGAATGGCTTGCCTCCAAAAGTTGTGGGTGCTCCATCACTGGAGGTTTTAAAGAAGAGATTGGACAGCCATTTATCCCAAAGGGTAAATATCTCCTGCCAGGGGCATGGGGTTGGACTAGAAGACGTCCAAGGTCCCTTCCAAGTTTCTTACTTTGTATTCTGTTATTCTATTCTGTATTATGTAGAATCTAGAGTTAAAAGGTGTCAATTGCTGGGCTTTCTCCATTGTCTCTAGTGCAGCGGTTCTCAACCTGTGGGTCGTGACCCCTTTGGGGGTCGAACGACCATTTCACAGGGGTCGCCACGCGTGCATTAGCCCACCATCTTGGTGCCACCGTCACTTGCAGGAGTGAAATGCTCCCGGTTCGGCCGTGCCAGCGGGTCGCCGGACAGCCGGTAGCTACAGAAGCGGGAGACTTCGTCCACCTGCCCGGACGCCGCCATTTGGGTTCTTTTACCCTCTGCGCATGCGCAGAACGCTTTGCGCATGCGCAGAGCCCCCACCCCCGGGGGGGGGGGGGGGCGGGGGGGGGGTTGTGGGGGGGGGGGGGGGTCATGGGGGCGGGGGGGGGTCGTGGGGGGGGTCGCACCATTAGAAAGGTTGAGAACTACTGCTCTAGTGCTAGAAGGGCAGCTCCCAGTTGTATAATATAAACCAGATGCGAACATGTAGATCAACCCAGAGCACTCCAGATTGTGTTATGAAGGAGCTGTGGCATAACATTGATTTTTCAGTGGTGTAATTCCAAACACCCCCCACCCCCCATATTAAAATCAGGGCTTCTTTAAAACTTCATCAAACCCCAGATCTGCCCTGGAAATGAGCTGAACGTTTCAACTCCTGCCAGTTGGGTGACGTCATTGCTGCAACCCTCAGAAGGAAAAAAATTAAGAACGAAACCCTCCAAACCACAAAACGATTCCCTGCCTCTGATGTAGACCTTGGCCAGCTGCTGAACTAATCTGTTGCCAGTTCTGATTGACAGGAAGAAGGCTCCTTGGAGCTGCTAGCTCAGCAGTGTTTCTCATTGACAGATAGCGCTCCTGGCAGTTTGCTGCAGGCCACCGCGAGAGATGCTGGCAAACTGGCGAGGGGCTGCCGGCACCCCGCCTGGGCTCCAAAGTGTGGTGACCTCAGCTGTCAATTCCATCTGATCCTCAACTCCATTTCCTATCAAGGAGATGGTTCTATCAAGTCTGGAGGTGGCCCGTTTTTGTTGGGAGGCCTCTGAGTGTGCAGTTCTGCTCCTTCGGAATGGCACATGGTCACATGGCAGGCGTTCATCACAGAAGCAGTGAATTTGTGCTAGGGGCAATGTGAAAAATCCAAAGGCTGTGGCAACAAAGAAGGATGATGTATCTTAACAGGGAAGGCTGCCTGCCTTGTGTTTTGCAATGAGAAAGGCTAAATTTGAGATTCAGAACTTGTAAATGCATAATGCAGTGTTTCTCAACCTTGGGGACTTTACAATGTGTGGACTTCAATTCCCAGAATTCCCCAGCCAGCATAAATATATATTAATATATTCATTTCATTTTCTTGTCCACAATGCTTAACAGGATGGCAGTGGTTATTTACTAGAATGCCAATGCCTTTTGATATCTCCATTGAGTTTTAGCCTTGCAATTCACTGGAAGCTACCCATCCAAGCATTGACCTGGCCTGACCCGCTTAGCTTCCAAGCCCAAACTAGGTCAGGGAGATGTTCTCACTTGCAGCCATCAAAAAATAAACTCAGCACATGAGTTCATGTACCAAGCTGATCTTCAGACGCCAACCCACATTAATACTAGCCTAGTTTAGACGTTAAGTAAAAGCACCTGTCATGGTTTTACCTGTCACACTGTGTAAATCCAGCTAGAGAGGGACACGTCAGTACAATACAAAAATAGATGCTGAGTCCCTAAAAAGTGTGTAGAGAAGAGCAACCAAGATGATAAAGGGACTAGAGGCTAAATCATATGATGAATGATTGAGGGAGCCTATTGAACAGAAGGATTAGAGATGACAAGATAGTTGTCTTTCAGTGCTTGAGGGATTCTCACAGAGAAGAGGGGGTCAACTCATTCTTCAAAGCACCAGAGAGCAGGACAAGAAGTAATGGGTGGAAGCTTGTTAAGGACACATCCAACCTAGAAGTAGGGAGAAATTTCCTGACTGTGAGAACAATTAATCAATGAAACCACTTTCTTCCCAGAGTTGTGGGTGCTCCATCACTGGACACAGTTTTCAAAAATAGACAGGACAACCATTTGACCAAGATGTATAAAATCTCCTGCCTTGGACTAGAAGACCTCTGAGGTCTCTTCCAACCTTATGATTCCATGTTCTATATCTTTAGAAGACCCAGTGTCTTCTACTCATACATATGCTGCTTCCTCCACCTCTTCTCTCTCCTTCCTTCTCTTTCTTCCTACGTTTGAAATATTGAGCAAACTTTCATCATAACTTGAAGCTCCTCCAGAGTCACATGAAGTCATTTCAGGGAAAGTGCTAGTCTCCCAATTAATCAGCCCCTGCAGTGTGCTCAGAGTTCTAGGAATGCTCTTAATGTGCATAATGACCTTTGAAAACAATTTGCTCAGAGGCTCGGGGGTGGGGGTGGGGCGTCTGGCCAGTCTCTCTTCTATCATTGTGGTTCCTTTTTGGTCTTCTGCCTGCCACCCAACACAATACCAAATGATGCCTTTGTCTGTATATGCCTTGGTGGAAGGCTCATAGACCATCTTCCTTTTCTTAAGCTCTCAGAGCAGACAGATACAGAGGTTATCCTTGTCATGCCCACATTTTTGAGGTGTCACATGCCTCCTGCTGGCCAAAATAAGTAACAATGTCTTTCTAAGATCAGCTTCTCTTTTATATGCTCCAGACTCCTACTTTGGGGGGACACCTCTCATCCCAACTGTGGTCAAATATGTTGCCTCTTCCCAGGGTTGAGAAGACACGTCCTTGTAGATGACCCTCATTCTGTCAAGGATCTTGGAGTACTCATATCTAATGATCTAAGTGCCAAAGCCCACTGTAACAACATTGCCAAAAAGGCACTAAGAGTAGTCAACCTAATCCTGCGTAGCTTCTTCTCTGGCAACATTACACTGCTAACTAGAGCATACAAAACGTTTGCTAGACCAATTCTCGAATACAGCTCACCTGTCTGGAACCCGCACTGCATATCGGATATTAATACAATTGAGAGAGTCCAAAAATATTTCACGAGAAGAGTCCTCCACTCCTCCACTTGCAACAGAAGACCTTATTCCACAAGACTTGAAATTTTGGGCTTAGACAACTTAGAACTACGTCGCCTTAGAACCGATCTAAATGTAGCTACCTGACTCTGTGGTTTCTTCCCCAAACCCAAAAAACTTTAACCTTAGACTGTCTACTGTCGACCTCACCCCATTCCTAAGAGGTCTGTAAGGGGCGTGCATAAGCGCACCAGCGTGCCTACCGTCCCTGTCCTACTGTCCTATTGTCCTCATCTATCTGTATTCACTTTGATTATGTTTATGTTTATACCTATACCTGCTATCTTGTACATGTTTGACAAATAAATAAATAAATAAATAAATAAATAAATAAATAAATAAATAAATAAATAAAATAAAGTTAAGAAAAAGTGCTAGAAGAAGACAGTAGCAAGCCATTTCTATATTATTGACATGCCCGTGAAGTACCAGGAACTGGGTTTGACTTAAGGAAGTCTATTTTAGACCAATTTGGTGGCAGCATCTTGCCTTCCCTCTCCCAGTTACGACTATTGAGTCAGGTACTACCTATTCTGTACCCGTGCATTTGTTTTTTCTTGCCTACAAGAAAATACAGAACCTTATTTTTCTCACCGCTGAATTTTTAGATAGGGACAGTCTGTTGAGATCCTTCTGTATCTTGAGCCTATCTTCTGGAGTGTTGGCTTTCAGGTCTAATTATTGATGGTTCTCAAATACTCCTTGGCTTGGTTGCTTGGCATTTAGGGACATTGTGGGACAAAATATTCAAGTTGTCAGGCCACACTTCTCACCTCCTCAGTTTGCAAATGTTTCGGTGTATCTTAAAGGGTTTTGTGCATTGTAGTTTCACAGGTTTGGAAGGTGTCAATTTTCCCAAAATGTCTGGGCAAATTCTCCACTGGGAGGGCACCTTGTGGGGTTAGCAGAATCCTAATCTTAAGAGGAAGCATTCTCCTGTGGTTATCCTCCATGCTACCATCACACCCTCCAAAAACTTAAAGCCCTCTTCTGATCTCCTGCAGTTTTGCCCCCTGGCCTGAGCCAGACAGGGCCAGCAGAGCTGAGCTAGTATTAACAGGCCAGGCCCTCCGAAGGGGAGAGCAGGCAGAGATGAACTCGAGGCAATCCGTTCTGCTTCCTTGCACATCGTTGCTCATTTGTGCATCTGTCTTTGCTCAGCAGCAGATGTACTTATTCCAAGCACATCCGTGGTTCCTGCTAGTCTTGAGATCGTCTCAATTGCTTCCCTGAGCTGGGGAGAATGGAAAGGAGGACCTAATAGCTCCGCTTATAGCTTCAGATACTGACTTTTGCTTTTATTTTGTTTTCCTTTGCCAGACTCTTTTAATTGGGTTGGCCATTTGCCACCTGGCCTCCCTCCCTCCTCACTGAATGTATCACAATCTTTTCTCACATTCGTTCTTCCTGTCAGATCTGCAATACAATATCTGTACATTTCGTGGCAGCTCCATATTTTGCTGCTGAAAATCTGGCTGTGTTGTTTGTCTAGATCTTAAATCATAAAGGGATGCTTTATCTTCCCAATATTTATTCTGCCCTCCTCCATCTCACACAGTTTCCCATTCTCTCCCCTCCAAAGGGTGAGAGTTATGAGCTAGAGTGCATCTGTGCAACAACACACAAGCAAAATTGATAATACTGGAGCTGTGGGAGGAAGCAATGTCGGAAGGGGTGAAGCCCCAAGGAAAAAATGACTAGCATCATTGACAAAGACCTCCTGTCTCCTGCTTCTCTATGAACTGAAGCTTTTGGGTTGTTGTTTTTTAATGCAGACCAGTGTTTTTCAAACTTGGCAATTTTAAGATGGGTGGACTTCACATCCCAGCATGCTGGCCAGAGAATTCTGAGAGAAGACGTCCACCCATTTGAAAGTTGCCAAGTCTGAAAAACGCTGATTTAGACTCTCTTCCTTTTCACTGGACTTTTTACTAGACTTTGTTTCATTCTGATGAAAGAAAATCTGCTTTGGACCTTTGATTTTGAGAAGGGGATTCTAGATAAATTTTCATGGATCAAATAGATCCAATACTTGGCTTATGACCATAATTAAGCCCAAAATTCTGTTCCTACGTGAGACATTTGTTAGGTGAGTTTTGCCCCATTTTATGACCTTTCTTGCCACAGTGGTGAACTGAATCACTGCAGTTGTTAAGTTAGTATCACGGTTGTTAAGTGAATCCGGCTTCCCCATTGACTTTGCTTGTCAGAAGGTGGCAAAAGGGGATCATGTGACCCTGGGACACTGCAACCGTCATAAGTATGAGTCAGGTGCCAAGCATCTGAATTTTGATCACGTGAACATGGGGATGCTGCAACGGTCATTAAGTGTGAAAAATAGTCATTTTTTCCGTACCATTGTAATTTTGAATAGTCACTAAATGAACTGTTGTAAGTTGAGGACTACCTGTACTTACCTGGCAGGGAAGATACCATGATCCTGAAGGTGGTTTTCCCAGGTGAGGCTCTGCGACCCCTGCGATTTTCCCAGATGCTCTAGGCGTGGTTTTTAGTGCAGTTCTTAATGTTGGTTCATTATTTAATATTTTAACTATTTTTCACTTGTTTCTATAATTTGTAAGCTGCTCACCTTGTAGGGCAGATGGTGGCATAGAAATTTAATACATACATACATACATACATACATACATACATACATACATACATACATACATACATACATGCAGTGGAATCTTCTTGCACTGCTTTAGCATCAAGGTAGCCAAGCAGCATGTGTGAATGTCCTGTCTTTTACTACACCATGATCCAGGAGTCCCCAATCCCCGGTCCCTGGACCGGCACCGGTCTGCAGTGTGCCAGAAATCAGGCCGTGCAAACAAGGAAAGCACCATCTGTGGGATGCAGGCAGCATGTGAAACCACGCCCCCTCCGGTCCATGGGAAAACCTCTCTCCATGGAACCAGTCCCTGGTAGCCAAAAGGGGGGAGGGGGAGCATTGCCATGGTCTCTTAATTGGCCCTTCCATTCATTCCCCAAATAGGACAATGGGAGGGGGACTTCCTCTAACATTCCCCAACCCATCACCCACCCTCAGTGGCACTGCGACTGTCCTTGCTAAGCGGGAATCCTATGTTGGAGAAATTGTTGGAGAATTCTCCTTCCTCTGAAAACATTGTGGAAGAATTCAATCACCCCTTTTTCTCTGCCCACAAAACTTGAAAGGCCAGTTGTGACTTGCTTCAATCTAAATGAATTATCCCCATTTAGATAAGAGGCAGGAGGAGGCATGCTAAAACAGGGGCTGTGGGGTAGAGAAAACAGGTGTTATCTGGAGAGTTTGTAAAATTGCTGCAAAGGACCATCTGCCGTTGCATATTAAAAAGTCCATCTGGACCCTCCGCTGCACGCAGAGATGGCCTTTTGAAGTTCTCCCCCAAATTTCTGGACAGAGAAATTGAGTAGATAGTAGATGTTCTTAACCTACTTTTCAAGGACACGACTCCCTGTGGAGCATGGCACAAATACCACAAGAGGGATTTCCTCACAATATTATCCCTGGGGGTTTAATGGAAAAATGGACAGCCAAGGCAGCTGTGGAACATTTTGAGCACTGCCTAGTGACAAAAGAGAACATTCAGATCTTTGCCTGGAATGCTTTAAATTAAATAGCTAGGTTTCAACAATGTACTTAGCTTGGTCCTTGAATTAGCTCATTTCCTGTGCTCCTACAGCACACTGAACTGTAGATTGGACTGAATGGGCTTTTGATTCAAGCAGAACGCTTGAAACTAGTCAACGTTTAAGCTAACTAAGAGTAAAGTTGCTACTTTCAGCCCTGACGGTTGAAAGAATAATGCAGAATTTAAAAAGGGGTTCAAGCAGCTTCCCCAGATTTCAGGGAAAGGGAGAGACAGATCAATAGCACCCTCTCTGTCCATTTGTCCTGCAAAGGATAGTTGCCCCCTTGGAGTGGACCAGATCAAAAAACATTGTAATACATAATAACAGAATCTTGCAAGACTGTGGTTTACTTCCCCTCCTTCTTATGTCCCAGTGAACCAGGTTCGTGTTTGCATCAGAGGTGGGTTCCTACCGGTTCGGACCGGTTCTATAGAATAGGTAGTAACTTGGCGGCCTGGGTCACTGGAACCGGCAGTGACCCAGGCCTGCCACGCCCCCGAGCCGGTTCTCTCGGCGGCACCATAGGTGCCGCCATCTTGTTTTTTGCTTCTGCGCATGCGCAGAAGTTTTTTTTGTACTGCGCATGTGCGCGTGTACATCCGCGACCCACCCGCGCAGCACATCCCTGAGCGAACCGGCAGTAGGAAAATCCGGAACACACCCCTGGTTTGCATGAGTCCATTCTGAATACAGGTAGTCCTCCACTTACGACCACAATTGAGCCCAAAGTTTCTGTTGCTAAGTGAGACAGTTGTTAAGTGAATTTTGCCCCATTTTACGACCTTTCTTGCCACAGTTGTTAAGTGAATCATTGCACTTATTAAGTTAGTAAAACTGTTGTTAAGTGAATCTGGCTTCTCCATTGACTTTGCTTGTCAGAAGGTCATAAAAGGTGATCACATGACACCAGGACACTGCAACTATCGTAAATAGGAGCTAGTTGCCAAGGGTTCAAATTTTGATCATGTGACCATGGGGATGCTGCAGCAGTCACAAGTGAAAAAAATGGCCATAAGTCACGCTTTTCAGTGCCGTTTAACTTTGAATGGTCACTAAATGAACTATTGTGAGTCAAGGACTACCTGCTTCCCAGGAATTAAAGAATGGTCCAGCCCTCTTTGCTTATGTAAGGATTCTTGCCTATTTCCCTCAAGATCATCTCTCTGATTCTCTACAGCAGCATTAAATTTTTGCTCTCAAGACCCCTTTAACTTTGAAAAAAAGAACTTTTGTTGGTATGGGTTACGACACTATAGAGCACTGCACACCAAGACAACTAGACACAAGAACAGTTTTTTCCCGAACGCCATCACTCTGCTAAACCAATAATCCCCTCACCACTGTCAAACTATTCACTAAGGCTGCATTACTATTGCTATCAGTCTTCTCATTGTTCCTATCACCCATCTCCTCCCACTTATGACTGCAGGACTGTAACTTGTTGCTTGTATCCTTACGATTTATATTGATACTGATTGTTTCCTGATTGCTTATTTGTACCCTATGACCATCATTAGGTGTTGTACCTTATGATTCTTGATGATTGTATCTTGTTTTTTATGTACACTGAGAGCATATGAACAAAAGAAAAATTCCTTGTGTGACAAATCACACTTGGCCAATAAAGAATTATTTTCTATCTTATAGATTTTTATTGTGGTTTGTCGCACACTCTGCCGGATGTTAAGGCTGGATTTGCCATTTTTGTCCACCATCGAGTCCTTCCCAAGGACCTGGGATAGCCAGATGTGTTTGACGGTGTTAGAGGTATCGTTGCAGGATGTAAGCTGTACCAAGTAAAGCTGCCTTTTGCAATTGACTGATGGTAATTTTGTCAATGCCAGTGATGTTCAAATGATGCTCCAGTTGTTTTGGGATTGCACCAGGGGTGGGTTCCACTTATCTTCCCTACCGGTTCGCATCGCGATGGGGAAATGACCCTCTGCACATGCGCAGAAGCCTCTGCGCATACGCAGAGGGTTCTTTGCCAGCCACGGCGACCGGAGAACCGGTTCAGGGGCGTGGACAGCCAGCCATCGCTGCCGGTTCGGCGAGCGGATGCAAATTTCCGCCACCGGTACGGGAGAACCGGTCCAAACCGTCAGCAACCCACCACTGGATTGCACCCAAGGCACCTATTACTATTACCTTTGATTTCTTTTGCCGTTCTAGTTGGAAGGTCCCTTCCCACTCTGTTATTCTGCATTCTTATTCCTCAAGGCTATTCTCATAGTCCATTATTCTTACCTTCTAAACTTACCTGATCACTACCACATACAGTATCCTGGTGAGAAATTCCATTGGTTAATTAGGCAGGACTTTCTACGTGTCTGAAACCTGGTCCTTGAGACTTTGGCTTCAAACATGGCTATAAAATGGTGCAGTAGCTACCCCTGCCCTACCTGTTACTATGACTGATGTCCAAGGAGTCTGGTAATGTCTTTTCTGACTAATTCAGTTTATTAAAGCTTTTGTGAGCTACTACCTTTAATAGAATTAGGTTTAGGGTTAGTCGGAAAAGGTGCTAGCAAACTGCTGATTTTTAGCTGTCATGGACTAATAGGTCCCCCGTACAAGGACATAAGTTCTTGTGCTCCATTCAGCCCTCTGAAACTCTTCTTTGTTTGCTGGCAGAATATAAAACAGACATTCCATCCTTCATGACTTACAGACCTGTTATTTTTTAATTGGCTAAAGATTGCTGTAAACATCAGACTCCTCTTACTTGCTGCCCTGTTTGTGTTTTTTTCCCCTTACTGCTTTGTGTTGCATCAGCAACTATTTTTAAAATAACAACAATAATAATAAGATCATCATCCTCAACAAGAGCCCAGGTGTTGCAATGCCCATGCTTGCTATAGGGAGAAAACTCTGATGGACCGGGATCAAAGCAGCAAAGCAAAACTGCCCCCAATTTAATCAAGCATGAAAGGGGTCACTTTCCAAGACCTGTCAGTGTTTGAGAGTTGGATTTGTTTTGCTTTGTTGTTCTTTCGGCTACGTCTTTATTGATTTTTATAATAAAGGGTTATTGTCCTTTCCTTTGCAGATTTTTTTTTTTTTTAAGAATACATACCTTGAATGCAGCAGATGAGAAAGTGAGTTATCCTTTGCTTGCATAAAATAAATGAATGGAAATAAGTGAACAGAGTGGAACAATTGTGTTGGTTATCTGTTCAGGTGTTCATGAAGGAAGTGTAGTAAAGGAGTTTTAGCAAGGAAGATATGACAACGAGGAAGAAGCAAACATGGCATTCAGGAGAATCAATTGACATTTCAAAGCTCTGCTACAAATTTTCCGTTGTGACCTGATCACGTTACTTAGAATAATGTTTCTCAACTTTAATGCCTTTGGCAACTTTAAGACACGTGGACTTCAACTCCCAGAATTCCCCAGAATGGTGCAGCTTACATGTTGGCTGCAGAATTCTAAGAGTTGAAGTCCACATCTTTATATATACTGTGTTCCTTATTCAGATTATTTCTTGCTACTTTTCTGTGGTTGGGAGATGCATTGAGGCTCTTTCTTATAATGATAACCCTCAGGACTCTGATCCAGCAAGATTTCCTCCATGGATCTGTTCTTCTTCCCTTCTGTTTCTAGCAGGGGTGAAATCCAGCAGGTTCTGACAGGTTCTGGAGAACCGGTAGCGGAAATTTTGAGTAGTTCGGAGAACCGGCAAATACCACCTCTGGCTGGCCCCAGAGCGGGGAGGGAATGCGGATTTTGCAGTATCCTTCCCCTGCCACGCCCACCAAGCCACACCATGCCCACGAAGCCACACCCACAGAACCGGTAGTAAAAAAAATTGGATTTCACCACTGGTTTCTAGGCTTGTTCTCCTCTATGTCCCAATCAGGATTTGTGTCAGAGAAGAAGGACAAGAGAAGTGACACCAACTTTTTTCTCCTACTCTTCTCATACTTGTGGAGTTCCTTTCTTAAATCTGGCCAAGGGATGTTATTGATGAGTGATGCTCACTGAAAATCATGCGCCTTTGCAGATGTTCCAACCTTACCCATCTCTGGTGCCAGCCCTGCACAATAGCTTCCTATCTAGGCTTATTATCAATCTAACAATGTGTTTGCTTAAATCATGAGCTGCTGAAAAATTCAAGGAAGCCTTCCTAAAGACAGAGACAAAAGGAAATAATTGCAATGGACTAGATGCCCCCAACCTTACATTTTGCCTGTTGTTGTTTTAAACCAGTCTCTGAATTTCAGGCATCACGCTGCTTGTTGCCCTTCAGTTGTAATGTAAGACAGCAGTTGCTAGGGAGCAAGAAGAGAACTGTATTCCTCCTGTCTAGTATGCAAACCTTCCAGATACATCTGGTAGGCCAGAATGCAGAAAACATTTTGTTTGTTGAGAAATTATGCTCCTTTCCCATTCATCCTTGCTTTCAGAGCTACAGTCCCGCATTCTTACATTTCAATGTGGCTTTGTATTTTATAATGGAGAAAGCAGCTATGTCTTTTGTGATGAGATATTCCATCACTCTGTTTTTTTTTTCTCTCTGTCTACTTTAATCTCCATCCCCTCTTCGCTCAGTACCTAAAACTGGTAGCATTTTGAATAGGCATGCATTAGTACACACAAGTTTGTCATTCTTGGTATTTCCCATAAAGTTCTGGAAGGCTGTGGTTTTGCTGGACATGGAAATATAGCACTTAGAAATAGCACTTAGACTTATATACCGCTTCATAGTGCTTTACAGCCCTCTCTAAGCGGTTCACAGAGTCAGCATATTGCCCCCAACAATCTGGGTCCTCATTTTACCCACCTCGGAAGGATGAAAGGCTGAGTCAACCTTGAGCCTGGATGAGATTTGAACTGCCAAACTGCAGCTAGCAGTCAGCTGAAGTAGCCTGCAGTGCTGCACTCTAACCACTGCGCCACCTCGGCTCTTAGTCGCCAAAGCAGCGTATAGATTCAGCTTGGTAGGAGATAAGACAGAAAAATTAAACAGGGGAGGAAGGGATGCCAGTAGTTGCCACCGAGATAAAAGCTACCCCATTAAAGCCAACTGCCATATGTCACTCTATGAAAGGGGCTCCCACTTTAATCCTTTTTAGTACAGCACATAACCCCTGCTTTAGTAGAATAGGGACGCAACGTAAGTTTGGTGTAGTGGTTAAGTTGCTGGAGCAGATACCAGGAAGTTGTGAGTTCTAGACCCACCTTAGACATGAAATCTGGCTGGGTGACTTTGGGCCAATAATCAAGAAGTGGTGAGTTCTAGTCCTGCCTTAGGCATGAAAGCCAGCTGGGTGACCTTGAGCCAGTCACTCACTCTCAGCCCAACCCATCTCACAGGGTTGTTGTTGTGGGGAAAATAGGAGGAGGAAGGAGTATTAGGTAAGTTTTTGGGTAACTTATAAAATAATAAAGGCAAGATAAAAATCTACTAAATAAAATAAAGTGGTTGCTACAGAACAGCATATGTTCAGGTGACATCATAAAGTGGCCAGCATTATATGCCAAACGGGGCAGAGTGCCACAGAACACTGACCTTCATTGTCATTCCTGGTCCCAACACACTGTTTGTCTTCTCACCTTTTTGGAAAAGTTCCAAAAAGTCAATGTACAGTAGTCCAAATGGTGACAATAACCGTGCAAAGGATGGGGCTTTGATTGCATACTATGTGGACTTTTTTGGACCCCTCCTGACTTCCTGATCCTCCTCTATGTATTTCTCCTCAAAATTCTTCCTGCTCAGAAATACTTTAAGGTTTTCCAGGAATTGTCAGACACCTCATCTTAACACAACCCAAAACTTTTCTTCGTTCCTTGCAACGGCAATAACTTCAGGTCCTCCATGAGCAATATGTTTACTCTGACAGTTTCTGCGTTGTTTTTTGTTAACTTATTGTAAATGTGGTTATTTCCATGGGAATGTTGATGATCTCTAACAGCTTGCCTGTTTGTTTGTTTATTCATTTATTACGTTTTTTGTCTTGCCTGGAGATGCATACATTTCATCAAATATTTTGCATAAGGAGAAATCTTCAAATCCATAGATGTTTGTTTCAGGCCAGCTTTTGATGGCAACTGAATGCTCTTATCTGAAGCTGCTCAGCTTCTCCTGCAGTATAGAAATAATCCACTGATCTATTCAAGTGAATCTCATAGCCTAGTGCTTCTCAACAATTGCAATTTTAAGATGCATGGACTTCAGCTCCCAGAATTCCCAGACCAGATGTTCAAAAGAAAAGGAAAAGAACCAGTCTATCAGCTTCCCAGTTAAGAAAGGAAAATGCAAACAAGAAAAGAAAGTAGAGGCACTCAACATATGGTTTGGTTCAGTCTTCTTCTTCAAAAAAAAAAATGGGTTCCTCCTGGAAACTGAAGAGTAGTATGAACAAGAAAGATTGAGGCTTGGGAGAAATGTATGCAGGGGATAGCTGAATTGTGATTAAGTTTAAATCTCCTGGCCAGATCAATTGCATCCTAGAACACTGAAGGACTTTGTTTTGTTCAAATCTCTAGGACAATGTTTCTCAACCTTGGCAAGTTTAAGATATATGGACTTCAACTCCCAGAATTCCCCAGTCAAACACTGAAGTATACAATCCATTTACAAGGTCTGAGTCTTCCTTTCCCCCCTTTTAAAGACAGGGAAGTCATTTGCCCATCTCCACTTGTCTGGCATCTTCTCTCTGGGACATCTCAAACATAGTACCTGGAACACTGTTTCTCAACCTTGGCAGCGTTAAGATGTGTGGACTTCAACTCCCCAGCTGCCTTGGGAATTCTGGGAGTTGAAGTCCACACATCTTAACGCTGCCAAGGTTGAGCAACACTGGCCTAGGCTAAGCTGACAACATCTCTGCCATGCCCCTCCTCAGCCTCATAATTGAAGCCTATTTGCTTTTTTAATGGACTTGGCAGGAAGAGAAAGAGCTGCAGTCTTGGATGCCTCTAAAGGGCCCCCCGGGGACCATTTTTCAGCAGCTGCAAAGTCCTTTGCAAAAATGTTCTGTGGCTGAACCATGATAGCAACTGGTCATAACTGGTAATTAGGAAACACACTCTAGGGATCTTGTAGTCCACACATCCTTCCTTAGAGAAAACATCTATTTTTTTTGTTTTGTTTTGTTTTAGAGCTTACAATGACACACAGGAACACGAGGAAAGGCTTTAATGAGTCAAGCTGTATGTCATTTCCCCACCTCTCCCTCCCACTGAAAGACTTTATTTGAGAGAGATTTACACTTAAAGCAGGAAATTGGGTTGCGTTCTGTGTCCCAAAGCATCAACTTTGCTACCAAGTCATCATTAAGAACGTTAGCAGTAGACCACAAGGACTCCATCAACAGCGGAGCTACCAGATCTGGTTTGCAGCAAATGTTCCTTTTGCTGCCATCTATTTTTCTAGCTCCTATATAGCAGTTGCAGTCAAGAGCCAAGCAAAAGAGAGCAAACCTAAGAAGCACAACGGTTTGTGAGTAAAATATATGTTGTGAGTAAAACAGGCTAAGGGCCTGTTGTTAAGTCATAACTCTGCAAGACCTCCTGTGACATTCTGCACCCAAGCCTTGGGTGGCATGTTGTTTTATCAAGTTTAAGGCAGTGATCAGGTTGATTCTTTTGGATCCAGAGATAATGAACACTCTAGTGAGTAAAAAGATTTTATGTGTTGTTATTAGCTCAAGCAAACAGATTTAAAAGCAAAAATAAGCTTACATACCAAGCAAGATGATACTCAAATCTCTTACAAGTTGTCAGGAGCTGTTTAATAACAACAGCAGAGGTGTCCCATTGGGTAGCCAACTTCCACAGTACCCAGCACTAGGGTCTGTGCAGAAGCTCCCCACAAACAACAGTCACCACAAAATTTGTATCAAAATTTGGTACGGTGACTTCATGGTCTTGCTATGGTCAGGAGACTGCAAGATCTGATCTTGACTGGTGGCACATGACTTTGGAACGGGAATCAAAAGACTGAGACTTTCACAGCAGAAAAAGCTTTGAAGCTACATAAAGATTCCCCTCTCCTTCGCCTTTATTCAATGAACAAGAGGGGGGGGGGAACCCCAACAAAAATGGAAGAACAGATTCCCCTCTCCTTCGCCTTTATTCAATGAACAAGAGGGGGGGGGGAACCCAAACAAACATATTAGAACGAGCTCTCAACTTCTATAGATGTCATAAAATGAAGGAGAAATCAAAATATCACTAAACCCCTCAAAACAACAATGGTATTTGGCATCGCCATTACACATGCTAAGAACCCAGAGCTGAAAAGCATTCCGTTCAGGATTCCAAGTGCTGAAAGAAGCAGCAGCTCTTAATTTGTTGGCTTTGACATCAGATGCCTTTTTGGTTCTGAGCAGAGAATAAGGAACATCAGCATTGCCCTTGTGAACATTCTTTGCTTCTGAGCTATATAGGTAGTCCTCGAGCTATGACCATTCATTTGACGACTGTTCAAACTTACAACGTCATTTAAAAAAGGGACTTACTATTAGTCCTTTTACTTAGGACCGTCATAGCATCCCCATAGTTACATGATTAAAAGTTGGGTTCTTGGCAACTGGCCTATATTTACAGCAGGTCACAGCGACCCAGAGTCCCGTGATCATCATTTGCAACCTCCCCAGGGAGCTTCCAATGAACACAGTGTCAAAGCAGAAGCCAGATTTGCTTAATGACCATTTGATTTGCTTAACAACTGAGGCAAAAATATTGTAAAATCAATCACGACTGATATTGTAAAATATTGTAAAATCAATCACGATGAGTTCATCACTTAGAGATGGAAGCTCCGGTTCCAATTGTGGTCATAAGCTGAGGATTATCTGTAGAGGAGAATTGTCTTGCCTCTTAAAATCATTGCAAAGTTTTGGGTGCAAGTTGTTCATCCTTTGTGATCCTCATAAGCATATTCACAAAGGAGAGAGATGATTGTTGACTCATTCGGAAACCGGTGAGGGACCAACCTAGATTTTAGTGAAATTGCGCCACTAAGGAACCGCCGCAGAGCTATGTTTCTGCCAAATGAAATATCCTCCATTCTGTATTGTTTGTTCTTTGCCATTTGCAGCATTTCAATACTTTGATAAAGTCTGAGTCTGGAATAGCTTTCTGTAAAAATGCAGAGACAAATAAGTGGAGAGTCAGAACTTTGAAAGGGTAGCAGAAATTGCTAAAAGAAGAAAAGGGCTGATGTACCATTGCATCCATCTTATACCCATTACGGTAGTTCTTATATTTATTCCTCCAGAGACAGATTTGAAAAATAGGGATTTCAACCCTGGAGGAGGAGGATGTTCTGGCTGTTAATTATATGTGTTTTAGCTGATCAACTGAAAGCACATAGGCTCTCTCTCCACTCCTCAAGTTACCCACTCAAACATTTGTGTCCACTCAGCAGAGTGAACCACTCTGTTAATGTGAGCAAGCTAATTGATTCTGTCTCCTTTGAAAGAAACTCGGCTGCTGAGATGCTGTTGTTCCCCATTCCACAGGCTACGCGCATCCTAATTCTCGCACGCAAAAGAACCAGCGAGTTGGGTTTTTGTACCTTTTCAGCTAAGCATTTCCCAACGCACACCTTGTTCTGATAATGCTGTTTCACAAAAGTTGCTTAATCTGATTATTGATTTTAATCATTTTCTGGATTTATCCAAAACAACATAACAATATTGCACAACTGTGGTCTAACTAAATACAGGTAGCCTTCAACTTATTACATTGGACCCCCTCAAAACCTACTTACAACCCTGTTTTGGAATTCTGAAGTCACCTCCCCCACCCCATGATCATCTGACTGTACTTTGGGCACTTGGCAACTGGCCCACCCACATTTATGGTGGTTTTCAGCACTGACTGTAATACACAATGGTTTTGGTGGAAACTAGCATTTACTTCTGGTTTCTAGCAAAACTGGTCCATAGTAAACAATGAGTTTGCTTAGCGATTGTAACAGTTGCTTAACAACCATGGCAGTTGCCTTTCGACCATGGTGGTTGCTTAATGACCATTGCAAAAAAAAGTTGTAAAAGTAACCCATTTTATGACTGCCGTGACTTATGACTGTAACTGCCAGGCTCAATTACAGTCATAAGTCAAGGACTACATGTAGAGTAGGTTCATACACTATGATAAGATACAAAATAGCTAACCAAAGCTAATTCTAATCACCCAAGTTGTGTGAACGCAGCCATTAATTCTTTCCTGACCTAGTCACAAGAACCTGTTGCTAAGGTGATGGCTTAGGAGTAGGAAGACTGAGGGTCAAATCCGTCTACAACCGCATAAATTCACTGGGTGTCTTTGAACCAATCACCGCCTCACAGCCCAGCCCACATCAAGTGGATTGTTGTGGGGGGGGGGAAGCAGAAGGAAGAAGCACTACATGGACTGCTCTGGGCCCCTGAATGAAAGCTTGGATGGAAATTGAACAGATCAATGGAAGCCAGTCAATAAATACAAAGGCTTAGTGCACCACATTGCGTGAATCCTGGCTGAGGATTTCTGGGCACTGCAACATAGCTGGTGGCAACACTGTTTTGTAGTCTTTTGTTAGCATCCATGCTAACTTTTATCCATAGGTTGGCTAGTGAGGAGAAGGGGGTGGGAGGATAAGAGAGAAAGAGAGAGAGAGAGAGAGAGAGAGAGAGAGAGAGAGAGAGAGAGAAACTCCAACAGAAAACAAATGCCAGGCCTGGTGAATGTCTGTCCAGAGATGAGTCATTTTTCTATTTTAGAATAGCTATCTTATTTATTTCTATCATTTCCAAAACAAAATCACACAAAAAATTCTGAGAATGGTCCTGGCAAGGCAGGCCTGGCCTCTGAGTTGGAGTTAACTTCTCTGCCAGGGAAAAATCCCAAACTTGCTTGAGCAACATCCCCCCAGTTGTGTAGCCAAGTCCTGTCTTCATTTCTTACTGAATCCTGTGTCTCTTTGTACAGTTGAAACCAAGATGTATGATGATATCTGAGGGGCTTAACTCACATGTTAATGAATGTCAATGCTCCATGGTGATTGTTAGAACATGTCTTATCATCCAATCATCCAATCATAGGGCTGGAAGGGACCTTGAGGTCTCCAACTTCATGCCCAAGGCAAGAGTCCTTATACCTCCCGAACAAGTGGTCAAGTGTTTGTCTAGTCCAGAGGTCTTCAAACTTGGCAACTTTAAGACTTGTGGACTTCAACTCCCAGAATTCTCCAGCCAACATAGCTGGCTGGAGAATTCTGGGAGTTGAAGTCCACAAGCCTTAAAGTTGCCAAGTTTGGGGACCCCTGGTCTAGTCTATTTTTGAAAACCTCCAGTAATGGAGCCCCCACAAAAGCTATTCCATTGCTTAATTGTTCTCACTGTCAGAAAAATTCTTACTTCTAGGTTGGATCTCTCTTTGAAAGGCTGCC
>QLTV01003443.1:1050315-1073629 GCA_003457575.1 Thermophis baileyi
AGCCATCACTGTTCAGAAGCCATTTTTTTAGATCAGAGGTCTTCAAACTTGGCAACTTTAAGACTTGTGGATTTCAACTCCCAGAATTCTCCAGCCAACATAGCTGGCTGGAGAATTCTGGGAGTTGAAGTCCACAAGCCTTAAAGTTGCCAAGTTTGGGGACCCCTGGTCTAGTCTATTTTTGAAAACCTCCAGTAATGGAGCCCCCACAATTCCAGGAGGCAAAGTTCCATTGATTAATTGTTCTTATTAATCATTCTCTTACAGGGGAGAAGTGTCCGCTACTGGAGAAAGAAAATCTCCGGCTGGACCACAGCAGTGATGAATTCGTAAATATAACTGGTAAGTGGGCAGTCCAGATTCTCCTCCTTCTCTTTCCTCCAGATTTGTGGGATTGAGCTAGCCCTGCTTGCTTGGCCTGCCCCACCCATTGAGGTCTAGCTATTGTGCAGCCCTCTTGAGCTGAAAACTTACTAAGCATCCAAAGAGTGTTTTCTTGGCATTGTCTTCCCCAGGTGCAGATGGGGTAGGGTGGGATGTGGCAGGAGGTGAGGCAGCTGTGGGGTCACTGCCCAGATATCATCAAAGCCTTTCTTTTACCTTGCAGCCTGGATCTGTAAGCCTGCAATTCATCCAAGGAACACAACCTTAGTCTGCCCTTTCATGACAGGAGCCCAGATTGTCATTTTGGCACTTTTCCCAGGGCTGAGAAATGGAAGACGAAAAGTAAGAAAGTGGGTGTCATGAAATGGGCTTGTTTGGAGAACAGGTCTATTACGGTCCAAATGACCGTGTTTCCCCCACTATCAGGGAGTACTACGATGAAGTCCATAGTGATTTCCTCCCATGGGCGGGAGGGATCCGCCACTTGTTGGAGCAGCCCTGGGCGCCTCCCTGGTCTCATTTTCATGGCTGCACAGGTGGCACAGCTTTTGACATAGTCTTCAATGTCTTTTTTCATCCTTGGCCACCAAAATTGCCTTCTTGCCAGGTGTAGGGTCTTTAGATAGCCGAAGTGTCCTGCCTGCATGGAATCATGGCTCCTTTGGAGTACTTGGAGGCACAGGCTGTTGGGGACGTAAAGTTTGGATCCTTTCCATGCTAGCCCATCTCTGAGGGTTAGGACCCCTGGGTTGTCTTTGTGCCAGAGGTCGTTAGGCAGTTTTTTTAACTTTTGTGTTAGAGCTTCGCTGTCGCCAGCCCTCTGCCATTGCACTTGCCTTTGGGTGGTGGCTTGAGAGGCTGGCTGGGAGGGGGAAAACATGGTGTGAACCACCTCCTCCCATTTGCTGTTGTACTGGGGCTTTTGTGATAATGCATCTGCTAGTAGATTCTTTCCCCCAGGGATGTAGTTCATCATGAAGTTGAAATGATTGAAATATTGTGCCCACCAGTTTCTATGGATGCATTACTTGGAACGCTGACATCAGGGGTGAAAGGTAGATCCTTTGCTTTAAAAACCACTGCCTGCAACCTGACCTGGAGCAAGAGGGAAAGAGACACCTGCTTTGCCTGAAATCAGAGGTCCCCATAACTTCTGTGGCCACCTTTGCCTTGCTAACATGCCCCTGTGTCTACCATGTTTTTTGCAGCAACATTTCCATAAGGGGTACTGAGCCGAGGTGGCGCAGTGGTTAGAGTGCAGCACTGCAGGCTACTTCAGCTGACTGCTAGCTGCAGTTCGGCGGTTCAAATCTCATTGGCTCAAGGTTGACTCAGCCTTCCATCCTTCTGAGGTGGGTAAAATGAGGACCCAGATTGTTGGGGGCAATATGTTAACTCTGTAAACCGCTTAGAGAGGGCTGTAAAGCACTATGAAGCGGTATATAAGTCTAAGTGCTATTGCTATTATGTTAAGGCAGTGTTTGTCAATCTTAACAACTTTAACTCAGGTGAACTTTAACTCCCAGAATTCCCCAGCTCTTTAAGATGGTGTAGAATTCAACTTCCAGAATTCCCCAGCCAGCAGGCTGAGCTGAGGTCTAACTATTTTAATTATGTTGCTTGGGAAATTCTGGAAGTTGAAGCCCACATGTGTGAAAGTTGCTAAGGTTGAGAAAACACTGCCTTAACGTAACACCTTTATGGAGATGTTGCTACAAAAGACATCCCTGCTAGACACAGCGGCACGTTAGCAAGCCAAAGATGGTGCCGCAGGAGTTATGGGCAAGTTTAATTTCAGGTGTCTCCTTCCCTCTGTTGCTAAGGTTGAGAAACCCTCTTTTAAGGGATGCTCGTGATATGTTCCAAAAGATACTCCCAGCATCCTTTGCATTGGCACAGACAAAAGAGATGATGTGTTGAAATGGGGACAATGATTGAACATTTCTGGTTTATTCCCCAATGGTTTTTTTTTCCCTGGAATGAGATCAGGCAGAAAATGTTTTGATGTACCAAAGGATAGAGCTAAATACCTCCCATCCCTGCTATAACAATATTATGTACCTGCATTTTTACAATACCCAATTCTTTTTATCCAGTCCTTGTGCCTTTGCCTACAAAGGGATTTATGCCTTAGGCCCCCTATCCTGGGTGCCATTGATGGGAAGATTTAATCGTATCCACTATCAAAAGCATTCATTCAGATGTTTGGACACTGAAGGGGAAACAGCTGATTACAGACTCCTGAAGTGCCCCGTCTATCGTTCCCTGAGGATTGAGCTAATCTCATCACATATTGTTTGGACAGCTTCCAACAGGCAATTGTACACTTCCTACGAGATGATCCATACTGTAAAATCCCCCGAAAAGTCACCAAATATTGTGTAATAGCAAGAGTTGCTAGATGAGATGGATCAAAATGTAATTTAAGTTTTGGATATGAATGGGGTGTATCTGTATGTCTCTGTGTGAGATGCTTTGTATTTTAACTGTGACTTTGGGACTATGAGACTTAAATGATGGGTGGAAATAGACTCTGAAGCCTCAACATTTTGAAGTCCTTATTTTCCTGAAGGAAAAATGCTATGCCTTTTCTTAGTTTATACCAATTAAAGGAGCAGCCAATCTCAATAAGGACTAGAGATGCACCACACCCAAAGATGGACTTTCAGGCATTCTGACTGAAACATATTTTTACCTATAAAAGACCCAAATCTATCCTTTCTAATGCCCCACAGCTTATCCCCCTGTATTTTATATTTTCAGGGATTAGTCTTTATTATTCTGTGGGGTGAATAAAGAAGATATTATGAACCAATAGAAAAAGTTCAAAAGATAGATGGTGAAATTAGACTTCCCAGCCTGGTGTTTCCCCCTCCCTGCTTTGCATTACAACACCCCAAATTCCCAATAGATTCTCAGCTTACTTTCTTCTCTCTTTTCCAGGATTTAATCTAATCAAAAGGTTTGGTCTTCTGAAGACCTCATCGGTTAAGAAAATACGCAATCCCAAAGGTCCGATGATCCTCCGATTAGGCAACACTTCCTTGGTTCATCCGACGAAGTGAGTGTTCTCTGCTTTTGACTCTAAAAACTGGTACATGACTGTTGCTTGTGGATAACTTGTTTTCTGTGCAAATTTATGCCATGCATCAATTTCAGTTCTAATTCTTTGTTCCAACTGTATGCTGGAGGAATTTGTTTTGAGGCGATAAATAATATAGCAGTAAAACTTGTCTGCTGGGCCAGCGACTGAGAAACTGACCAGATCTTAGCTGGTTTAGAAGCCTTCTTTCTCCCCATTTATCAGTGGGAGGTGAAGGTCTACAAGGAAGATGGACAAAAACAGCCGTAACCAACTGCGATGACCAGGATTTTCAGACATGATTGTTAAGGCAGATATAGATAGTCCTCGACTTAGAACCATTCATTTAGCGACCATTCCAATTTACAACGATGCTGATCTGGTCCGCGTGCTTACAACTGGCATAGCATCCCCATGCTCAGGTGATCAGAATTTGGGCGCTTGGCAACCGACATGTGTTTATGATGGTTGCAGCATCCCCAGGTCATGGGATCACCATTTGCAGCCAGTTTCTGCACAACAAATTTCCCAGCCAGTTTCTGACAACAAATTTCAATGGAGGAAGCTAGATCTGTTTAACGACTGCATGATTCACCTAACAACTGCAATTGTTTCACTTAACAACCATGGCAAAAAAAAAAGGTCATAAAATCAGGCATGACACATTTAACAATCTCCTTACTTAGCAACGGAAGTTCCAGTTGTGGCCCCAAGTTGAGGATTACTCGTATTTAGGAAACAGCAGTGTGGGAAAGGAAGTACCTGGGAGTACAGGTGGGCACCAGTGGCCAGTCTTGCTTTTGAAACACTGCCCACAACCCAGGAAAAAAAAGGATCATCAGAGCTGCTGGATATGGCTCTTCTTGCTGAATGCAGGATTGGCCTGAAATTCATCCTGATTGGTCCAGATAGCACCATTGCTTCGAGATGGAGTTCAAGGTGCTGGTTGTGGCTCAGCATCTGGGTATTTACAGGACCATCTACCTTCAATAGATATTATTGGAGGAGATCCACAGTCATCAAGCAGAAATTTGGTAGCAGCTTTCAGACTACAGGTAGTCCTTGACTTACAACCGTTCATTTAGTGACCATTCAAAGTTACAACGGCATTGAAAAAAGTGACTTATGACCCTTTTTCACAGTTATGACCTTTGCAGCATCCCCATGATCATGTGATCAAAATTCAGATGCTGGGCAACTGGTTCATATTTATGACCGTTGCTATGTCCCCTTTTGCAACCTCTGACAATCAAAGTCAATGGGGAAGTCAGATTCACTTAACAACTGGGTTACTAACTTATCAATTGCGGTAATTCACTTAACAACTGAGGCAAGAAAGGTCATAAAATGGGGCAAAAGTCACTTAACAAATGCCTCACTCAAAAAGAGAAATTTGGGGCTCCATTGTGGTCGTAAGTCAAAGACTACCTGTAATAAATTTTACTAAAGCTTTGCTAACTGGAGACTTCTGCCTTTTAATGAAGCTCATTAGTCTGAAAGCTTCTACTACAGGGGTGTCAAACCTGCATTGTCACGTTGTCGTCACGTGACATATCGCGACTTTTCCCCCCCTTTGCTAAAACGGGGGTGGCCGTGGCCAACGCGTGACGCATCCGGCCCGCGGGCTACGAGTTTGACACCCCTGTTCTACTAGATTCCTAATTTTTGCAATTCCCATTAATATCTATTCATCTGCAAGATCTGAGGGCAGGTGATCCTTTACTCAAGGAATGCCATCTTCAGGAGTCAGAGCAATGAGATAACTGATACTCCCCTCTTGCAGAACAGCATCTCCTCTGAGATGCAATGGCCCTTTTTCCTGTTGCTTTCCAAGAACTCCTTTGAAACTTGGTTATTCTAGCAGGCCATGTTGTTTCCATCTTATTTCCCCTGGCCATGGAATGCTGCTTTACGGGGTTGGTTTCATGGATTAACTGGTTAATATTCCTGATTCTACTGACTAGATTCTACTGACTATTCATTGTGTTATTGATATGCTTTATTCTTATTCTGTTGAGTATTTTTTAACTTGACTTTCATATGTTTGGGATGTGTGCTACTCAAAATCATTCACAATTGCACTATTGGGCTTAGAAGCCTAGTAAAATAGCAATAAATAATAGAATAGGAAGGGACTTTGGAGGTCTTCTAGTCCAACCCCCTGCTCAAGCAGGATACTGTATATCATTTCAGACAAATGGTTGTGCAATCTCTTCTTAAAAACCTCCAGTGTTGGAGCATCCACAACGTCTGGAGGCAAATCTTTACACTGATTAATTGTTCTAACTATCAGGAAAGTTCTCCTTATTTCTAGGTTGGTTCTCTCCTTGATTAGTTTCCATCCATTGCTCATTGTTCTGCCTTCAGGTGCTTTGGAGAATAGCTTGACCCCAGTTTCTTTGTGGCAGCCTCTTAATAAATAATATGCAGTTATGCAGTTATGTCTCCCATGTGAGCAACAAACCAGAGTTGAACTTGGGGAAGCAATAGTTGATAATCATAATGCACCATTCTCATCAGCTTGTGGACTGTGGTGAGCTTTCTATGCTATGATGAGGAGTAAAAAGTGCACTGTATGTTGTGTGACTCTAGCAATTGTGGTTGGCTTCAAATGGTAAATCCGGGTAGAATTTGTTAGTTCTCAGGTGAAAGACCAACATAAATCCCAGGGAGTTGAAAAATGATCCTAGGAGCCAGAGTATTTATACATTGTTGCCTGGAAAACAGTATGGGCATATCTATTTAGTCACTCATTGGTGTTGAACCAAGCTAGGAGTCATGACTCTTTTATGTTCCTCACTCACACCAAGCTGTGATCACTGCCTCCCCCAAAGAATTTATATTCTATACCAGTCATCACCAACTTGAGGTCTCCCAACTGAGTTGGGTCTCAAATAGATGTATGAAGAATGTGGCTGAGAATTATGGGAGCGAAGCTCTGTTGTTGCTAAGGAAGGCTATGTAGATCTACTCAACACATAAGAAACTTTCCCTTGTCAATCCATGGTTTCTGCTTAGAATATTCAGTTTATTCAACCAATTGTGGTTCATTCAATAAGCCATAGTTAAAGTAAGAATGGTTTAGTACACTATATAAAATTATGCCAATCACTGAGTCCAAACAGAATTTGGAAAGTGATATTTGTGATTTGGTTTGAATGTCATCCCTGGTTGATAGTTGTGTAGCTTGACACAACATTTTAACTTTAAAATAAGTCATGCTAAGATTCCATGCAATGACCAGGTTCACACAGCATTGTGGACCACAGTCTACCCAACCCCACTTTAACCTTGATTAACATATTGTCTGAATACAAGCTGATAGCTCAGAGGAGAGCAGGATTGCCATGTGAGCCTCTGGAAAATCCTTGAATGGTGGGGAGAGACAGCTGTCCTAAATCAATTAATCCTTTGATCCCTGATATCTCAATGCAGAAGAGTCTCTACTCAGAGTACCCAAAACTGAGCAAATCTAAGACCCAAAACTGAGTCAGGAAACTCCTCTGTAACTGCAATCAAATAATACAACTATGCTGTTTACTTGTCTGAGCTATTTTCTGAGCTCATGTAATAAATCGTAGCCTAAAGTAATCAAATAGTTTGAATTCACACAATTTGTTAAGCCAGAAAAGAATAACTACGTTAAAATTAATCAGCTTTAACCTATGTGAATGCAACAGTTTGTAATTGGCCTGGTTTGTTTTGCTGGGTGTCCCCCCAGCGAAGACTGTTTGGGTTCTCCAAAGGAGGGTTTTTGTGGGTGATTTAGCTTCAGCTGAACAACTAGAAGGATCTCTCAATCCTGGAAAGTCAATCACTGCCCAAAAGCAACAGAGGCTTTGAGCCTTTTCCAGGCCCTTCGGCAATTCCTCCTGCTTGGCGGGTGTTGTCTTGCTCCAGCAAAACTTGGCATCCAGTCGGACAGGACTAGACTGATGGCCTGCAAATGCTGAAGCTGTTTACTAGCTGGGTTGGGCTGCCCTTTCCTGGGGCCTGGACAGAAAAGCCAGACGCAAGGTGGGTGGGTGGGGAGAGGTCATTCAGATGTCCCCTCTTCTTCTGCTTATACACAGAAAGCAGCTTAGTTTCAAGCACAGCAGCCAAAATCTCACAAGATTACCCAACCTTGTGAGTCTTTGTTCCAAGTGTCTTATGAACTGACTTGAGAGTTTAAGTGAGAATTGTGAAAACTCCAGAGGCTTCCATAGGTTTTTCATGCTTACCATCTCCCAAAGATGCTTTTCCAAAAGGCAACTGGACTTTCTTTGTTTTTTTCCTTGAAAATGTTTCGCTTCTCATCCAAGAAGCTTCTTCAGTTCGTGAAAATGCTTACATTTCCTTTCATATTCTTCAAATGATTTAAATTGGGGTGTCTATGGATGCGGTGGCTCAGTGGCTAAGACGCTGAGCTTGTCGATCAGAACAGTCCCAGCTTCTGCCAACCTAGCAGTTCGAAAGCATGTAAAAATGCAAGTAGAAAAATAGGGACCACCTTTGGTGGGAAGGTAACAGCGTTCCGTGCACCTTCGGCGTTTAGTCATGCCGGCCACATGACCACAGAGACATCTTCGGACAGCGCTGGCTCTTCGTCTTTGAAACGGAGATGAGCACCACCCCCTAGAGTTGGGAACAACTAGCACATATGTGTGAGGGGAACCTTTACCTTTTTATGGATGCTACCTAGTGATGTTGGGGAGATTGTTTTGCAGGAGGAGGCATCGCAGAGGATACACTTGCCTTTATAAGCAGGGATGGGAAATCTGTGACCCTCCAGACAGTGATGGATGACATCTTCCTTCCATGCTTAAACATGCTTGTTTGGACCACTGGGATACAGAGTCCAGCAGTGCAGCATCTGGAAGGTCCCAGGATCCCCATTACTGTAACCTCTCCCTCCAGCCCCCTTCAGGACATTCCTGCTTCATCACCCACCATTGCATCCAAGGCCTGTTTCCCTCTCAGTTCAGAACACACGCAGTGCAGAAATGAAACAGCTTGCACTGAGATGCCGGTGGTGACACCAGCATCCAAGACAAGTATTTTGAGATCATGAATCAATGTTTGCTTGGTGCTCAGCTGCAGACTGGGAACTCTCTGATCAGGGCAAGAATCCAGGATAAAACATCCCAGACAGAGTGCTGTCCAGCCTTTGTTTAAATACGTCCATGGAGATTTGCTTATTGTCTTCCTTGGCAACGGAGTCAAGTCAACTGCTTCACCATTCCTACAATCAGGAAGTTTTGCCTAATAGTCAACAGGAAGGGATCATCCTATCATTTAGAATCATAGACTGATAGGATTGGAAGAGACTTTGGAAGTATTCTAGTTCAAACTCCAGCTCAAGGCAGGAGTCCTTATACCATCCTGGACAAATGGATGTTCAAACTTTTCTTGAAAACCATGAGTGATGGAGCACCCACAGTTCCAGGAGGCAAGCTGTTCCATTTCTTAATTGTTCTCACTGTCAGGAAATTTCTTTTCCCAAGTTGGATCTCCCTCTGATGAGCTTCCACCCATTGCTTCTTGTCCTGGCCTCAGGTGCTTTAGAGAATAAATAGACTCCCTCTTCCCTGTGACAGTCCTTCAAGTATTGGAAAAATAGCTCCATGATTCTCCATGCCTGTTGTTTGGGATAACAGAGCTTGACCTTCTTCTGGGTGACCCCCACTCCCCATGAGTTATTTGACATATGTCCCCTCTATTATTTTTTTCTCATTGCTAAATATACACTTCTCTCTCAAGCTCTCCTCACAAGACTTTACTTCTCAGTCTTGTCATCAACTTTGTTGACTTTCTCTGTATCTCGTCCAGCTTTTCTGAATCTTTCTTCAAATGTGTCCAGAATCGGACACAGTACTTGAGGTGGAATTTGACCAACACAAAATAAAATGGAATTATTACTTCCCCAAACTTGAAACTGAACTTCTGTTGATGTAGCCTGAAACTGATTGGCCCCATCACACTGCTAGTTCATATTCAGTTTATAATCATTAATATATTTCCCAAAAATATTTCTACTGAGCCAGATATTCCAATACTATGCCTTTCCCCCCACTCCTGTGTGAAAAAGCATTTGTCTTGGACAAATTCTATTACATTAAGCTATTTCTCTAACTTCTCAAGATCATCTTGAATTTCATCTGACTACTGTTCTACTCAGTTTTTGGTCATTGGGGGTTGAATAAGCATTCCCTTCATCTCTGAAAAGTTGAAGAGTGTGAAATTCAGGGCTGAACTTTGTGGCACTTTAATCCATGCTTCATTTCAGTTTGATGAGGAAGCATTAATGAGGGACCATTTTGAACACAATTTTTAAGTTGCCTGTGTATCCACTGTCAAGCCATCCAGCCCATGCTTAACAAGCTTGCTAATCAGAATTTCACAGAGAACAATGTCAAACGCTTTGCTGAAATAAAGACATATTATTCCACAATGTGCTGTGGAAATTATCTATTTCAAAAGAGGGAGAAGGTTAGCCTGGTGAGGCTTGTTCTGGAGACAGCAATGCTGACTGCTAATCATGGTGGCATTATTTGGAAAGTGAGCATTGATTAATTGCTTTGTCACTTTCTCTAGAACAGCAGTTCTCAACCTGTGGGTCACGACCCCTTTGGGGGTCGAACGACCCTTTCACAGGGGTCGCCTAAGTGCGCGCTAGCCCTCCATCTTGGTGCCACCGTGCAGGGGTGAAATGCTCCCGGTTCGGGCGTGCCTGCGGGTCGCCAGACAGCTGGTAGCGATGGAAGCGGGAGACTTCACCCACCTGCCTGGATGCCGCCATTTGGGTTCTTTTACCCTCTGCGCATGCGCAGAACGCTTTGCGCATGTAGAAAGCAGGCACGCCTGAACCGGGAGCATTTCACCCCTGGTGCCACACCCCCTTTGTCACCTCATTGTGCACAGGGAGGGGAGGGGGTCACGCCAGCGGGGCGGGGGTCGCGGCATTAGGAAGGTTGAGAACCACTGCTCTAGAAACTTCACAGGTATTGAAGTCAGGTTGGCTGGTCTGTGGTTCCTGGGTCTTCCTTTCCACCTTTTCACATGCCCATCTCCACTCATCTGGCATCTGTTCTCCAGGATATCTCAAACATTGTACCTAGAGCAGTGTTTTTGAATCTTGGCACTTTAAGGTATTTGGACTTCAACTCCCAGAATTCTGGGAGTTGCTGGCTGGGGACTTCTGGGAGTAAAAGTCCAAACACCTTAAAGTTGCCAAGGGTGAGAAACACTGACCTCAAAATTTGAACAAAGCATTAGCAAAGTATTTAAGTGTTCTGGGTTGCAAGTTGTCTGGCCAAGAGATTTAAACTCAGTCAGAATTCAGATATCTCCTGCACACATTTTTCCTAAGTTTCAATTTTCCTTGTTCATACTACTCTTCAATTTCCAGTTGGAATACATACTTTTTTTTTGTTGGAGAAGACTAAGACTGAACCAAACTATGTTGAGTCCTTCTAGCTTTGCTTTCTTGTTAGCATTGTCCTTTCTTGACTGGGAAGTTGATAGACTGGTTCTTTTCTTTTTCTTTTAAACATCTCTGAAGAAATCCTTCTCAACATCCTTTATTCACTTCAGCTCATTCTGAACATTGAGTCTTTCATTCCATTTCTCGTTTTCTTTCTATTTTCTTTTTTAATGTTCTGACCTTCTTTCTAATACATGTTCATTTTTTAAATTTTTGTACATATTCATTTTTTAAATTTTAGATGTTCATCAAGCTTACCTATACCCACATTGCTTTCTGCTATCTTCTATTTTTTTTTTTTTGTCATCATTGCAAGCAGTATTTCTCAACCTTGGCAGCTTTAAGGTATGTGGACTTCAATTCCCAGAATTCCCCAGCCAGCCTTGCTGCCAACTCTGATTGCAGCTGTTGTACTCTCAGTAACTTTAAAAAAAGAATTTCCATCCATCGGAATTTTCCTTTCTCATTAGCTTCTCTTACAATGGAATTCTCCTTATCACTGTGCTGAATTGCTTAAAATCTGGCTTTTTGGACTGCAGGGTTCAGCTACTACCAGTCAAAGTACTGGAAACAGCACAATCGTCATTGCAGTTTGACTTTAATTTATTCTGTGGCTATCTGCAAAAGCTGTGTATTCCTCGCTTGACGAAGCTGCAGTTAATCCTTGGACCTTGGCATCTTTGCAAGACTGATTGCTTAGGATTACAGTACATCATGTTTTGCATCCTCCACCACCATCCCCGATCCTGTCCTAGTTATTTCAGGATAAAACTGGAAAAGTCTGATGTAGATGAACCAGTGGCAATATCATGGCTTGTGCTTCTCTTCCTCTCTCTTTTATCTTCGTGTGAATTAGAGGGGACCTGTCTTACAATTTTTCATAGTACATCTTTATTTTTGTATGAGCTTAATCCATGTTTGTTTGTTGCCTTGGTAACGAATCTTACCTTTCTCCATCTTCTAAACTCACTGCAAAGATATAGGCATCTGCCAGAGACACAAAAGAGGGAAAGAGCATTGTTCTTAACTGGAACACAAGCCAGACCTCCTTTGTACACCTGTGATAATGTTTCACGCATATGTGAAAGAGGCAGAGTTGGCAGCACAATGGGACAAAACTGTTTTTACCATTTTTGACAAATACATTGGATCTTGCAGAGACCTCTAATTGCATTTGTTTTGGGAGTGTTTGCTATTATTCCAATATCCTTCAATATGTTGGGTGATGGAAATTTTAGTCCAACCCATCTAAAGCCAGTGAATTTTCAAACAGCTGTCTTTAATACAGAATAACAAATTTGGAAGGGACCTTGAAGGTCTTCTAGTCCAACCTCTTTCTCAAGCAGGAGACCCTGTACCATTCCAGACAAATGACTGTCCAATCTCTTTTTGCAAACCTCCAATGATGGAGCACTAACAACTTTTGGGGACATGCCATTCTCACTGGTTAATTGTTCTAACTGTCAGGAAATTTCTCCTTAGTTCTAGGTTGGTTCTCTCCTTGGTTAGTTTCCATCCATTGCTTCTTGTCCTGCCTTTAGGTGCTTTGGAGAATAGGTTGACCCCCGTCTTTTATGTGGCAGCCCTAATGTCACTCCTAATCAGCTGTTCCACTGATTAATTGTTCTCACTGTCTGGAAAATCCTCCTTAGTTCTAGGTTAGATTTCGCCTTGATAATTTTCCATCAGTTACTTCTTCTCCTGTGTTTGATGCATGGAGACCAATCTGTGTATCTGGAGATATGACATATCAGCTGCCTTCATTCAGGATTAACAAGCCAAAGTTAACTCATTTGCCAAGAGTTAAGCCTGGCTAGTTTAAACTTCAGTTAGTTTCTCTGTGGCTTAATCTGTTGTGTTAATTCAGATCATTTGGTCAGTTTATAGAACTACATATTGTGCAATTCTGGGATATTGATTACTTCACCAATCAGATGAGCTTAGACACTGATTCAGGCAGTCAGCTGAGCTTAGCTTCAAAACTTGACAGGATGCTAGGTCATGCAATGGAATGCAGTCCAGAGTTGCAGGAGGAAGGGGCTCTTTCCTAGAGGGCACAAGGACAGTGGAACTTGGAATGTGTGGTGAGCAAGAAGAGAGCAAAGCTAGATACCCCTTAGCAATTAACAGATTAACAGAGTTGAAAGGGACCTTGTAGGTCATCTAGTCCAACCCCCCGCTCAAGCAGGAGACCCTACACCATTTCTGACAAATGGCAGTCCAATCTCTTCTTGAAAGTCTCAAGTGATGAAGCTCCCACAACTTCTGAAGGCAAACTGTTCCATTGGTTGATTGTTCTCACTGTCAGAAAGTTCCTCCTTATTTCTAGGCTGAATCTCTCCTTGATCAGTTTCCATCCATTATTCCGTGTCTGGCCTTCAGGTGCCTTGGAAAATAGCTTGATCCCCTCCTCTCTGTGGCAGCCCCTCAGATATTGGAACACTGCTAACATGTCTCCCCTGGTCCTTTTTTTCACTAGACTAGCCATGCCCAGTTCCTGTAACTGTTCTTCATATGTTTTAGTCTCCAGTCCCCTGATCATCCTGGTTGCTCTCCTCTGCACTTTTTCTAGAGTCTCAGAATTCACAGAGTGTATCTATAGTTATGGCCGATAATTACTTTAGTCTGGCAAGATTATGTTTGTACTACTCAGAAGTAACTAAGTGTTGCTCTTGATTCTTTGGCCTTAACAAGTCAATCCTACTACCTATCTTGCTGCTTTTGGCTGCTTTGATGGGCAGTGACTCACTTAGTTTCAGTTGAAATGAGCCCTTCTGTTTTTTTATATTATTATTATTATTATTATTATTATTATTATTTATTATTATTATTATTATTATTATTATTATTATTATTATTATTATTATTATTATTATTACATTTCCAAGCAATAAAACGTAGGATTTTCTTTCTTGCAAACTCATGCTCTCTATCATTGAGTAAGACACTATCTGCATCTACCATATATCACCATTCAAAGTGCATTTCCAATGAAGCTGTGGCCACCACCATTATAGCCTCAATATATCTTTCGTGCCTTAGGGACAGATGTTGTGCTAGGGGTCCTGCTAGCTGCTGACCTGTAATTAAAAGGGATTATTGGATATCTGGAACAATAGCTTGGAAAGCTCAGGTGCTTTCCTTGTTTTAGAAATGAAAAGCTGGCTCAAAAACCTTTGATTGCAACAACCAAAGGTTGATGCAATTCTATCGGGGGCAAAATTTATATGCCAACATAAGGTGTACTTTAACAGGATCAGAATTATAAATAGTGGTTTTGGACAGAAAAAGAGGAAACTGTAATCCCTGTTGTCATCTTGATTGTAAGACATTCAGAAACAGAGCAAAGAGACCTTCCCTTTACTTTATACGTGGATAAAGTAACTAAGTAACTACGCATACGTGGATAAAGTAACTAAAGTAACTACGCCTACTAAAAAACAGCAATTTTTATTTTTTAAAAAACTTGGATCCCACTGCAAATTAACGCCATCCTCTTCGAAGCTTTGTACAGTATCAGTCTAGGGATGTAGGAATGAACAGCATTTTGCACATGTCCAATGACATGTCACTTTTTATTATTCCACTACTTATTCCACCTGGATAATAGCCAATATTGAACGTGCATATATTGGAAGTCTTCAGAATACAGTACATGAGTTAGCTTTGTAAATTTGAACTGTCTGTTGGTTGAGCAATTGAATTGTTAGTGTTTTGAGAGAGACCGAACCTGAGAAAATAGAAATTTGCTTAATGCAGTGTTTCTCAACTTAAAAATGTGTGGACGTTGACTCCCAGAATTCCCCAGCCAACTTTAAGATGTATGGATTTCAACTCCCGAAATTCCCAGTCAGCTTTAAAGTACGGAGACTTCAACTCCCAAAATTCCCCAGCCACATGCTGAGCTGAAATCTACACATTTCAAAGTTGGCTGGGGGATTCTGGGAGTTGAAATCCATACCTCTTAAAGTTGATTGGGGAATTCTGGAAGTCCATACGTCTTAAAGTTGGCATGGGAATTCTAGGAGTGGAAGTCCACATATCTTAAAGTTACCAAGGTTGAGAAACGTTGTGATAAGGGATGCTCATGATATGACCCAAAAGATACTCCAAGCATCTTTTTCAATAGCAGAGACAAAAGGGTCAAGAGATGATGTACTGAAAGGGGGACAATGATGGAGCATTTAGGGCTTATCCTCCAATGTCTTTTCTCTGTGGGACCTGGAAAGAGATCAGGCAGAGCATTTGAGATTTTAATGTACCAAAGAATCAAACTAAACAACTCCCACCTCTGTAATAATGAGAGTATACTCCTGTGTTTTTACTATACGCACACTGGCTAGGAAATTCTAGGAGTCAAAATTCTACATATCTTACTGCTGCCAAGGTTGAGAAACCCTGGCTGGCTTAATGCATGTAGACTTCTTCAGCTCCATTGTTTTCCTTCCAATTCCTAGCGGGGGCCTGGGGGATGACCTGGGGAGAAAGACTGGGGCAGAATCCCTGCTCAAATTAAGCTATGGGGCTAATAGGAGGAGATCAGAAACATGAACATGAAGGACTCAATTTTTGTTTCCACGTTGCATTCCCCAAAATCTAAACATCCCTATCAAGTCCCTTAGGGTTTCCCTGTCTTTCTTTTGATTTCCTGCCCATTCTAAAATTTGCTTATTTAATCGAGGCCTGAGGCCCTTGGGAATAGGTAGCTGCACTTTTAGGCTTGGCTAGTCTGGAGAATGCTTTTGCTCTGGCCAATCGGTTCCTGTTTTGCTGGGGTGATTCATGAGCCCAGGAAACCAAAAGAGGCACAAGTGGAAGGAAGATGGATGAGCCAGAGCAGATCTCTGAAAAGATAGCAATCCAGATCCACAACGGTGCCCTAGGTGGAAGGGCCAAGAACTCTTTGTTCAGGTCTCCTTCGTTAACTGGCTAAGAAGGGGGTAAGTGGACAAGAGAAAAATATCCACCCACACACAGAGAGTAGCTGATGTGGAAACCATTTGAGCACGGATACCTTTTGCAAAGATTTATTGTTGTGGCCGTAGTCTGGGAAACACTTCTCCGAAGTTATTGCTGCAATCCAGCTGCAGAAAGAATCCTGGGCTTCCTCTCCCGTGATGTGGGGAAACGCACGTGGGTGGCAAACACACAACTGGCCAAACAAAATGTGAGTCCAGTTCCAAAGAGGGGACTCATTCTTTCAAGCGAGACCTGCAAAGCAGAAACCAGGTGGAAAGACCAACCGGATGTTTGCTGACTCTCTGCTAAAATTTCAGCTGCATCAGCCCGCCTGGGTCATTCAATACCCCTTCTTAACTCAGACAGTAAATTAACAGTCAGCAACAGCCTAATCAAGGATCCACCAAGGACACTCCCATTAACACTGATAGGGCAAGCCACCAGTATATATAAAAAAGCAAACCTCACTTCCTTCTAGCACTGATGCTGTTACCTAGTTGGGTAATGAAATGTCTGCAGGAAAACCAGAAAATGTCTGCAAGAAAACAATCAAGCTCAGAGACCACCAAGGATCTTTCTTAACTTTGATGCATTACAACTCCCATCATTCTCAGCCGGCTCAGCCAGAGGCTTGCTGACTAGCAGTCTGGGGAATTTGATTACACACACATCAAGGATACCACATTCCACCAAGAGGGAATGCCTGAGCCTTGCCTGTGTGATTTGTACATACAGGTAGTCCTTGACAAACAACCATTCATTTAATGACCATTCAAAGTTACAACAGCACTAAAATAGTGACTTTACAACCAGTCATTTCACTTAGGACCGCTGCGGCATTCCCAAAATCACATGATCAAAATTTGGGCACTTGGCAATCACCGTCTATTTACCGTGGTTGCAGTGTCCTAGACATTGTGTTTTGTGACCTCCCAGGCAGCTTCTGACAAGCAAAGTCAATGGGGGAAGCTGCATTCACTTAATGAGCACGTGATTCATTTAACAACTGCTGAGATTCGCTTAACAACTGTAGCAAAAAAGTCATAAAATCAGGCACCGCTCACTTAACAACCACCTTGCTTAGCAATGGAATTTTTGGTTCCAATTGTGGTCGTAAGTTGAGGACTGTCCCTACTCTCTATTTTTTTGCCCCCTCCTCCTCCTCCCTGGGCACCATTTATATTCACAAGGTCTCTCCCAGCACACAGGGTTTATGAGGGCATCTTTCCCTAACAGGCAGAACTTCGGCAAGCTTTTTAAATGCAAATTCCCCCCAGCATCTGCTCTCTTTTTCAATGTGACCAGTCGTGCTGGCTGCGTATCATTTTGCGTTCTGCACCTTACTTCCCCAGATGGGGAGGATTTTTTCCACATGGATATTTGATAGGAGAAAGAAGGCTTTAGCGCCTGCTGCTCATCTATTTGCTAAGTCCATGGAGACTTGAACAGGCAAGTTCCCGTCCAGTGGAATTTGCGGTGTAATTCGTGCATGTGGCACCCTCTGCCATTCCTGTGTGGCCACAACTGAATGGTTCTTGGTCTGGCAAGTACCTGCTGTACTCTCCCACCTTTTTTTTTTCGCCCTCTTAGGCTGAAAGCAAAACAACCCTTTGGCGACTGGTTCAAATTCCCCATTCTTTTATTATCCCTCTGATTCACTGGACCTTGTTTTTCATTCCTGCATTCCAATTTAACCAGGAGGACTTCTAAAATTAATTCCAGAAACTGGAGCATGTGCCATCTGACCTGGATTGCCATTGCTTCAGTTCATCACTGCCCCCTCCCCCCAAACCTCTTTTCCCTCTCTGTGTCGCTTGGTCCTTGGAGGAAGATGGATCGCGGAGGAAAACAGCCAGCCGTTTGGTGATGGCTTTACCTTGGCTTTTTGTAGCCCTGTTGTTCTCTGCAATTCATGTTGCCTGAACGTCACGTAAAAAGGCTTTGACAGAACAGCTTTTCCACCTCCTCGTCCCCTGAAGTGGCTTCCAGGGCAGCTTGTGAACATCCGTCGTGAGGCCATTTGTGCACTCACAATCTGAAGCAGCGGGCATGAAAAAAGAGGGGTTTGGAAGGATTGGGTGGGTGGAGAGGAAGCAGGTTCAGGGCTAAATTTGTACCTGTGAAAGGGTTCTCTCTGAAGCTCTTTCTTGGCTTAAGCAGGGGTGGGTTCCGAAAATTTCCGCTACCACTCTGTGGGCGTGGCTTAGGGTTACGCGCGCGCGCGCTCCCCCGGTGCAATTCTGTGTCCGCGCATGCTCAGTGACTATAATCTGCCCGAAACACAGCTGAGGAGCTGATCAGCTGTGCTTCGGGCGAAGAATAAAGGACAGCCTTCACCCGGGGGCGGGAGGGAGGACCCTTTCCAAAGCAGCAGCAGAGCACAAACAGCCCAAAATGAAAAAAAGCCGCCCAAAATTCCCGGAAAAAAATGGCGTCGCCCACGGACCGGCACCGACCAAGGCGGGTCCACGATGCCATCATGACATCACCAGCGCCTCGCTACTGGTTCGGGCGACCCAGTACGAACCGGGAGGAACCCACCCCTGGGCTTAAGTTAAGTCAGCTACCCAGTTGTCTATTAGGACCTCCTGGCAGAGAAGAGGCGCTGGTCCTATGATCAGAATGGAACCAGAAAATCTTGTCCTTTAGCTCTGTAATCTTGGATAATATCTTATTAAGAAATAAAGAAAAGGGAAGAAAGAAATGGAGCCCTAATTGTGATGGGATTCCCAGGAAGGAGGGGCTGCATTCCAGAGGGCAAAAAGCAGGGGTGAAATCCAGCAGGTTCTGACAAGTTCTTGAGAACCGGTAGCGGAAATTTTGAGTAGTTCAGAGAACCGGCAAATACCACCTCTGGCTGGCCCCAGAGTGGGGAGGGAATGGGGATTTTGCAGTATCCTTCCCCTGCCACGCCCACCAAGCCACACCATGCCCACCAAGCCACGCCCACAGAACCAGTAGTAAAAAAAAATTGGATTTCACCACTGGCAAAAAGGCAATGAAGCTTAGATAGTTTGTCCAGGAGAAAGAGAGGTAAGAAGGCTCCTCCCTAGCGATTCTTAAAGTATATCTCTTATAATGCCAATAATTGCTTTAGTTAGGTAAGGTTTCTGTCTATAAGTGAGGAATAATAAAGGAAACTGCTGAGAAGTAATCCTTTATGTCTGTCTTAGTTCTTGGTGCCTGACGTTAATGGAAGTACCCACAATCATATCAAGATTGATAGTTCGCTGTGCTTTATTATGTGTAGGAGTCTAAACCTCTAACAAATTGCACATATCTTGTGCTCATAGAAGGGATCAAAAATAGAATCCTTGGTGCATGGATTGTCCTTTGGAAGCTACAGATGGTCTTAAGTTGAGCTCAAACAACCAACTGACCTTCCATGCAGTTTTTTCAACCATAGTACAGAACTGGCTTGCCCCTGCCTTCATCTTGGAAGTATTTTCATTCTAACTTACAACTTGGATATTTCCTACTTATCTCCCGTGTCTACAGAGGAATTATTGCATCTGTCATCTGTACCAGAGGTGGGTTCCTCCCGGTTCGCACCGGTTCTATAGAACCCGTAGCAAACCGGTGGTGATGTCACAGAGCCGGTTCTGTCGGTGCCGGTCTGTGAACGCCGCCATTTTTTGGGGGGGAATTTTTTGCTGATGTTTGCTTCTGCGCATGCGCAGAAGCCGAGTTTTTGGCACTGAGCATGTGCCGCCATCTTCTTTTTGGCTTTTTTTGCTACTTTTTGCTTGTTTTGCTTCTGCACATGCGCAGAAGCCGAGTTTTCGGCACAAAGCACACACCCGCACGGCGCGCAATGCACGTGCAGCCATGCGGCGCGGGAGGAAATGAGGTAAGTTAGAACCCACCCCTGATCTGTACTTCTATAACTCTCTGGTTTGGTACAGTTAAGACTGCAAAAAGAACAATTTCAACCACCCTGCCTTCTACAGAAGACCTGTATATTGAGTGGGTCGGAAAGAGGGCTGAGAAAATACCTACAGACCCCTCACATCCTGGACATAAACTGTTTTGAACTCATCCCCTCAGAATGGCACTACAGAGCATTGCATGCCAAAATAACTAGAACCCATGGACAGGTTTTTTCTTCGTGTCATCAACTTGCTGAACACCTAATTCTCATAGTGCTGTCTAATGTCTATATATATTTACCCGTGTAGTATGGTCATATTTACCCTTCTTTATTATCTTCTTTACTCTGCCTCCTCTTATTGGGATGATGGTGATGATGATGATGATGATGATGATGATGATGATGACTCCCATTGGCTGACTTAGTTGCTATGCCTATTCATTGGCTGACCTTGTTACCATTGGTTCTCCCAGTTCATGAATAATCTGACATGCTTCATGCAGCAACTAATAACTTTGTGACCAAAGCTTGAAGCATTTATGGCCTTTCCACTATCCATGATGATGATGATGATGATGATGATGATGATGTTGATGATGATGATTCTGTTGCTTTGTATGTACACTGAGAGCTACTGTACCAGAGACAAATTCCATGTGTGTATCTAATCATATTTAGCCAACCAAGTATTCCATTAATGTGACATAATCCCACTTAACTTTAGGATCAACTTTGCTGCCATCTTCTAGAATTGTAAAGTCTGAGTTGAACCTTTGTCGGAATAGCCAGGGAGTTTGCCACTGCCACCTTCGTCTATGTTATCTTGGCTGTCTAGATTCCCAGTTGAGTCTGACTGTGTTTCTTAACCTTGGCAGCTTGAAGATATGTGAACTTCAACTCCCAAAATTCCCCAGCCCCAGAAGTCCACACATCTTCAAGTTGCCAAGATTGAGAAACACTGGTAATATTGGAATTCCATGGTGGTCAAACCCAGATAAGATTGGCCTGATGAGACTGTGTCCTTCGTGTAATTCCCAAGTGCTGAACCTAATCTGGAGTTGAAATTGTATTGGGGTTTATATTTTGAGGTTGTTTTAATCCTGTTTGGATGGTAAGATGAAGAGAGCTGGTCAAGGACCAGAGCAACATATACAACCTAATAAAATATATTTTGGCAACATCTCTCCCATGGAGACCATAATCCATAGCTGTCACTTTGTGTACTGTTTAGTGGGTGATAAGCTTTATGAGCCACTGGCAGAATTTTATACCTTAAGAGTTCTGGCTTCTGAGAAGCAGCTTATCTCTGATGTCTTCTCTGTCAAGGTCAGGTGGTGCTTGGGGATGTTTTTGGTGCAGAAGCTTGGAATAAATATTGGGTGGTGATCGTGTCCCAGGATGGATCATCGCTAATCGGCAATGTTGCAAGAGAGGGAAATGTTCCATGGATGAAATTGATCCTTCTTCACTTTGGCTTCCAAATCTCCCAATTCTGTCTGGTTTTCGACGTATTTTGAATGTCTGGAGAAACAAACACAGATGTTAGTAGCTGTGGTAGCTGCTGGAGCAAAAAACAATTGAATAGCTTTTTAGATTCTGAGCTGCCATGACCTCATTATAGTCATCTTTCAAAAATATTGTTTTTTAGATGGGAAGGGGAAAAGGGCTTCTAAATTGTTTTTGGTTACCAACCACAAAAGGGACTTTCATAATATCCTGGCATAACAATGCAGTGATGACAAAGGAGTCTATTTCTCGCATTTATTTCTGAATGTGTCTCTCTACATATATCACTTTCCAGAGCTAACTCACATGAGGAATGAAAGCAAATACAAAATGCAGAATTATAATTCAATAGACATCAAAATCCAAAAAGAAAGATAGACCTGAAGAGTAGAGAAAAACAAGGAAATCAGATATCCTGCCATTGCATGAGACTGGCCTGGGAAATGAGAAGACAACCTTGTCACCTTCTCAGATGTTGCTCCAGACCTCCTGAGAATTTGGCTCTGACACCTTTCCAAGCTTAGAGAGAAAGAGAGAGAGGATTTGGTGTGGCAGAGTTGTCCACAGGCTGTCGTCAGAAAAGTCAGGAGAATAGCCAAGATGGAGCAATTGAAGCTTTTTATGTGCGTCGGTTGTGTGATGCACATAAAAAATGGGTGGAACCTCGATCACACTCTTGTGAGCATCATCTTAACTTTCCCGACCTCATCCGGTGATGATACTTGTCCCAGGGCAGTTTAATGCACTTCCTTTATCCCTCCCATTTAGAGTGGATTCTTGTATTATCCTGGTAGTTGTTAAATAGAGCCACACTTCCTTTTCCTGATGTACTTGTTGATGTACTTGTTAAATTTGCTTATTGCCGCTCTCAACTTTTCGCCTTTGGCTTTTCAGTTCTGTTGGCTCCTGGAACACATTGATCACGTTCAGTTGCAAAACTAACAGCATTTCCACCATTGACTCAACTCACTTAGTTTAAACCTTGGGTGATAAGAAAGTGTCTTCCCATGTGATTCATACATCACTTTTGGTTGTTGCATAACTGTGGGGTTTTCAACATGTGCATGGCCTAGAAAAATAAAAGATAAAAAGAAGCAGGACTCTTCTTCTGGTTCCCCACTCTGGACAATTCCATATTTAGGTGTGAGCATTAGCCACACCATCTGCTAGTAGGGGTCAAAAGAAGCAAGATGGCAGATGTGCCTCATAATTCAAGTCCTGCCCTCTTGACATATGTACAAAGGGGGAGGGGAGGACTTGCATCATGGTACCACATTTGCCAGATTGCATTTTTTGACCTTCTCTGTGGGCACCAATGGCTATAGGTGTTAGTAAAGCACCTTCTGAATGAATGAAATATCCCTGGAATTCAGGCTTGGTTTAGAGGAAGACATGATTGGATGGGCAGATCAGAAGTATTTATTACAGGCCTGTGATGGAATGTAGTCTGGATTCCAAGGAGGGAGGGGCCACATTCCAGAGGAGAAAATAGTTTGATTGGGCAAAAGAAGTTTAGGACAGCTCCTTCCTAGAAGTTTGCAGAGTAGTTTGCACCAACCATCTCCCCCGAGGAAATCATCGAAGTTTCCAGAGATGGCCCTGAGTTCAAGTACAGAGATGGTTCGGTGGCCCCACGATTCTGTAGAGTCATTTGCAAGGACGAAATCAGCAAACGAAAATTCATTTACACTATAAACTCTATTAACAGAAATGACTCCAACCCCAAAAAACTTCGCTCACGGCCTGACCTATCCATACTACAACGAATCCGCTCCCGCGAACTCCGTGCAGAACTCAAAAGACTTCATGACCAAGGACATACTGACCTATACATTGACTACCGCGCTGACTGCATCAAACCTAAGTCCCGCAATCCACCATCCAACATTCAACCCCTCATCACCCAACCCAACATCCAACCTAACATCAACCAAAACCAAACTCTCATCATCAAAAACTAGGCATGAACGCCCCTTACTTCCTCACTATCTACCACTGCTGATCTTAAATGCAAGCTAATTAATGCAAGAAGCATTGTAAACAAAAT
>QLTV01003443.1:1076072-1087827 GCA_003457575.1 Thermophis baileyi
CCGGTGAGATTGTAACCGCCGAACTGCAGCTAGCAGTCAGCTGAAGTAGCCTGCAGTGCTGCACTCTAACCACTGCGCCACCTCGGCTCCTTACACTGCTAACTAGAGCATACAAAACGTTTGCTAGACCAATTCTCGAATACAGCTCACCTATCTGGAACCCGCACTGCATATCGGATATTAATACAATTGAGAGAGTCCAAAAATATTTCACGAGAAGAGTCGTCCACTCCTCCACTTGCAACAGAATACCTTATTCCACAAGACTTGAAATTTTGGGCTTAGGCAACTTAGAACTACGTCGCCTTAGCACAGATCTAAATGTGGTTCATAAAATTATCTGCCACAATGTCCTACCTGTCCATGACTACTTCAGCTTCAACCACACCAATCCACAAGCACACAATAGATACAAACCTAATGTAAACCGCTCCAAACTCGACTGCAGAAAATACGACTTCAGCAACAGAGTGATCAATGCCTGGAATTCACTACCTGACTCTGTGGTTTCTTCCCCAAACCCAAAAAATTTTAACCTTAGACTGTCTACTGTCGACCTCACCCCATTCCTAAGAGGTCTGTAAGGGGCGTGCATAAGCGCACCAGCGTGCCTACCGTCCCTGTCCTACTGTCCTATTGTCCTCATCTATCTGTATTCACTTTGATTATGTTTATGTTTATACCTATACCTGCTATCTTGTACATGTTTGACAAACAAATAAATAAAATAAAATAAATAAAGTATATCTTTAGTATGCAAGTAGTTGCTTTATGTATGGGCAAGATTTCTGTCTATAGGTGAGGAACAATAAAAGAGAGACTGCTTAGAAGAAACTCAGCATGTCTTTCTTGGATTTTGGAGCTTGACGTGACCAGCTAATGAGATGGTACATGGTTGAATCAGTATCTATCTTTAAATACATTTGATCCATTTTATTTAAGGAAATTGGCATGTTATCCCTGGTGTCCCTTTTTTAGATCCTGAAGAAGAAGAAAGATGATTTGCCATTAAGCAAGAAAAACCCAGTCTTGATTAAAAGAAGATACCATCAGTCATATTAAATGTTGGATTTCTTCAGTTGCCAGAAGCAGAACAGTTATCAAAGAAATAAATGAGTGTAACCTTCATTCACAACCTTGACAGTTGAAAGGGCCTCCCAAAATAAACCCAGACTGTTTTTGATTGATTTGACAACAATACTTTTTTAATAAATTCCCCTCAAACAAGTGGACATCACAATAGACCAGTACACCTCTTTCCTTGCATCCTACATGGCTGATGTCCTTGAAATGGAAGATGTTTGCTTGGGGTTTGCTAAACAGAAGGTGACATTCGGTCAGGGGTGGGGAACGATGGCCCTTTTATGACTTGTGGACTTCAACTCCCAGAATTCCTATGCTGGCTCAGGAATTCTGGGAGTTGAAGTCCACAAGTCATAAAAGGGCCATCGTTCCCACCCCTGGGTTAAGTCATGGATAGAAGCAGAGAGACAAACTCTGTGCATTTTGTCATATGATCTTGGATTGTCCTTCTATTCATGCCTTCCTCTCTGCTGTTTTGAAGGCAGGAAAATTCCCTACTTGGAGACACTATGTCCCTGTGACTCTGGACACAAAGAAACAACATAGCGTATGCTTCTTTATTGCCTATAGTACTATAGAGACATTCATACTAGCCTCATTTCACCAATACTATATAAATACTCAGGGTGCAACAAGTCAATTTTGTACCTCCCTGTTGCTTGCAGACACTAATCCTGCTACAACATACAATCATGCCAGGCTTTATGCAGCAGTGATTAAAATCTGCCAGATGATGACCTGTGCCTCAAACCAGCCTTAATGAGTATTTGACTTGCTTAGTTAAGAGTGTTTTGTATTATGATAGATTTAGTTAGCCATGTATTCACTCTTATGGGGTCTTTTTATATTTAACAGAATAACAGAGTTGGAAGGGACCTTGGAGGTCTTCTAATCCAACTCCCCTGGAATAGCAGGAGACCCTATACCATTTCAGACAAATGACTGCCCAATCTTTTCTTAAAAACCTCCAGCGTTGGAGTCCCCATAACTTCTGAAGGCAAGCCATTCCACTGATTAATTGTTCTCACTGTCAGGAAATTTGTCCTTAGTTCTAGGTTGGATCTCTGTTACTTCTTGTCCTGCCTTCAGATGCTTCGGGAAAATAGGTTGACATCCTCTTTATTGACAGCCCCTTAAATATTGGAAGATTGCTATCATGTCACCTTCATTAGCCATAGCAATAGCATTTAGACTTATATACCACTTCATAGTGCTTTACAGCCCTTTCTAAGCAGTTTATAGAGTCAGCATATTGTCCCCAACAATCTGGGTCCTCATTTTACCGACCTCGGAAGGATGGGAGGCTGAGTCAACCTTGAGCTGGTGAGGATCGAACTCCTGGCAGTGGGCTGAATTAGTCTGCAATACTGCATTCTAACCACTGCGCCACCACGGCTCAGTTAGACTAGATATACCCAGTTCCTGCAACCATTCTTCGTATGTTTTGGCCTCCAGTCCCCTAATCATCTTTGTTGTCCTACTCTGCACTCACTGCAACATCTTTTTTATATTGTAGTGACCAAAATTGGATGCAGTATTCCAAGTGTAGTCTTACCAAAGGATTATTAAGCAGTACTACCACTTCACATGATCTAGATTCCATCTCTTTGTTGACGCAACCTAGGACTGTTTTTTGGGACACCTGCAGCACACTGTTAGCTCATATTTAAGTGGTTGTCCACTAGGACTCCTAGATCCCTTTTACGGTTTACTTATTTTTATTTATTTATTTACTTACTTACTTACTTACTTACTTACTTACTTACTTAATATTTTTATCCCATATTATAGCTTTTGTCTTTTTAATATATATTTATTAATTTTTAAAAAAGTTAAAAACTTTGTGTATTTCTAGTTTTTTATCATTTTTTATTTTATTTCATTATTTTATAAATAACGCAATTTGGCAAACATACCTAATGCTCCTTCCTCCTCCTATTTCCCTTACAAAAACAGCCCTGTGACAAAGTTTGGGCAGAGAGAAAGAGTGACTGGCCCAACCACTTTTCATGCCTAAGGAGGAAATCCAACTCAATGTCTCCTGGTGATGGCTGAAAGTCTGAGTTTTAGTCCCGCTTTAGGCATAAAAGCCAGGTTGATGACTTTGGGTCAATCAATTTCTCTTAGCTGAACCCACCTGACAGGGTTGTTGTTGTGGAGAAAATTGGAGGTAGAAGGAATATTAGATATGTTCGTCACTTTTACTGTACTTTTAAAAATAATAAGGATGGAATATAAATAAATAAAATTTCAAAATGTGCACAAATCCAACTACAGTATTCTTCTCCCCTGATTCTCTTGTTCAAGTATGTTAGGCTATGAGGAAAGAGATCTTTTCTGAGACTCTGTAGAAAAGTTTCTGGAGATATCAAAGGCTGATCTAATAGTTAGTGATTGGACTTGGTCAGCAACTTGGTTGTATCTTCTGAGTAACTCTCCTGATGAAATGTTCCAAAGCAGGAAAGACTTGTCTACTCACATCTCTGTCCTCTTCTTTATTCCCAGACAGCTGTTCCCCCGGGGCTTGCCCGATGAATTCACTTTGATCATCACTCTACTCTTGAAGAAGCAGACTACCAAAGAGAACTGGTATCTCTTCCAGATCACTGACCCTCAGGGATACCCCCAGGTATAACCATCTAACTTGGTCCAGTCTTTCCATTGCCTCTCTGATCCATTGCTTTCCAGTTGTTTCCCCCCTAGCTAACCCCAGTTAACCTTCCTTCCTTCCTTCCTTCCTTCCTTCCTTCCTTCCTTCCTTCCTTCCTTCCTTCCTTCCTTCCTTCCTTCCTTCCTTCCTTCCTTCCTTCCTTCCTTGAATTAGCTCAACCAAGGATTGATCTGCTTCGTACCTTGCCCTTTCAGCTAATGGTGCCAATGGGATTGTGCTTGCATGCATGAACATATAGTCAACTCTAAGCTCGAGTTAAATAAGATATGATTGCTGTGTTCATTCCATGTGCAATGGACCCAGAAAGAAAAGTTGTCACTGAGTGTGGTGACCCTGTTCACATTACACACTAAAGTAATGGCTGAGTTCCCACAAGATGCTGAAACACAAATTACAGAGTCCACCACAGCTTGCTCCATCAAACTGAGAGATGGAGCGATGGTCTGTCTTGACCTTCACAGGATGGAGAATTCTCCAATTATGTGATGCAGAAGGAATATTCTCTGTGTGGGGTGGAGAACCTAGCCCAGTTTTCTGTCTTCCAAATCAGTTAAGCATCAGGTAACCTTCAAATGTGTCAGGCATCAATGTCCCAAAAGTGCTTTTTCAAGAGGCAACAAGAAAGTCCAGTTGCCTCTTGAAAAAGCACCTTTGGGATAACCATGACTTGAATGACTGAGAATCTCCATAGACTGTCAGGCATCAAGTAACCTTTTCAGAATTTTGCAAGGCAGGTTGAACACTAAGTTATGCATTAACATGCATTATATTAAGGAAAATGTGTATATGAAAGCATTATATAAAGGAAAAGGGCTGGTAAGCATGCATATATTAAAGAAAATTCACATAAATCATACCGTATTCATTTTTACATAGGTTAAAAAATGATGCAGAAACATAGAACAGTCATCTATCCTTACCTGTTATATATTTATGCTATATATTTATGACCAGATATATAACATTTAGACAGATTAAACCAACTTAATTTGCAAGAAAAGTGTTCAAAAAGGAACCTGATAAATTTCATCCAGATAATATCGTCATCTGAACAAAACTCCCCCTGTGTTTCTAAGGATTTTTGTTATTACTTAAGATCTTGTTTTAATTATAATTTAAGGTTCAATTTCTTTAATAGCAAAATATCACTACAGGTAGTCCTTCGAGATACAATCATAATGGAACCTGGCCATTACAGTTGTAAGTCATAACTATTGTAAAACAAAAAAGTCATGTGACCGACATGATTTTATGATTTTTTTGTGATGATCGTTAAGCAAATGCAGTGGTCATAAAATGATTGCCATGGTCATGGGCGTGGGTTTGCTGAAAGTGCCTGTTTTTAGTCAAACAGTTGTAAAATATGACCGCATGACCATGGGATGATGCAAATGGCTCTAAATGCGGCCATGTTGCAGAATAGAATAGAATAGAATAGAATAGAATAGAATAGAATAGAATAGAATAGAATAGAATAGAATAGAATAGAATAGAATAGAATAGAATAGAATAGAATAGAATAGAATAGAATAGAAAGCAGTGGATGTGAATGCAATCGAATTCAGCAACGTTTCTCTTCCCCACCCACATTTGAAGCTGGAAGGGACCTTGGAGGTCTTCTAGTCCAACCCCCTGCTCAAGTAGCCAAAGGGGTGAGGTGGCAACCATTGGAACCATTCGAAGTCTTCTTTTTCAGCTAGGTGAAAACTCTGAACGATCGCTAAGTGACCGGTCATAAGTCACTCTCACTGTCTCATGGTTAAAATTCAGGCACCTGGGATGTATTTACAATGGTTGCAGCAAGGATGGTTCCTCGCACTTACAACCATCATAGCTTTATAGGATCAAAATTCAGCACTTGACATGTAATTACGATAGTTTCAGCATCCTGGGGTCACATAATGAATATTTTCAACCTTCGCAGCTGGATTTGCTTAACAACCGCAGTGATTCATTTAACAAACATGGGGGGAAGTCATAAAAATGAGCACAACTCATTTAACAACCGCCTTGTTTAGTAATGGAAAATCTGGTCCCAAAGCTGAAGACCACCTGCAAGTCTTCTGACTTATCAGCTCTCATACATTTCTGTCCTTTTCTCTCCATTAAGAGGTCAGCCTTCCAGCTTCCGTTCTCCCGCTTCTGTCTCTCACTCTCTCTTTAGAACATCCTTCTATTCAGCACCCTCTCTTCTTCCTTCTACCTTTTCAGCTCTCCCTGGGGATCAACAGCAAAGAGCGGAGTCTGGAGTTCCAGGCCAAGGACCGTCATGGGGAAGCGATTGGCGTAGTCTTTGCTGGCAAAGGCATCACCTCCCTTTTTGACTTGAAGTGGCACAAAATGGCGGTCAGCATTCAAACCCAGGTGATCTCGGTCCATGTCGACTGCAGTTACATCTCATCTAAGCCTCTGCAGCTGCGCCAGCGGTTGGTCAGCGAAGGCAACGCATTCGTGGGGCTGGAGGCAGTGCGTGGGACTCTGGTGATGGTGAGTCACGGTGGCAGCAGTGGCGGTGGTGGGCACATGTGAACATCCTGTGGCTAGGAGATACAGCTCCAAGTTGAACTGACCACAGTTTTCTCCAAACTGGGCACGCTATTTTGCTTCCCCTCCGGGAGAGAGGACAACTTGCAGCTACAGGCTTCAATGTAGCTTCTCTGGTGCTAACAGTGCTAACTCTGGTGCTTGAACATTGGGCGCTATCTAACAAAATGAAATTCAATGGTGAAATTCAAGGGTGAAAAAAGTAAGGTTCTACATTTAGGCAAGAAAAACAAAATGCACAGGTACAGTATATGTGGTACCTTGCTCAATAGCAGTAACTGTGAGAGGGATCTTGGAGTCCTAGTGGACCACCATTTAAATATGAGCCAGCAGTGTGCAGCAGCTGCCAAAAAAGCCAACACAGTTCTAGGCTGCATTAACAGAGGGATAGAATCAAGATCACGTGAAGTGCTAATACCACTTTATAATGCCTTGGTAAGGCCACACTTGGAATGCTGCATTCAGTTTTGGTCGCCACGATGTAGAAAAGATGTTGAGACTCTAGAAAGAGTGCAGAGAAGAGCAACAAAGATGATTAGGGGACTGGAGGCTAAAACATATGAGGAACGGTTGCAGGAACTGGGTATGTCTAGTTTAATGAAAAGAAGGACTAGGGGAGACATGATACTAGTGTTCTAATATCTCAGGGGTCACCACAAGCAAGAGGGAGTGAAGCTATTCTACAAAGCACTTGAGGGTAGAACAAGAAGCAATGGGTGGAAACTAATCAAGGAGAGAAACAACTTAGAACTAAGGAGAAATTTCCTGACAGTTAGAACAATTAATCAGTGGAACAGCTTGCCTCCAGAAGTTGTGAATGCTCCAACACTGGAAGTTTTTAAGAAGATGTTGGATAACCATTTGTCTGAAGTGGTGTAGGGTTTCCTGCCTAAGCAGGGGTTGGACTAGAAGACCTCCAAGGTCCCTTCCAACTCTGTTATTCTATTCTATTTTAATGCTTAGCTTAAAATTGAGCCAAAACAATTGGAGAGAAATTGAGCCAAAACAATTGGAGAGCTTCAAATTGGTTTTCTTTATTTGCTAATAGAAATACAGTAATCATTAGGCTCCTAGCCAGCAAGAGCTAAGAGCCCGGATGCTAGAGTACTCAAGTCATATAAAGTGACAGAGTAATTGAATAATTAGTTTACAACTACAGATAAAAGACACAGAGGAGGACTGAAAGAAGCTGGGGGCATCCAGTCTTATTTTTTGGCAGACCAATATTAGCTTTACAAAGACATAAACTCTACAGTTGTCGATACATTGCTTATACGGGTACCGGTAGTCCTCAACTCACAACCATATGTTTGGCAGCCATTCAGAGTTACAACGGCAATGGAAAAAAGTGACTTTTGATGGGTCCTCGCTCTTACCACTGTCATAGCATCTCCACAGTCACATGATCAAAATTTGGGTGCTTGGCATGTAATTACGATGGTTTCAGCATCCTTCCCAGCTGGCTTCTGGGAAGCTGGCTTTGCTTAACAAGCGCATGATTCACTTAATAGCTGCAGTAAGTTGTTTAGCAATCATGGCAAAAAAAAAAAAGTCATAAAATTGAGCACGACTCATTTAACAACCATCTTGCTTAGCAATGGAAATTCTAACCCCAATTGTGGTTGTTTCCCCTCTGAAACAGTCATCAAGAATACCTGGAGATCCACAGATTTGCAAAATATTCCCATTTCCTTGAATGATTCTCCCCTTTTGTAAGTGAGGAAAAATCTTCAAAAACTTCTTGCGTCTTGCCATATATCCTTAGAAAGTTTCAGGAGAGGTAGCATCTGCTGGCAACTGAAAAGTGTCTCTTTAAGCTCTGGATTTGTATGGACCTTTTTCAAATCTGAGAAGGCAGCTCCAAATTTGCTCCAGTTTTGTTTTTTGTTTTTTTCGTTTCTTTTTATGATGCATGAAATGTGGTGGCAACTTTTCTTGGTGCAGGATCAATTTCAAAAGGAATGTAAGCTCTAGAGAATGTGAGTCAGTGTGAAGCCTCAGCTACTGCAGCAGTAACAGAGCCAGCTCTCTTCGAGCGAGAGACAGAGCTGCGAGGCATCAATCCTGCTGTCTTCGGATTGGTTTTGTGTGCTGTGATACATTAACACACTTTAGCTTCTTGTTGCTCTGTCATCCTTCCTCGGATATTTGATGCACTTGGGCAAATGTTGCAACGCACACAAAGCATAATCAGGACCTCTTAACTCTTAAGGAAGTGGGTTCCTACCATAATGCCTAACTTCGGGGCTTTGTCCCCATCTACAAAGAAAATGGAAGAATACCACAACGGTAGCCAAAACTGAAATGAGATTTTTCCCCCTCCCAGTTCCAAAGTTACTTTTCTGGAATGAATTTGAGCACAATGAATTGAGAGAGAAGAAGCCAGTCTTGCTCTTAAACAGACCGCACAGCAGTAATAGCCAATGAAGAAAGAGTAACCCATAGAAAGACTGTGCACTTTTATAATGTTCTTAAGTGTCAAACAAACATTGAAACCCACCATCATGAGACAAATAAGGCATGCTTAGGATATTCCTCCCCACAATACCTAGTTTGTGAGTGTTCTGACTCTCGCATTTCTCTAGATCAGTGTTTCTCAATCTCAGCAGCTTAAAACTGTGTGGACTTCAAGTCTCAGAATTTCCAGCTAGTATGGACAACGGCCATGTTGATTGGGAATGCTGGACTTTGGTAGTCCCTTTACATCTGAAATTGGCCAACTGAAGGAAGCTGCCCAGCATTTCAGTATTTTATCTGGAACATTAATCCATCCAGTCTAGCAGTTGGCCAGACTTCTAGCAACTAAGCAGGTATACTTTTGTCATTAGTGATCTATTTTTACTTTACTATCATCTTAACTATGTGCCATTGAGCTGGGCTTGATCGCTGGTGATTGTGAACACCCAACATCTCAACCTGTCTCCAATGACAACCAGTAGATTTGGACATTCCTGTAATTTTCTTGATTCTATCCATCCACTTAATTCTACCTCTTCATTATTTCCTTCACTCTCACCAAGATATTTTCTTTTCCTAGTTGGTTGTCTTCTTGCATCACATGCTCAACTATTTGAGTTTCTGCTTGTTGATCATCACTTTCCAGGCACCATCAGCTTTACTGAGTCTGGAATTGATTGATTGATTTTATGTTACTATTACCCTGTTTCCCCCAAAATAAGACATCCCCTGATAATAAGCCCAATCGGGCTTTTGAGTGCATGGCAATAAGGCCAAGCACTTATTTCAGGGTTCAAAAAAATATATAAGACAGGGTCTTATTTTTGGGGAAACACGGTAATAATTGAATTCCTAATTTGATGATATTTAATATCATCATTTAATATACTGTCTATACATTTCCCTTCCCATTCTTATGAGTGGTCTGTGTCTTCCTCAATTTTGGATCGTCCACCAGAGGCATGGGAGTTTGAGAGTTCTGTGCAGAATCTTAGCTGTTCCTAGCTAAGGTTTCTTTTCCTAACTTTTCTGGAAAAGAGAGCTCTGATATTCTTCTTGGGATCTATGGGAGCCACTCTGCCAGCTTAGCAGTCACAGCCCCGAGTGCTCCTACTACCATTGAGACCTCTTTGGCCTTCACTTTTCACATCTTCTCCAGTTCATCGTTCAAGCCCCGGTATTTCTCCAGATTCTCATACACCTTCTTCCTAATGTTGCTGTCGCTTGGCACATCCATCACCACCTATCTTCTGATCCTCTTCTGCTACCACAATATCTGGTTGATTGGCTGGTACTTGCCTGTCCATTTGTTGTCCCATAGGACCCTAGTCTTGTTAATTTCCATAATCTTCTGTGGAATGTCCCATCTGGACTTGGGAGGCTCTAGACCAGGGGTGTCAAACTGGCCCACGTGGCTTCGGCCTGTTCTACCCAATGCGAAGAGGAAACATTGGGCCATCGTGGCTTTGTCCTGGTCTACCCAGTGCGAAGAGGAAACATGCCAGCAGTTTGGGAAGTGGCGTCAAGCTGGCCACGCCCACCCAGTCAGCCACACCCATCCAGTTGGCCTCGCCTGCCTGGCCCCCCGAGGTCAGCCACAGCCCTGATGTGGCCCTCAATGAAATTGAGTTCGACACCCCTGCTCTAGTCCTCAACTTACAACCACAATTGAGCCCAAAATTTGTTAAGTGAGAAATTTGTTAAGTGAGTTGGCTCCATTTTACAACTTTTCTTGCCTCATTTGTTAAAGTGAATCACTGCAGTTCTTAAATTAGTAACGTGGTTGATAAGTGAATCTGGTTTCCCCATTGATTTTTCTTGTCAGAAGGTCACAAAAGGAGATCACACGACTTTGGGACACTGCAACCATCATAAATGTGAGTCAGTTGTCAATCATCCGAATGTAAATCACATGACCATGGGGATGCTGCAAAGTTCATAAGTGTGAAAATGGTCATAAATCACTTTTTTCAGTACCGTTATAACTTTGAATGGTCACTAAATGAAATGTTGTAAGGTGAGGACTACCTGTACATGTACACTATAAGCAGAAACTATGGACAAGTCCAAGACAGAGCTAAGTGGAAGCAGAATCTTAAATGCTTTGAATGGTACCGGTAGTAGTTAGACATCTGTGAGAGCTAAATTTAATCAGGAATTGCCATCACATTTTGCTGAACGTTTTAGAGAAATTTGGAGGTTTCTGTGCAGTGTGAGCTTCCCAAAGTACACACTAGCAATGTTGTTCTGTAAATCTTTTGAGGTTGTCGTAGAATCTTGCTTCAGCAGAAGTTTAGGTGAATCTATTTTGTTTCCTGAAGGAAAACAAAGTACGAGAGGAATTTCAAGAAAAACTAAAACTGCTTAAATAATACTGATGAAATTCCTTCTAGGGCAATTCAAGCATTGCTAAAATGCACAAGACAGTAAAAAGGGATAAAATAATTGCAGGGAGTTGATTCAAAGCTGCAGAAAAATTGAAAGAGTAAGGCAAGGGAATCTGCATAATTATAAAGAAAAAACAAATCCAATCGCACTAATTGTGTGGTTCCAGGAAGCGATTGTGAAAGCATTTGAGCTGATCATCCGATGCATAATTAACGAGAAACTAAGCTATTTTGATGAGAGTGCATTCTGAGATAAATCAAGCAGCTTTCAGAAAGCTTGTTCTAGGCCAGGCCTCTGACTTGGCACTATTGTACCACATCCTATTTCTGTAAGACCTTTCCAGCCCTGGACTAGTGCTAACCTGGAAAAGGGATGTATTATGGTTAAGTGCATTGTGTGGAAATAGCCTGAAAGTATTTACATGTGAAAATGTATGGATAGAGGTGATTGCAGGGGTGAAATCCAGCAGGTTCTGACAGGTTCTGGAGAACCGGTAGCGGAAATTTTGAGTAGTTCGGAGAACCGGTAGCAGAAATTTTAAGTAGTTCGGAGAACCGGTAGCGGAAATTTTAAGTAGTTTGGGGAACCAATAAATGCCACCTCTGACTGGCC
>QLTV01003443.1:1088137-1098650 GCA_003457575.1 Thermophis baileyi
TAGAAGAGCAAATAGGGGTACGGAAGAGAAACCTTGCTGAATTCCATTCCATTCCATTCCATTCTATTTCTCTCTCTCTCTCTCTCTCTCTCTCTCTCTCTCGCTCTCTCCCTCTCTCTCTCTCTCTCCCTCTCCCCATCTTTCTCTCTCCCATCTCTCTCTTTCTCCCTCTCCCCCTCCCATCTCTTTCTCTTTCTCTCTCCCTCCCCTCTTTCCCTCTCCCCATCTCTTTCTCCCTCTCTATCTCCCTCTCTCCCTTCCTCTCCCTCTCTCATCTCTTTCTCTCTCCCTCTCCCCCATCTCTCTCTTTCTCCCTCTCTCTCCTCTTCATTCTCCCCTTCTCTCTCTCTCTCTGCTGAGGAACGATCGCCATCCGTGGTGGAGGCTTCCCTTCAGGCGACCCTCCTCCCCCTCTTGCGACCCCCTGGCCAGCTTTGCCGTGTCATCTCCCCCCCCCCAAGCAGCTCTTCGGCCGAGTGCAGAGGGTGTGAGCTCCAGCCCGAAGCGGCAGGAAGCGAAGTCTGTGTTACGCGCAAATGTCTTGCCATGTCCCACACACACACACACAAGAGGAGGGGGAGGGTCATCGGAGCCTTAGTGCAGGAGCGAAGCGGCCTGTACCTGCCTTCGTGGCACATTTGTGTGTAATGCAGACTTCACTTCCTGCCACTTCGGGCTGGAGCTCGTGCCCTCTGCACTCGACCGAAAAGCTGCCAGCGGGGTGGGACATGGCAAGGCGATGACCAGAGCCTTCATGCAGGAGAGAAGCCATGTCCTTTTGCGTCCTGTTAAGACCCTCCTTAAGCCAGCACCCACCCACCCCATGCGCACCTTTGCTGCGCTTTGGCACTCGCTTGAGGGTCTCCCTGCGTGTGTGCACCCTCCCAGCCCCACCAAAGCTGGCCAGGGGTTCGTGGCTGGGTGCTGCTGGCCCATCCCACTTTCCGACGTCCCCTCCTCCCGGATCCCATTCCCACCCCGCCAGCCCTTGTGTTAGTGAGGCCGGCGCTGGTTGCGGCCGGGCCGGGCCAGTGTCTCGGGGCGGAGAGCAGGTTGCACATCTCCCCAAGCAACCAAGGCATGCCCAGCACCAACAAGGGCTGGAAGAAGCTCCACAAGAGTGAGGCGCCGGAGAATCAGCCCCAGCCACTTCTCCATCCCCCGCCGTCGCCCTTACCTTCTCAGGCCAGGCAAGGGAGGGGAGGGCGAGGGCTGGGGAAGCCAGTGATGGGACAGGGAGCCGCAGCAGAGGGCCCAAAGAGCCGCATGCGGCTCCAGAGCCGCGGGTTGCTGACCCCTGGCCTAGCTTTTCATATTGTTCATTTAGTTTAAATGGACTTGTCCACTTTGGCTACACCCATTTTGGGAGAGCCTCTCAGAACCATGGGCAGCTCTTCAAGTCACCAACCTTCACGTGAAACCCAAGAACGTGTGGGAGACAACCAAGCAGAGCTGTGCAGTGGAGTTAAATGTGTCATCAGTTTAGAGTCCTTGCCACCAGAGACCCAAGTCCAGCCCCTCTTGACTTCCATTAACTCTTATCTAGCACCAGTTTAGTGCTGATTGTTACTTAACCAGATCCTTATATACAGATTTGAATAAATCTTCCATGCTGCAATTTTGTAAATGGTCCTGATTCTTTGCACCTACCGTAACAGAATAACAGGGAACAATTCAGCCAGAATTGAGTTCTTTATTTGCTTACGTATGGCAGACCGAATCTTGCTAGACTAAACTTTCATTACTATTACTAATGCCTATACCCTGGGAGATTCTAGAGCAGGGGTGTCAAACTCAAGGTCCGGGGGCCGGATCCGGCCCACGGGGTGCTTAGATTTGGCCCGTGGGGCCGCCCTGGAAACAGCGAAGGACTGGCCCACTGTGCCTCTGCCAGCGAAAACAGGCTCCTGAACTCCGTTTTTGGCTGCGACGGCATCCTGCAACCTTCCCGAGCTCTGTTTTCACTGGCAGAGGGTTGCAGGAGGCCATTGCAGCCAAAAACGGAGCACGGGAGCCCGTTTTCGCTGGCAGAGCGCTCGGGCCACCACAGGCACCCCCGACACGAGTGATGTCGAGCTGGCCACGCCCACCCCAGCCCCCTGAGGTCAAACACAACCCTGATCAGGGGTGGGTTCTAACTTACCTCACTGCCGGCTCACTTCCTCCCACACCGTGTGGGCATGCGCATGCACGCATGCGGAGTACCAAAAAATCCAAAAAAATTCCAAAAAAAATAAAATAAAAGCTGAAAACAAGATGGCGACACATGCACAGTGCCGGAAACTCGGCTTCTGCGCATGCACAGAAGAAAAATAATAAAAAAAAAATCCCCAAATTTTTTTTTCAAAAAAAATAATTCAAAAAAAATATGGCGGCACCCCCGGACCGGGCCCGACCGAACCGGATCCGCCACCGGAAAAAATTCAAAAAAAAAAATTCAAAAAAAATCCAAAAAAAAAGATGGCGGCGCCCACGGACCGGCACCAACAGAACCTGTTCTGTGATGTCACCATGACGTCGGCAGTGGGTCGCTACCGGTTCAGGCGAACCGGTGCGAACCGGGAGGAACCCACCTCTGACCCTGATGCAATGAAATCGAGTTTGACACCCCTGTTCAGAGAGTGCATTTTTAAAATCTCTTCTTCTGTTTCTTATCCTTCCCCGCTCTGGACTGTGCTGCATCCTTCCTGAAAAACTACCATTTCACTGTAACCTCTCCCTCTCCCACTCTCTCCCCCCCCCCCCGGGGGCCCCCATGTTTCCCACTTCTGTTTCTTATCCTTCCCCGCTCTGGACTGTGCTGCATCCTTCCTGAAAAACTACCATTTCACTGTAACCCCTCCCTCTCCCCCTCTCCCCCCCCCCCCCGGTGGGCACCATGTTTCACATCAGCATTAGGTACCTGTAGCTTATCATAGGTGAACATGAACTTGCCAACACTATTTTAGCTTAACTTAGAATGTTGTTAGAATCCAGCTAGTTTGGCTTAGTAGTTAAGGCACCAGGCTAGAAAGTAGGTGAGTGTGAGTTCTATATAAAAGTTTGCATCAGACTAATTAGCAGAAGTTAAAAGTATACTTACTACAGTATTAACAGCATAGCCTCAAAATTAATTGTGTGAATAATTAATTATTCTAATAATTGAAACTCCTGCCTTGGGCAGGGGGTTAGACTAAAAGACCTTCAAGGTCCCTTCCAGTCCTATGATTCTATATAAATTTTAAAATGGCTAATTATGTGATAAATTGGTAACTCCAAAACATTTGAGGATAGTATTCGAAGGACATTTTCCTTGTCCCTTCATCCAAAAGAACCTAACCCTCATTTAAATATTGGTGAACAATATAATCCACTCTTACAAAGAAGATTTCTCCTTCTAGGATTGTATGATCATATCTTCAGCCATTCCCCCAAACAAACAATTATTGATATTTTAATAGATTCCAAATATTAGGTATACAGCCAAAAAGAACATACACAACCTTTCTTTTCATCCTGCAGCTTCTGTTAGGAGAGCTGATCCAAACCTGGTGGTCAACGGGGCAGTAGGTCACAAATCCTGGCTAGTGAACTCTGACGTATGTTGGACAATTTCATGGTAATTTCCCCCTACCTGATGTCATTGGTACCTGTTGAGGGTGCAAGTGCAGCACCCTCCACAGAATTCACAAGGCATCCTGTAGAAGAAGCCTACTACAAATGGTGGCTGAAGAACTATAATACAAACATTGTGTAGGGAAGCAGTAGAAATACAGGCCTGTGGAAAAGGATGTGTCAAAGATGAGGGAGGGAGGGACAAGAGATCTAGTGTAATAATTATTTCTGAGACCTATAAAGACATATGGTGGTTTAAACAACCAGATGCACACTCTTGTGTTAACCATGAAAGATCTACCACTTCCCTGGTTCCCAGAAAAACAGAAAAAATATGAAGAAATCTCTACCCTCAAGGAGAAGTGTTGGTTGTAGAAGGGAAATAGTTCAGTTGCTGGAATTCCTTCAGTCCCAACCCTTTCATCCCAGTAAATCTTGCTAAAGAAATTCAGTCGGATCATGCTGGGAAAAGACTTACTTTCGATGTTAGGCAGATCCTGAAGAGCCCAAGAACCTGCCTGAAAGCAGCATGTAGTCCTGGCTTGTGGTGATGGATGGATGAGAAGAAAGCCTACGATGCTGTCATTTGGCAGGCTGGTCCAGAAATCCCCTTGCCAGAACTTGTGCAGCTTATAATACGAGTAAAGTCATGGTGGGGGGGGGGCTCATGACTCATAGGCTGCTGATCAGTATGAGACCACGCCTGGTATCTAGGCAGCTTCCAAAGAGATGTGACTCAAGCGCTGAAAGAAATGAGAGATAAGAAACAACTGGGAGAAATAGGCCTGTTTTGTTCTTTCACTTTGGATCAGGGCCATGCTCCCTCTCTAGAGTCAAAAGGAAGGGATTCTGAAATCTGAGGGAACTGGGGGGGTGGGGGGAGAATGAACATATTTTTCATCATGATGAAAAAGAGCTCCTCCTCTGATTCAAAATAGATGTCCTGCAAGCCTACTAGAGTCAATATTTCAAGACATCTGAGATTAGCTGCTAGTCCTGAGATTGAAGCCATTGGCCTGATGCCGTGTCTGCAGCCCACAAAACCTAGGATTCAGGGTTAAGACTTTGGTCTCAGCAATTCTATCCAAAGAGGGTGTGAAGTGCTGAGAAACCTGTGATGAAAGAGCCACTTGAGAAACTCAACATTTCTCACATACTCGGTGGTGAAAGGTGGCTCAGGATTCTTCTCCAGGACCTGAAGGATGCAAGCTTTCTTCCCGGGATTTTTGATTTTGACCTAAAAGTATGCTTGCTTATATTTCCCAGTTTGACATTCAGCAGCTGCACATCTACTGTGACCCAGCCATGGCAATGCATGAGGGATGTTGTGAGATTTCCGACAATGGGGTGAGTAATTGTTAAGGCTTTGCAAAAAAAATGACACTTTTAATTATGGATGACTGGGAGGGTTGTGGAATGTTGTTGCCTCTTTCCATGTTACCCTAGAATCTACAGATGCTTATCTGCAAACTTAAATGGACAATCTTCCTAGAGTATTATGTCTGGGTGTGCAAACATATCCACACCCACGCCCAAAAGTGTCTGAATGATTTGTCTAGGTTACACGTCTATTTTGCAGATTAGCAGCATTCTTTTATTCAACTATTAGGCATGGGGTTAGTTTTGCTGTAATTACTAGGTGCATGGGACCAGCTGTAGAGGAGATCTGGTCTTGATCTCTGGGTTTCCTACTGTAGATGCTTCTAATACATTAACATGGGAGATGGAATGCTGACCAGATTACTGTCATCTAGCAAGGCTGGTCTCCAACTCTCATGTTCTCAACTTAATGTACAGGTAGTCCTCGACTTACGATCACAATTGAGCCCAAAATTTCTGTTGCTAATTGAGACGTTTGTTAAGTGAGTTTTGCCCCATTTTATGACTTTTTTGCCACCGTTGTTAAGTGAATCATTGCAGTTGTTAAGTTAGTAACAGGATTGTTAGGTGAATCTGGCTTCCCCGTTGTCGTTGCTTGTCAGAAGGTTGCAAAATGCGATCACATGACTCTGAGACACTGCAACCATCATAAATATGAGTCAGTTGCCAAGTGTCTGAATTTTGATCGTGTGACCATGGGGATGTTGCGATGGGCGGATGAACAATGGTCATAAATCACTTTTTTCAGTGCCATTGTAACTTCAAATGGTCACTAGGTCAAAGACTACCTATACAACCAAGAATTTCAATTAAATGGGGATCTGAATTCATGGGCACACCATTGTATTCAATGTGGACTTTAACGTGGACCAATTTGTATTTTGAACTGCTGCCATTTTCAAAGTAGATCTCTGGATATCTGCAAAACTGCCATTGGTCTTAGAGATGAATCAGAAGTAAGCACTATTTTGTGCTTACTTTTTGTCTATAAGTAGAAAATCAAGACACTCATGCCAATTCTACTCATCTTTATCCTTAACATTTGTCATTGGTTTCTAACCCATGACAGTAGCTGGGTTCATATATCACATGGCTCCACCATAACAGGGTTTGTTTTCTCTTTGGTGGCTAAGAGTTATTAATAAACCAGACAACTCTGCCTTCTTAAAAGTGTTGTGAATTAAAAATCCTGAATCCCAAAAATGTAGCCTCTCATTTCCAAAACCACTAGGAACATACCAACTTACAAATGCTTTCCATCTCTGTATTATTTTGATTCTTGATTCCATTTCAACAGTGTTTTCCGGAAGCCTCCAAAACACGTCGGGATGTAGAAGTTATGGAGAACAATGAATTGATTGAGATCAACCCCCAAACAGAAGGCAAAGTTTACACACGCTGCTTCTGCCTAGAAGAACCTCAAAGCAAGCAGGTTTGTCTTCACAGGCTACTCCCCTTCTAAGTGTTTTGATTTTATCTCAGGCCCACTTGGATGGGTGAACTGACTTTTATCCTTGGGTTTTATGCTTTTATGGATCCTTCTGTGCTGTGCCTCAAGGTGGCAGTTATGAATATTATGAATTAAAATGGGCAAGAGAGCAAAGAACCATGGAAGCCTTCACTTAAATCTTACCTCTGCCATGAAACCAAGAGAGGTGATGATATAAACAGAACTACTTTACGTTGGAGACTATGACATAAAATGGGAGTGAGCGAAGTCATGCTCAAACGCCCACAATGCTGCTTAAGCATGTGACCAAGGCCCTCCGGTTTTCTTTTAAATAAAACTTACCAAAAGCTAACAAGAGGTTCATTGTGAATGTGTCCTCAGCTTTCACGAGAAGTTGGCTGGTTTTGAATTAGATAGATAAATAGATATAGTGGTACCTCGGTACTCATCATTAATTGATTCTGGGAGGCGTGACGAGTTCTAAAAACAATGAGTGCCAAACAAACCACGTCATATCACATGACCCTTTGTTTTGGCTGGGAAGAACGTCCTGTCTGTCCCTTTTCCTATGTCAGTAGTAATTTTCCCAGCACGGCCAACTTCCTGTCTGTTTCGCTGTGGCTGTCTCCCTTTACCTACTGCAGTGCATTGAGTACCAAACAAACAATGAGTACCAGGACAACATTTTTACATCAGAATGCATTGAGTACCAAATTCAATAAGTTTTGAAGCAGTGGAGTACCGAGGTACTTCTGTAAGTAGATTCCCACCACATGTATGAAATTGCAGATATGGTGTTCGCTAACCAGAAAGCTTCTGAGCCTGGCACAAAGTCCACAAACTGGGCTCCTGTAATGGTCATTGGGAATGACCTTGGAAGACAGGAAGGGAGAGAGGGAGACGCAGACTGGAGAATATCTCCAACATATATCTCAGCCCACAGAAGGAAAGAGGTATTTCAGAAGGGACCCTCCCTGGTTTTATGGAGAGTAAAAGGAAAGGAAGGGAGAAAGACTTTCAGACTTGCAAGATCTGTTAATGCAACTTTATAGTAAAGATAGAGCTGGCACTCCTGGTTGGGCTTCCTATCTGGACTACCTCGCAGGGTGAACAGCTCTGTTTGCTGGCTGGCTGGCTGGGGGAATTCTGGGAGTTGAAGTCCACATCTCTTCAAGTTGCCAAGGTTGAGGAACGCTGCCCTGACAGCTGCTATATCAAAAAAACCATGTTGAGGTCCATTATTTGTTGTCGTGGAAATGCAGAGCCTTCGCTTTGTGCACCGCAGAATGATTTTTTGGGATGTCTGTGCACAGAGAGACAAGATGTTGCTTTGATTTATTTTGACAGTCATGAGGTTAAATCAGACCGAATTATATTGTATGGGAAACATTTGGTTATTTTGGCCTGACCAGCCCTGCTTTTCCATTCTCTAAATACTCAGCTTCTGCAGTATAATGGAAGCAGCGCTGGTACCCCTCTATGGAACTAAAGTGTCCCCTTTTGTTCTCAGCCTCACCTTCTCTGTGATGTTTATAATTAAACATGAAATATGTTCTATTTCCCTTTGAAATTGCTTTCCATACATTTTGAAAAATCCGGGGGCATCATAACAGTTCCATTATTTAAAAAGGGAAAGGCAGCAGGGCAATTTTGTGGCTGTTGGAGAGCTGCAAAGGATGGAGTGCTGATGCGAGATAAACACACAGAGATTGTGGAGTCCTTGGTGTTCTCTGCGCTTGGTTGTTTTCTTGCAGATGTTTCATTACCAAACTAGGTAGCATCATCATGAGCCCTGGTGGTGCAATGGTTAGAATGCACTATTGCAGGCTAACTCTGCCCACAGTCTGGAGTTCGATCCAGTCTTCCAGATTGTTGGGGGCATGATGCTGACATTGTAAACCACTCAGAGGGTGCTGAGAAAGCACTACAGGTAGTCTTCAACTTACGACTACAATTGGGCCCAAATTTTCTGACATTTGTTAAGTGAGTTTTACCCCATTTTATGACCTTTCTTGCCACAGTTGTTAAGTGAATCACTGCAATTGATAAGTTAGTAACCTAGCTGTTAAATGAATCTGGCTTCCCCATTGACTTTGCTTGTTAGAAGGTTGCAAAAGGTGATCACATGACCTTCGGACACAACAACGGTCATAAGTATGAAACAGTTGCCAAGCATCTGAATTTTGATCCCATGATCATGGGGATGCTGCAAAGATTGTAACTGTGAAAAACAGTCATAAGTCACTTTTTTTAGTGCTGTTGTAACTCTGAATGGTCACTAAATGAACTGTTGTAAATCAAGGACTACCTGTATAGGGTGTTATACCTATACAGTTATAGGTGCACTTATATAAGTGCTATTCGTATTGCTGTCATCGGTGCTTGGTTGTTCCTTGATTACTGTTGTTTAGTGTGTTAGCTTGTTTATCTGAGTTGGTAGTTCCTTAGCTGGAGTAATGAAATATCTTTAAACAAAATATCTAAGCTCAGGGAGAATCAAGGATCTCACAGTTCAACCTTGAGCTACAAATATTCTCTTCTAAAGTCAGGATTTCCTGGGTTCAGAGCAGGGGTGGGTTCTAACTTACCTCGCTGCTGGTTCACTTCCTCCCGCGCCGCGTGGCCACGCCTCATGGGCGTGCCTGCACTTTGCGTGCGCATGTGCAGTGCAAAAAAAGCCAAAAAGAAGATGGTGACGCTGCGCAGTGCCGGAAACTCGGCTTCTGCGCATGCGCAAAAGGGGAAAAAATTTTAAAAAATTAAAAAAAAATTAAAAAAAGATGGCGGCGCCCATGGACCAGCACTGACCAAACCGGATCCATGACGTCATCGTGACATCACCAGCAGGTCACTACCGGTTCAGGCGAACCAGTCCAAACCGGGAGGAACCCACCTCTAGTTCACAGGTTATGGTAAAAAAGAAAAAGTCAAGATAGTAGCTCTGAGGCCACTGCATATTAAAAAAACAGGCAAAGTTTTAACTGTATTCTTGTTGTTACATTTTCATCCACCCAAGGACCTAGGATAGGCAGGTGATGTTTGATGGTGCTAAAGCTATTGTTACTGAATGTAAGCTGTACCAAGTAAAACTGCCTTTTGCAATTGGCTGTTATTGTTGTTTATAAAATTTATATACAGTACTGTCAATCTCACTGATATGGTGAATCTGAGAAGCTTACAAATGGTAAAAAGATAAATATAAAACAATTTAAAGTTAAACTGAAATTGAATTAAAAGGTTCAGTATAAATTTCAGATTGCTATGATTTCCCAGAGGGGTGAAATTCAGGCTTCAGCTGAAAGGAATTCAAGAGCTATCTAAATCCAAGATTTATCTAAATCAGTGCCCAGTTACTGAAGAAAAGGGGTTAATTTTACATCAAAAAAATTGGACAATGTCCCTTTAATTACATCATCCCTGACTGGACAGGATCACTCGTATCACTAATTCATATCACTTTGGGGACAGGGGGAAAAAAAGGCTCTTCTGTCCCCAGAGATTCAAGAACACTTATGGAACCTTAATTACAAAATTATTTTATTATCACATCAGTTTGTCTAGCTCAGAGGTGGGTTTCAGCAGGTTCTGACCAGTTCTGGAGAACCGGTAGCGGAAATTTTGAGTAGTTCGGAGAACCGGTAAATACCACCTCTGACTGGCCCCGCCTCCATCTATTCTCTGCCTCCCAAATCCCAGCTGATCGGGAGGAAATGGGAATTTTGCAGCATCTGTTATGTTCTAACTGTTATAACTGTGTTGCATGGTTCCAACCAGGTCCAGCGTTTGAGCGGGAAAAAGCTCAAACGCTATTGGCTGGTCTGTCTGACAGCTCCCTATAAAAGGGCAAGCTGTCAGACTGCTCTTTGCTGGTTGCTGATACAAGAGCTGAAATAAAGAGCTGCTTGGAAGTCTGTCTCCTGTCATCTCTACCCACTATCTAACAGTGGCGACGAGGGCTTGGGTTCAGGAGAACCGTGACTGCTTCTTCAGCGATTCCAACCAGCCAGGCAGCTGCCTTTCTGCCTACTCTCTGCCGCGATGTCCAACGTCCACCCACCGGCGCCTTTCGACCCGACCCGGGAGCAGCGG